>JAJKFI010000007.1:1735910-1810643 GCA_029204185.1 Lerista edwardsae | reverse complement strand
TAGTACTTGTCTTCCATGGTTTTGCTTATATAGGATTTATGCATCATTTTCAATTTGCTAATTTTGGGCCAGCAGAATCATTGTAAACTTTTCCCCCCAGATTGCTACAACTTCAGCTACAGGTGAACATTTGATTGGTTCCCCAATTAAAACAAAAATTAAACCCTCTCCACATGGAGAGTACTAACAAGTCATGAAGAGAGGGAACTCTTAGGGTGCAATCCTAACCAGCTTTCCAGCATTGGGGTAAGGGCAATGCAGCTCTATGGTAAGGAAACAAACATCCCCTTACCTTGACAAGGCCTCCATGACTGTCCCCCAACTGCAGGATGCAGCACATGTCCCATTGGCACAACTATGTCAATACTGGGAAGCTGGTTAGGATTGCTGTTATATTACTGAGCTGATAGTTTATAGTTATATTACTGAGCTGATAGTTTATAGTTATATTACTGAGCTGATAGTTTTCCAATGTGGGGAAGTAATAAAAAAGGCTCAACTCTTACCTGTAGTCTAGGAAAAATTTTTATCCCTTCATTCATATGACTGTATGACCTAGTCTTACAAAAAATCTACAGCAGTGGTTCTCAAACCTTTTAGACCGGGACCCACTTTTTAGAATGGCACTATGTTGGGAACCACCAGAAGTGATGTCATTGACCTGGAAGTGATGTCATAGCCAGAAGTGACATCATCAGGCAGGAAGTGCTATCATTGTAACATAATAAAATGACACTCCTGGAATGCAAACTGGCATTCTTGGACTGCAGCAATTGCACAACCATGAAATTTCCCTGACTGAAAGCAAGATTAGAACAAAATATTACAGAAAAGCACTTAATTAAAAAAAAAACTTAAAAAACCCTCACTTGACAATTCAAACTGTTAACACTCACAAAAGGAACCTAGCATTCTAGGAATCTAGCAAGAGTAAGGTCTGCAGCTGCCACGATGGTTGCTCCCACCTTTCCACAACCCACCTGACATCAGGTGGTGAGTGGGTCCCAACCCACAGACTGAGAAACACTGCTCTATAACATGTCAGTGTTTTCCCATTTTATGAGAACATCTTATGGGGTTAAGACAAAGAAAGTGAAATCTAAGGCCACACAACCTGTCCATGCTGGAAGTGGAAATGGAACCAGCAGTTCCAGGCTGGACTGAAGTTGTCTATCCACTTGCCAGCACTCTAATTCTGTCATTAGAGTGCTGTCAAATATACATTGACCACATCTGAAGCCAATGGTACACTTCCACTTGACTTTAATGGCAGTGAAGTGCATACTATTTAAAAATATCTGCATGCCTATTGAAAGATGAGCCCTGGAGAACTTGTAGAAGAGAGAAGTTATTAATTCGGTGCAAATGCAAACATGGGGCAAACACAGCTTACAATAATTCACACTGGTATTTTGACTTAGGTATCATGCATTGAAGATTTCTGCAGGAATTGAATACCCTGGTGAAATCAGGTGGCCTTTGGCATTCTCTCTCTTTGTGGCTTGGGCGATCGTCTATGCCTCTCTGGCTAAAGGAATTAAGACATCAGGAAAAGTAAGTCGTTAGATTCGGTCAAAACTCAGGATTGGTTTACTGTTATACTGAGACTTGCTCAGAAATTTGATCAGAGCGAACACTACACGGTACTTAGCAACTCTGATGGTAGCTGGAGCAAATATCTTTTTAATGGATATGAATACTTCGTAAGTTTTTTTTATTTCCCCCTTTTTTGTAAGTGAGTGTCCCATGGCAAGTGATCTGAATTTGCTGCGCTTTTAAGATTAATGGCCTTGGACTGCATTCCAGACGGTTAACATAAATGGGCAGGGATGAATAAAGTACGATGAATTTGTTTGGCGGAAATATCCATCTCAACAATGACAGGGCAGTGTGGGGATTGGTTGTCACCCTGGAGAATTGGACCATAACAAGAAGTTCTTTTGGTATAATTAATGTCAATTCAGAGTAATGATTCTACTCCCACAAAATGCCTTTCTACTAATTCCACTTCAAGACCTATCGGGGTGAGCCTTAAACTTAGGAAGAATTGTATTAATAGTATATTTTTTGCCAACTGTCAGTGCTTCCCTGGAGACACCATCAAGCGCAGACTGGAACAGACAATTGCTTTTCATTCCCTTTCCTCCAGAGAGTTGATTATGCATAGTACGGAGAAAGTGGATAAAATCGGATTTTTTCCCCTTTCTTGAGATATGAGACAGAACTTGGAGATATCCAGTGAAATTGATTGGAAGGCGATTGAGAGCACAATCCTAACCTGGAGTTAGGCCGGCACAGTTTTGCCAGCACAAGAGACACTGTAAGCATGTTTGGACCACTTTCGGAGTCAGAGAGACCGGCACACAGACATGCGCCATCCTGCTTGACGCCGAGAGTGGTCCAAACGTGCTTTATGGTGGCCCTTGTGCTGGCCTAACTTCAGGTTAGGAATGCGCTCTGCGTATGGTAAAAAGGAAAGTCTTTCACTGTAGATTATAAATAATCTATATAATTCACTGCCATAACTTAAGATATAGTGATGGCCATCAGCAATCAGGTTTTTTAAAAACCACAAGGATAATAACTCAGGATTTAGTGTTTTATTCCCAGCTCTGAAATGCAAAGACATTTTGCCAATATATGGCATTTTAGGGCACAATCGTAACTTGGAGTTAGGCCAGCACAGTTTGGCACAAGGGCCCTTTAACGTTCATGAAATAAAAGTATGAAGGTATAGCATCAAGGGTGCAATCCTAACCTGGAGTTAGGCTGGCAAAGTTAGGCCAGCACAGTTTGGCTGGCACAAGGGACACCATAAAGTATGTTTGGACCACTCTCTGAGTCAGAGAGGCCAGCACACAGATGTGCAACATCCTTCCTGACTCAAAGAGTGGCACAAATGAACGTTATCAGGGCTGCGCGGCCTCATGGACGGACTTAGGATGTGGCCATATGGTCACCTCCTGAGCCTGCCCACGTCTCGCCCACGTCCCCTCCCCACGTTATCTCGGCACAGAGCCTCCCTCGCACCAACTGGCTTTGTTTGGCCCAAGGGAGGCTCTCCATCAACGCTCTGAAGCCAATGCTACAAGTAGCGTCAGCTTCAGAGCTTTAGCGCCGACGCGGGAGTGCCGCTTGGTGCTCCCGTGTCGGCACTAAGCACGTAGCGCTGGCTCAACGACGTTGTGTCAGCGCTACGTGCCTTCTAGGATTGCGCTGCCCCTCCAGTTTAAGATTGCTGTTTGAGTGTCTGTGTATATAAAATATCACAGGGGAAAAATAGATAAAAATAAGTATAGCTATTTGCATTAAATACCTTAAAAACTTTGCTATTTTATTGGCTTGTGCTTACTCTCTTCTAAAAATGGTAATCCTATTATCTCTGTAGGTTGCACAGATTCCTATGGACTTGTACCACTGGTCAGTGTAATGATTGTTGTAGGCAACTCATTGTTGGCAGCTGTGTTATCTCCAGTACAAGTAATTCTTTGTCTGTATGGTCTCTTTAGGTGGTGTACTTTACTGCTACATTCCCTTATGTAGTGCTCATCATTCTCCTAATCAGAGGCGTAACCCTGCCAGGAGCTGGGGCTGGTATCTGGTACTTCATCACACCTAACTGGGAGAAACTAATTGATGCTATGGTGGGCTTATTATTCCAGTTATAACACTCTAATAGGGTGAATAATTCATACAGATTATTATTTGCTGTGTCTCAAGGAAGCACATGGAGATGTGCTATGTTGTGCAGAATGCTGTGGTGTCCACTGTGTCATCTTGTCTGGCTGCATTGGTTGCACATTACGTTAGATTTCATTAAGTTTAATCAATCAATCAATCAATCAATCAATCAATCAATCAATCAACAGGTTTTTTTATATTGTGTTTTTATATTGTTTTTAATTATTGTTTTTAATTATGATGTATTTTAATTGTTTTTAACTTTGATTTTGTAATGCCGCCTTGAATGCCTTCGGGCGGAAAGGCGGGGTAAAAATTTAATAAATAAATAAATAATAAATACTTATATAATGCTTTTCAACACGAAGTTCACAAAGCGGTTTACAGGCAAATAGTAATACTAATAAAGTTTAATGGCTCCCTGTCCCAAAGGGCTCACAATCTTAAAAAAAAAAAAAAAAAGGCAGACCACCAGCAACAGCTACTAGAAAGACTGTGCAGGGGTGAAGAGGGACAGTTACTCTCCCCCTGCTAAATATAAGAGGAACACCACTTGAAAAAGTGCCTCACGTCTTCAATTGAAAAGGCAGGTCATGTAGTAACCTGATGCCAAATCACTGAGAAAACGGTATTAAAACATTAAAAAAACATAATAAAAACAGATTGAAAGAAACAACTGGCTCACCAACATTAAAAATCATTTCATTGAAAAAAAAACACAAAAACAAAACACTAGCCAACCACTGATTCAAACACCTTCCTAAAAAAGAAAGGTCTTGAGGCCCGGCTGAAAGGTCTCAAGAGCGGGAGGAATTCTTAATTCAAGGGGAAAGGCATTCCATAAACAGGGAGCCACCACTGAGAAGGCCCTATTCCTTGCTGCCACCCCCTCACCTCTCCTGGTGGCAGCACAGTCAGAAGGGTCCCCCTTGATGAACGGAGAGGACGGGTAGGCTTATAAGGAAGATGGCGGTCCATCAAATACCTATATTTGACCTATATTAACCCTAGAGTAAGTGCCATTTAACTGCACCTTGGCCAAGTACTGTGAGTAGGCAAGCAATCCAGTATTCAGTTTCTCAGTGTTGAGAAAATATGAATAGTATTAAAATACAGGTGATCCTTAGTAAGGAAGAGTTTAAGACCGCAATCCTAACCTGGAGTTAGGACAGCGTAGTTAGGCCAGCAACGCTTGGCCAGCACTTCAAAGTACGTTAGGACTACGCTTGGAGTCAGAGAGGCCAGCACACATACGTGCGCCACACTCTCTGACAGGCAGCGCAATCCTAAGGATTGCGCCACGTCAGCGCAACAGGGTTGTGCCAACACTGTGCACTTAGTGCTGACGCGGGAGCGCCAATTGGCACCTCCACATTGGTGCTAAGGCAACAGCACCACCAGTCCTGCTGCACCCGTGCAGTGCCTCCTTTGTGTCAGGCGAAGCCAGTGCGAGGGAGGCGCCATGACGGGGCATCACAGGAATTGGTGGGAGGGAGGGAGGATGTGGGCGGGACGTGGGCGGGCTTGGGAGGTGGCCATAAGGCCGCATCCTAAGCCTGGCTGTGAGGCCCGATTTGGGCTGCGCGGTCTCCTCGAATCTGCGCCCGCTCTTTAGCGGGTGCAGTTCTGAGGAGCACATAGGGGAGGCTGGAGCCTCCCCTACGGTAAGGGAGTGCATGCTCCCTTGCCAAGGGAGGCTCCAGTTTCCCCCCACCCAACGTTGGATATGGTGCTGGCCAGCTGGCCTTGCCATTCCGGTGCTGGGTAGGATTGCACCCTCAGAGAGTGGTCCAAATGTACTTTACGGTGGCCCTGGTGCTGGCCTAACATGTGCTGGCCTAATTCCAAGTTAGAATTGCCCTCTAACAGTGCAATCCTACTGTCCGCGCAGCATCGGCACAACAGGGTTGCGTCGACACTGCGCGCTTAGCGCTGATGCAGGGGTGCCGATCGGCAGCCCTATGCTGGCGCTAAGGCAATAGGACTGCTGGCAGCGTTGATCCTGTTGTGCCCGCGCAGCACCTCCCTTGCGTCGGCCAAAGCCAGCCGGCACAAGGGAGGCGCCCTGACAGGGTGCCTCGGATTGGCGAGAGGAGGGTGGAATGTGGGCGGGACATAGGTGGACCACAGATTCGGCCATAAACCCAAATCCTAGGCCTGTTCAAGAGGCCGTGCGAACCTGATTCTGGCCATGCGGACTCCTCGGATCTGTGGCCACTCTTTAGTGTGCGCAGATCCGAGGAGCGCATAGGGGAGGCTGGAGCCTCCCCTACGGTAAGAGAGCGCATGCTCCCTTGCCGCGGGAGGTTCCAGCCTCCCCCACCCAGTGTTGGATATGGCGCTGGCCGGCCTTGCCATTCCTGCGCTGGGTAGGATTGCGCCCCAAGTCTTGCTGGTTCTGTTTTTGGGATATGCCTAGCATAGCAATTCATGTAGAGACATGTCTATGTTTTTCACGCATTTCATCTTATAGTAGGTAGAACTTGATGGTGCTAATGCTTGATCAGTAGGCATTATTCATCTATGGCTGGAATAGCTCATCTTCCTAATATCACCTGTAGTAAAATTCATTCAGTGGTGCCTGTGCAAAGTCTTGGACAATTGCACTAAATCTCAATCAAGATCTTTATTGATTGTTTTAATTAACTTTTGCAGAGCGCAATCCTAACCTGGAGTTTGACCAACACAAGTCACTTGTGCCAGCCCAGGAGTGTTGCAAATGCACCATAAAGCGCATTTGCAACACTCTGAGTCAAGAAGGCATGCACACATCCTTGTGCCTAACTCCAGGTTAGTATTACACCCATAGAGATATTTGTTGAAACTGATCTTAAATTTCTCTCTGGACTTCATTTAGGTATGGAAAGATGCTGCCACTCAGATATTTTTCTCTCTGTCTGCTGCATGGGGTGGCCTGATCACTCTGTCTTCCTATAACAAATTCCACAATAACCTGTACAGGTAAGTAGTAGAATGATTTTACTAAATCCAGTTGGATTTTACTAAATCCAACTAAAAATTTGATTCCAGAAACATTTGGAAACTACTTTTTAATTAAATTGCTGATTATTTATTTGGCTTAAAGAAAGTTGGAAATATTTTTCTTCACATCATTGGCCTACCTGTAATCTCCGTACTATTTAAGATGGGCCATAAAAAGAAACGTACTGACTGATTTTACTCTGCTTGCCTGATTTTGAATGGGTAAAGCCAGTCAGTTCCATAGGCAGGGTTTTTTTTTTTTGAAGTTGGATAGCATTAAAATACGTCTCTTCCCACTTACTGGAAGTCCAGGAAAGCCCAAACCACTTGACATTTCTGGACCTGCAGGACCTGAATGCTTTGCTGCTTGGCTAAACGTAGAACGATCCTATGATTTCTAATAAAAACTGTGTTTTAGGATTAGGCTGCTTGACAGTAAATGCTGCCACAGTCTCCTTCAAGTCTAAAAACAGTCTATCACTGGTGATTCAGTGCACCAGGCTCCATTGGGGTCACGCAGCTGGCATGTCCTATTTCCTGTTGAATGTTTGTCCTAATTAAAAAGAGGCCATGATGAAAAAGCAATTTGGGGATTGTCAAGAACCAGGGGCAGCCGCCTGAAATACAGCACAAGTCTGATCTCTGCTGAAGAAAGCCTTGAGATTTGGAAATGGGTCAGGATCCAGCTGTGCTGAGAGCCTTGCGTCGGTGAGGATAATCTGCAGCGTTCTACGTTGCTATTGCTCTCGGTGGCAAGGTGATTATTCCTGCAGTTGCATTAAAAAAGTTCAAATTAGGAACAGCTCCCTGAAGTCCTAAAGATGGAACATTTGATTAAGGGTAACAGTAACTTATTACAGCGCTTAGAAGGACTGCTTTTTCCTTGAGACGTTTGGCCTCTTCTTTCCTTCCCCTATGCTCTGATAAATACAGCTAAAAATATAGGCCATAAAATGTGCATTTATATTGTGGTTTTTCTTGAGTACACTCAATGTGGACATTATTGAAATAATGTTTGTTTGTTTAACCCATTTCTACCTCTTCCAAAACATGTGTTAAAGTGAGCATAACATCCATCAAACTGAGCAAGAACTAGAAGCTGAAGTGGGAATATTTGCTCAAGAGGGACACCTGCTCACACAGGTGAAATTTGGTTTGCCGTTTTAGGTTCAGCAGTTTCTGTGGCTGAAGAGAGAAATTACTATTCTCTTTTAAAAGTGGGTCATCCCTTTATTAGGGCTACAGCACAAAGCAAAAAAGCAGGTATCCTCTTGGGAAAGATCTGGTTGGCCTGCTTGGACATAGAGGTCTCAACAGGTCAGGTCTATCCTAGCCTCACCCACCTGACTGAAGGTAAAATGTGATAACTCAAGATAAAGGCAATACAACCCATCACTGCCCGTTAATGCATGCACGCAATTATGCCTGAGGACTGGCCAGGGGAGGAGGGAGTGATGCCAGAATCTGGCACTTGGGCTGGATCCTAACCAGTGGTATAGCTAATGAAAGTGTAGCCCGATGCCAAGGGCAAAATGATGCTCCGAAAGTGACACTACAACAGGAGCTGACATCACAAATCACAATTTTTACATGAGTTTTATTTTCACTTTCTGTTTTTTTTTGTCCATAACTTTTGATAGAGTAAAGATTTTACACTCCAGCTTGCTTCATTGCATTCTGCATTAAATTACCTTTCCAATGATATATAACATTATGGCATTATTCATACATACCAAAATTTTCACCATTTTGGCCACTAGTGTCAAGCTCAGCTTGTTGCCCCTCTAAAGTTTGTTGCCCAGTGCAATTACACCCCCCCTGCACTTCTTTAGCTATGCCACTGATCGTAACCCCCATCCCAGGTGGTCCGGCCCCAATTCAGGCTGCTCAGATTTGTGCCACCAATTTTGGCAGCGCAAATCCAAGTAGCCCCTTTCGAGGCACCAGGAGGTGTAGTGGTGAATCTACTCCTTTTGCCCTGGGTTGCACTGCAGCCAGCCCCAACCCAATCAATCAATCAATCACTAGTATTTATATACCGCTTTTCAACACAAAGTTCACAAAGCGGTTTACAGGTAAATAATAACATTAAAGTTAAATGGCTCCCTGTCCCAAAAGGACTCACAATCTAAAAGAATGGAGAACACCACCAGCAACAGCCACGAGAAAGACACTATGCTGGGATAAATAGGGACAATTACTCTCCCCCTGCTCAATATAAGGAGCACCACTTGAAAAAGTGCCTCTTTCCAGTTAGCAGGGGCAATTAGTTATGCCAATCCAGCATGCCAATCGGCCTGCCTATTCCAGTTTGGAGTTAGGATTGCACCCTTAGTTTTCTATTATTTCGTTTCCCTTGATATTTTATTATTTATCTACACATTTATATCCTGCCATAAACCTCAGGTGCAACTTACAAGGTATCACCACAGTGGCCATCGATAAAATGCCTTAAGGATGTATAATCTTAAAACAGACTAGTAAAATGAAATTGTAACAAGAAAAACCGTCTAACAGTATAAAAAGAATTCCGGGCAGCCAATGTTTAGTAATCAAAAATCCAATCACTAACTCACAAAACCTTGCTGGAAAAAACAAACACTTTTCCTGATCTTCCTAGAACTGATACTGGAACTGCCCACTCAAGCTACTCTGGGGAATTAGTAGGTAATGCTGTACTTTGGAGTTCCTGAAGTCTCCTGTGGTCTGTGTTTCAATGACTATTAATCTTTCCCCTCCTCCTCTCTCTTCTCCTATACAGTATTTTGTGTGTGATCAATAGTGTCTTGGATCCTGTTTGCATGTTGATTAAGGCATCACTGAAAATTTTGTTGCCAGAAAACTTCAAATCTACAATTTTTGGAACTGATTCTGTATACTTGTCCAAGGAATTAGCGGTATTAGCTGTTTAAACTTGTGACCCTGAAAAGTACACGTTAGCTACTCTTGCCACTGCTTTTATCATGTGCTGTTAATGCAAGATAAAAACACAGACATTTGAAGCAGTGGACTTGACCTTTCACATTTTAGATTGGTTAAAGTACAAAGCAATTTAAGCCGCCCTGGTGGTGAAAAGCTCAGGGCAGCAGGTTGCAGGTTATTTGACAACAAAGGGTCCAATTGTAATTGAAGGCTGCCCGCTTGGCTCAGTGAAGCTGGCACAGGCTCCACTGCATCGTGTGGGCAGTCGGAAACCATACTGGGGTGGAGAGGGAAGTAAATGTTTTGTTTAGTTACCAAGCAGCCCAATCCAAACAGGGCTGCCATCCCGAGGTACGGTGGTGCCAAAACTGCCAACATGGTATCCCTTGGGAGCAAAAGGGAGCTGGACATCTCCTCAATGCAAGGGAACAATAGTTCCTTTACCTTGTATCGAGCCCCAGTCTACCCAATGGGGCTTCTCAGATCTGGACTAGCTCAAATGCTGGTGCAGGAACAAGTGGTCCCATGTAGGGCTTGGGATGGAGGATAGGATGCAAAGGAGGCCTTCTCTGCTATCCCACCCCCCAGGCATGAACCGCACTCCTCCCCATCAAAAAATGCCCCCTTTCCACCCTTGTTCCACTCTCCCCCTGCTGCCTGGCAGTGTCCTTACACCGATCTGTGGGTGCAGCTCAGCACCGATGAGGGCCTGCCCATGGAGCCTTCTCCACCAATGGCACGGGCTTCCGCGCAGCTGCAACATGCTTTATGGCACGTTTGTGACTACATACTGTACATCAGTGATGTCATCTAAATGATTTAAGAACAGGCACTCACTTTTGATTGGCACATGTCAGGACCCGCCCACCGGAAGTGACATCATAAGCTGGAAGTGAGGTCGTGGCAGGAAGTGACATGAAAAAAGCCCTTTTTGAGGCCTCAGAAAATTTTAAACTGAACCAACAGTTGCAACAGTATTCCACAGCACCCCCAGAACATGTTAAGGAGGCCTGGCATCATGTTAAAGTGACCCAACAGTTCCAAAACCCCAGAGCAGCTCATTTTTCAGTGGCAAGGCAAGGCAAAGCTCCGCTTGCTGCCTGCCTGCCTGCCTGCCTGGCTCTGAGAACATGCAGGCAACTCAAACGTGCAGGAAATTCAAACGTTGCAGGGGGCAGAGTCGACGAGTGGGCAGGTGAATGGACGGGGCCAGCCGTAATCCTAGAAACCGGTACTCGCGTACCCCCGCGTACCCCCTGCATGACATCACTGCTGTACATGCTTGTCCTACTCACAAGAGCTAGTATAGGATTGGACTATTACTCTACTCCTGCGTGGGCTCCTGTGGGTATATTTGGACCTGCACCAGCTCTTTAGCTTGCATAAGTCTGAGGCAATAGGGCACGTCCGGGCCAAAACTGAGGGGGATATCAGTGGAGCTGCTGTCACTGATACCGGTCCTCTTCCCACCCTCAGCTTGCCCCCATGAGACCCAGATTACCACCCATTCTACCCACTACCCATCTCAACCACTGGCTTGCCTTTGGTGGTGGGTCTGGTGGAGAGCTTCTGGCACTTATTGCCATTTGCAGTGGCAGATCCAAAATGGCAGCGGGTGGTGTGCAATGTGCACCACCATTTGGCCATTTACACAGCAGAACTGTGTGCTGCTGTCCTAAAAGACAACCTAGTCCTACATAAGATTGGGCAGAAAGGTATGAGTTAGGTTGGGCTGAGAGACAGTAGCATATAATAATATTTAGTATTTATATACCGCCTTTCTTGGTCATCAGATTGCTCTTTTGACTTTAATTCAAGGCGGTTTACATGGCAGGCATTTCTAAACCCGAGGGTTTTTACAATCACAAAGAGTTCTAATCTTACAAGAACTATCTACAGATGACACTTTCAAGTCCAGTCTGTCTTTCTGGCCTCACGATGCCTTCCCGACAGCTGATACACGGCCTCTTGCTCTCACCAAGAGACAGCTGGCCAGCACAACTCCTCCCTCACAGGCAGCCTTGGCTCAGTTCCAATCTTATCAGCCGCATACTTCAAGGTCTGCTGCTCACGGAAACTTCCGGTGCTCTCGAACTGGCGACCTTTGGATCTTATCTTCAGGCATGACAGAGGCTTTAACCCTCTAGACTAGGACGTCCTGCCTAATCCGGTTATAAATATCCAGTTATTTGTTCTCCATGAACTGTCTGGGAGGGATTTGCACCATGGTTCCCTGACCGAGTCCAAACTGAATATTAGCACTTTGGATATTAATGAACTATTTCAATGCTTCCACTCTGCAGACCCATAGTCTTCCAGTTTATGCAGAACCCCAAAACCACCATGTTCCTTGTGTTCAGAAGCCTCTGGGTGGCTGTAGCAGCTGTCCATTTCAAGAGCAGCGCTGTAGGTATCCATGGAAATAGCATGGCCACTCAGGCCAGCACGGATTAGAATGCTCTAATTTTTGAACATTCAGACCCATTCTGCTGCCACAAGAAGCCAAGCAGCGCTGAATGGGTGAATTAGCAAGCAGTAGTGTCAGTGGAACTGGAGCCACGTTCTCTGCAAAAGCCACACTGTGGGCCGGCAGTAGCACTTTCCATGGTTGGTGCTCTGCTGCACTGAGGCTGTGTGTAGGCCCAGTGCTGGAATCAGGGCCTCCAGCAGTGCCGCAAATATGCTTTACAGTACATTCGCCACAGTGGTGTCATCCTGGCGGAACCGTTCCGCCAGTTCCGTTCCGCCGTTCCGCCAGTTCTGCGGACGGGCCCGGGCCGCGCCGCCTCTCCCGAGGACGGGCAAGCTGCTCCTGGGCCCACCTGCCCTCCCTCGCGTCCCGAATCACTCTGAAATGGAGCGAATCGGGCGCTGTGAGGCGCAGGGAGGCGTGGCTGCCCTCCGCCATAGGGGCGGAGGGCTGTCAATCATCCGGGCGTTCTGGTTCCTGGCGTGCCCGGATGACATCTCTGATTTGCCACGCTGGAGTCAGCAGTAACAGCTTACCACAAGCTTCAGGGTCGGGCCCTAAATCCACATATTGATTAGTGTTGATGATGTTGTTGAAGTAATTTTTCAAATTAAGAGAAGGCTATAAGGAGGATTTCTGTGTAGTGCTTTTTGTGGGTGTTCATACATGACAGAAACAGGAATCTGCCATCAGTGATGCCATTGGTCTACCTGGTTCATTATTATCAGCACTGACAGGAAATATTTCTCGGAGGTTCTGACAGGAATCTTTCTCTGCCCTTTCTGGAGATACCAGGAGATTGAACCTGGGACTGCATACAGATCATTGTATGTGAGGCAGGTGAACTACCGCTGAGCTGTAGCTCCTGTGAGCAGTATGTCCTCTCTTAATACATGCGCACAACTGTTTTTTTTTCTTTTTTCCCCTTCAGGGACACCTTGATAGTAACTTGCACCAACAGTGCCACAAGCATATTTGCAGGCTTTGTCATCTTTTCAGTTATTGGCTTCATGGCAAATGAGCTGAAAGTAGACATTGAAGATGTTGCAGACCAAGGTATGACCGTTTCTTTTTCATACCAATCTGGTTTATGGATTTATGCAGTCCTGGATAGTGGTGCCTGTGTTTGGATGAATATCCTTTGCACGTTGACTTGCAATGACACGTTACTTAGAATACATATAACTGCTATTTGAAATTGTATAGCAAAATGCTGTCATTTGCTAGCTCTGAAAGATTCTACGGGTGGAATCAGATGTGTGAGCACATACATGCTTTTGATTAATTACTTTATAACAAATAGCACTGGGGGTGGGGGTGGTTGCAAAACAGCCTGAATCAATGGCAGGGGGTAGAAGGGCCTTAGTATTTAACCGCCACTGGCCTAGCTAATGAAAGTGTAGTCCAGTGCAGAGGGCAAAGTGATGCCCAGGAAGTGACACCACAACAGGAAGTGACATCACAATTGGATTTTTATTTTCTTGTGTTTTTTGTCCATAACTTGATAGAATGACTGTAGGACACTCCGGTTTGTTTCATTGCATTCTACATAAAATTTCACATTGAACGGTATAAAACATAATGGTGTTACTCATACATACCAAGATTTTCACAATTTTGGCCACTAGTGTCAACACAGATAGATAAAACCTTTATTTGGCATACACAATACATAGTAGATTACATGTGTTCCTTATTGACCCCCCTCGATTACAGTAATTAGGTATCACTAATATTCATTAATCCGACTTAACAATCGCACTTAGGAAAGCTGCTGTTCTCTCCACTATATCAGCCACCTCTGTCGATAAGACAAACCTAACCTTGGCCTCAACAGTGTCAAGCTCAGCTTTGAGGTACAAGAGTATTTCATCTTTGTGGCCTCTGTGCAAAAGCGCTGGTGCCAGGTTGCCAGGGGCCCTGGGGAAAAAAAGCCTTCCATTATGTTTCCCTTCTGGTGCCCACCACCCTCCCTCACCTGGCTGGTGCATGGGATGCAGCACTGCCCCCAGTACTGAATGTTCAGGGGTAGCTTCAGCTAGGTGTGTCTTCTAGTAAGGAAAAGCTATTATATTGACTCAGCGGCATCATGCTGCCGGAATGCTGGGCAGGAGGAACGGGTGAGCAGCAGCCCGCCCATTGTGTACCACTCCGTTTCGCCGTCTTCCCTGCCCCCGCAGGGGCAGGGAGGACGGCGAAACGGAGCGGTACGCAACGGGCGGGCTGCCGCTCACCCGTTCCTCCCGCCCAGCGTTCCGGCAGCATGATGCCGCTGTATTGACTGCTCTGCCCCTTGATGAAATAGCGGACGTGAATTCAAAGCGGAAGTATGCTAAAAACCACAGGACAGAAATAAAATCTATCCCTCAGATCAGATACTGCAAGATAATAGGATATGCAAGTACCGAGCCTAGAGGACGAAGGGAGGGAGACAGAAAGCACCCATGAATATTCTTTTTGCCTAAGTCCAGCTGTTTCTCTCAAGGGGTATCGCCACAGGAGAGGACCACAGGGAAGTATGACTTCATAGTATGGCAATACCATACCTATATTTTGAGAACTGCCTGGAGATGTCAATGATAAAAGTGAAATATACAAGTTTAAGATCATACTTTCTTTTTATTGTGGAGGTCTCAAAAGAACGGGTCTTTTGTCCCCTAACACATCAATTGGCAATTTGTAGGATTAACTAAAAATTTAAGCAACAGTTTAAATGCCATTCATATTTAAACTGTTGCTTAAATTTTTAGTTAATCCTACAAAAGGAAAGAAAACCTTTCTTTATTGAAAGGTTATTGAAATGGCTGTATGTCCAGCTCTTGGTTGTCATAAATTTTGCCTGCCCAACAGCGATTAATTTAGAAAGCCCCTATCAAGAGAGTTTTGCAATTTCATTTTCTGCAATTAGATTTTCCCAGAGGGTATGATGAATTCTAGAAACTCATTATTTTGATTCCTTAATTTAATTTTCAAATGCAAGAAGCTAGTGCAAACAGTCTTCTTATCTATAGTAGTCAAGAAGAAATCTTTAATCAGGAGATGAAAGAGCGTGCTCATGAATAAATAAGATCCCCTAAGCTTTCCTAGCCAGAAAAACTGCCAGTTGACAGCAGGTTTTAAAGAAAGCTGTGCTTGCATCACATCACACCAACAAAAATATCTTAAACCAGCCATACTTTTAATGTTTGTCGAGTATTTCCCAAACATTTTGTGAAATGCATATCAAAATTAACACTCCCACTGCTGAAATGGGCCAGCAACAGTGAACTATAGCAGTGGTTCTCAAATGTTTTAGCACAGGGACCCACTTTTTCAAATTACGATCTGTCCAGGACCCACTGGAAATGAAGTCATGGTCACAAGTGCCATCATTGTGACACCAGAGCCTGTTGCATTCCTGAGAACACAAGAAGTTGGATTATTTCTCGGCCATTTTCCAATAGCAAAGTGAATCAGAAAGGAAAAAGCTTATTTACAAACACAACACACACACAAAAACAGCCACACAGCCCTCCTCCTTTCCAGCATGGCTGCCCTAGGTGCTTTGCGACCCACCTGAAATTGGCTCGCGACCCACTGATGGATCCTGACCCACAGTTTGGGAACTAGCGTATACTAGAGAAAAATCTATGTACAATCCTTTGAATTTATGGGATAGTGCAGTAGGAGGGGAATCTTGACTCAAAGTGGAATGATGCTGTCTAACTTACAGTTTAAGTCCAAATGAACAATTGTGTGACATTGGAACACTGGACATTGGAACACTGGTCAAGAGGAACTGAGATTTAGGGCCCAGTCTTATTCAACTTTCCAGCACCCATGCCGCCATTGCCAATGGAGTATGTACTGCATCCTCAACGAAAGGGAACATTTACCTCAGAGCTGCATTAGTGCTGGAAAGTCGGATAGGATTGGGCCTTTGAATTTTGTCAACCTTAAAGGCGCAATCCTAACCTGGAGTTAGGCCAGCACAGTTTGGCTTGCGCAAGGGACACCGTAACACATGTTTGGACCACTCTTGGAGTTGGAGAGGCCAGCACACAGACACGTGCCATCTGCCCTGTCTCCGAGACTGGTTCAAATGTACTATATGACAGCCCTTGTGCCGGCCAAACTTTGCTCATTAGGATTGAAAAGGATTTTATTTTGCAAGGTGGCAGAAGCTGGGTGCTTCACTGAAATTCTGCTACAACGTACAAAATAATGGAATCCCACCACACCCCCACCACTTTCCCCTGTTACTTCTTGTGGTTTGTTCCTTGTTAAGGTCCTTCATATAATTTGCAACCATTACTGTGTTTTGTTTAAATTGTTTAAAATATTTTTAAAGTATTTAAAATTGTTTATAAAGTATTTTTAACAAAATCCATATGTAATTATTACATGCCAGATATTATAACTATCTATCTCTTCATTTCTAGGTCCTGGGATTGCCTTTGTGGTATATCCTGAAGCTTTAACCAGGCTTCCCCTTTCACCATTTTGGGCTATAATCTTCTTCCTGATGCTTCTAACGCTTGGATTGGACACCATGGTAACCTGGCTTTTCATCCATCATCCTGTTTTCTACTACAGAACTAGTTAACATGTTCTGTGCTAAAACGTTAAACCAACTGGTTGCAGTTGAGAACCCCAGACATGCCCAAAGCTTTCAGGAAAAATAAATACACTAAGGTCCCAATCCTATTTAACTTTCCAGCACCAATGGAGTTGCAATGCATTCCCTTTCTACAATGCCTCTAGTTGCTATTTATTTAATGAATTATAACCCCACCTTTCTGCCCCAAGGGCATCCAAGGCAGCTTACAATATTAAAATTATAAACCTTAAAATCAGATAAAACTAACAATAAAATAATAACATTAAAACAATTTAAATTTAAACTGTAAAACGTATACACATATAATGTATAATGTATAAACTTGCCTCAGCAGATCACCATAGTGGCATAAAGAAATTTCCTGATCTATAAGGGTCAGATGTACAAGACAGATATACTTTGGTTCAGGGGCAAGCTTGCAGTGTAAGTCTATACAAGTGCCCCCCACCCCGCATCTGTGGATCCAGTAACCATGGATTCAGTTATCCATGGATCTGGTGGAGGCCTCAATACCCACACCTTGTACATCCTTCTTCCTGTTAATGTTTGGTTAGCCTCTTCACTGTAGCGTGCAGGCTGGTTGCCTACATGCCACACTCTTCAGTAAAGCAAGTGTTTTATCAAGCATAGGGTTCCTCCATACCCAGGGTTTCTGAATCCATGGGGGAGGAGGTGGAAGGGCACCCCCATGAATGGTGCCTATATATGTTTAGTCATATAAACATAGTCTCATTGAGTTCAATGGGCCATACTTGTGGGTAAATACAGTGGCATAGCAAAGGCATCTGCTATCTGGGGCAAACAATATTTTGTAACCACCCCCACCACCCCCATGATGAAATCAGATGTTATTTACATACATATTTTTCTGGTTAATTGGCCATAAACTTTTGATAGAATATAGATATTATAACACTGTTAGTTGCATTGCATTCTGCATTAAATTACTTTTCCAATGATATAGAACATGATGGTATTATTCATACATCCCAAGCTTTTCACCATTTTGGGCTCTAGTGTCAAGCTTGGCTTGCTGCCCCCCTAAAGCTTGTTGCCTGGTACAGTTGCCACCCCCTGCACTCCCTTAGCTACACCACTGAGTAAGTGCATATAGAATTGTAGCCTGTCTTTTTCAATCAGTGTGTTTCTGCATATTATTACTGTTGTTTTACTTTTGGTGTTTTTTTTTTTATGTTTTCCAGTTTGCCACTATTGAGACGATAGTGACATCTGTTTCAGATGAGTTTCCAAAGTACTTACGTACTCACAAGCCACTGTTTACTCTTGGATGCTGTGTTGCTTTTTTCATCATGGGCTTTCCTATGATCACTCAGGTAAAAACATTGTCATCTTGTGCATTGTCTGTTATCCTTCTGCGGCTAATAGCAGCTTCCAAGAAGATTTTGGTGTAAAAGGTAATCCTGCAGGATTTGACAGCATTATGAGATGATTTGGCACAAAGGTAATATGTACATTCTTGCAGTGTCTTAACCCATTCATACCAACTCATATCCTTAACTTTGGAGAACACCTTTCACACCTCAGTCTGCTTTTTGAATTTCTTTTCTATTGTGAACAAGTTCTTAATACAATCTATCCCAAAAATATAAAATAAAAACAATAAAACAGTCACAGGTGCACACACATGTTTCATGAGGGAGTTCATATAATTGACAAAATTATAGTGGAGTAGCTGGGTTATAGCTGGCTCTATGTAGAGCTGCCAACCTCCAAGAATTGGCACAAATAATCAGGAGGCTACAGAAAGCTATAGGCATGACGGATTGTGCAACCTCCCTACATTAGTGATAGGCTACTTCAGAGTACTGGGTGCAAGGGAGTGGCAACAGGATGCAAGCATCTTGTTGTCTCATGCCTCCCTGGGGCACCTGGTGGGCCGCTGTGAGATACAGGAAGCTGGACTAGATGGGCCTTTGGCCTGATCCAGCGGGGCTCTTCTTATGTTCTTATTAAAGCAATCCTGGAGATTTCAACTGTACCTCCATGGATAAATGATACTACAGTATATCATTTTTGGAGGGGGGGGATGTGTGTGAACATCTATGAACAGTTTTAGGACTCAATCGAAAACCCTCCAATGTGGGCAGTACAAGTGTACCGCCCATGCTGGTGTCACAAATGTGCCATAAGGCATGTCCAGAGCAGGTGGTCAGAGCTTACCACCTGCACTGATCCATCACCAGAGTGGAGTGCCCCGAGGTGGCAACATGGGAATGGGGTGGTGGTGATGAGTTTCCCAGTCACCAGCGTTATGCTCTTCCCAGGCAGCTGGGGAGGGTGGGACTGGCAGCTACTTTTGCCACCAGATCCTATCCTCCATGTCAGGCCACACAGTCCAACACTGAGGCCCTTGCCTCTGTGCCGGAAAAAATGGCCAGCAAGGAGATCCATTGGTGATCTCTGGGCTTACCCTTGGGAAGGGGCCCCTGGTGCCCAGGCAGTTTAGGATTGAGCTGTCGGTGAAAGTTGGCAACACTAACTTCCAGTTGGAAGGGACCTTTGGCCAAGTGCAAAGCCACACCCTGCCCTGAAAAAAGGGCCTACCTGCTTACCCGGGTGGTAGCAGTTGCCCAGAGTATTGCACTAATTTTTAAATTAACAGTGCAATGATCCCAGCCCTATTGATCCATCATAGAAATATAGTGGCAGCATTACGTTAATGTTAAAAAAAAAAAACCACAACCACTAGTGCAGCCACCAAGAAGCACTATGGACTGTTGCCACCCCACTGCCAAAGAAAGCCTACACTTTCTTCTGGGTACCTTCCCTGTGCACAAATGGATTTCTTCCAGAGGCCCTGATAGTGATGCACAGTCTTCCAAATGAAGTCTTACAATGGGTGGGAAGGGCAGCCTCTTTCTTCCGGAGGATCTTAGGTGTCCCTAACCTCATAAGAATCTCAACACTCACATTGGAGTTAGGGTCTCATCTTCCTACCACTATCGCGTGGTCCCTCACTTTTAAGTTTTGGCTCCAGTTGCACTTAAATACTCCCCCTCAATCTCTTTTAAAAGATTTATTAAAAGATTCTTATACCTCCAAATGGTTTAAACTTATAGATTCAAAACTCTTATCATTAGATTTATCTCCGGAGCTTCTTGCAGACACCAGTTTACAGAGAGCTCATTCCACCGTTAAATTTAAATTATGGGAAGCCGAATTTAATCAACTCTCTTCTAACCTTAATTCTACATGTTCTCCACTTTTTTTTGGTCTTCCTCCTTCACTTGGTCATTCTCCTAAATATATTAGTTATTTGATTAACCCTATTAAAAGAAGAGCGTTTATGTTAGCAAGATTTAATATTTTTCCCTCTGCAGTTCACCTTGGCAGATTCTCTAACATTCCGTTTGCTTGTAAATTATGTCTTTTGTTTTCCAAAACCAGACACAATGGCACATATTTTATTACGTTGCCCATCTCTCCAACCACTTCGTGATATTTACTTAAAATCCTTATTGTCCCCTCCTTCTGGTATTCCAACTGAAAACCTAGCTGCCCTCCTATGTGACAACACAGAAGACGTTACTAATGCTGTAGTGGAATTTCTAGTTGCAAGTTCCAAATGGAAATTTCTCCCTTAATCCCCCCTTTTTTTCTTTATCCCTTCCTTTTCCCTTCCTGATTTTCCTTGTGTGATGCCATTACTTATAATTTTGGTTGTTAATTATTGTTTAATGCCAATAAAGGTTTCTTGAATTGAATTGAGGGGAAGTGCACCTGAAAGAGACTATAACAGATCAACTTGCTTAGATCACCTCATCTTCTTACCTTTTCATATGCAAATGAGAACAGATTTGGGAGGATGCCTCCATTTGCAGTTGGGTAGGGTCAAGAAGGTTAGATGACTGGAGTCGGCATGAGCTCTATTTCTTGAAGCTTCCGGGGCACACAAATATGGCTGACTCAGACATTTCCCGCCAATGAGGATTGCCGCGAATTCATGATTCAAAATGTCCCTGCATGTGTGTAAAAGTTAATCTCAACGTCTGCAAGCATGCCTCTGTGTTCTACATACGGGTGTGTGAATCGCCCACCCTCCCCTTTTATTCTTTCCTTCCCGTTCACACTTTATTTTTGGTTGTGTAGATTTCAAAAAATAAGTCTGTCAAAACAGTGCAATCCGAGTTTAAATAGACAGCATGTAGCATTTCGTCCGGTGTGTTCAGTAATATAATTACGCGGAATTAAACCTTGGAATTGCATATTAACTAATAATATGGTTACCACTGATGTTTCTACACGATCACACGTTGTTATTTTGGTAAGTTTTTATTTCAGGAGTAAACTATTCAGTCCCAAACACTACTAGAAAAGCAATCTGAAATGCTTGGAATCTAGATTGTTTGGGGCACACAAACATGGCCGCTAAGCCCGCCCCTTGGCTTCATTCGATTCCTATCAATTTAACAGGAATGGCAACTCCAGTCATCTAACCTTCTTGGGTAGGGTAAGAGAGGGCATCAATGGAGTTACTCAGGGTGTCATCCTAACCTGGAGTTATGCCGGCAGAAGTTAAGTCTCTTGTCCTGGCCCAGGAGTGTCGGAAATGCACCGAAAGTGTGTTTGGACCACTCTCGGAGTCAGGAAGGATGGTGCATGTCCATGTGTCGGCCTCCCTGACTCTGAAAGTGGTGCAAATGCACATTACAGTGCATTTGTGACACTCCTGGGCCGGCACAAGGGACTTCTGCTCCAGGTTAGGATGGCACCCTCAGCTGAGTTGCTGAAAGTGGGCACTGGACAAGCTCTCAAACTTGATCCTGGACCTCTTATCTGTGGTTGACCCCTGATACTGAATCTAGGTTTGATCATCCTATCAAGAATTGTATTATATACTAAGTACCATTGTATGAAATGTGGTCAAATGGTCATGTGTACACATTCAATTTAAAAATGGTGGAAAAAAATGCTGTGTTTCCAATTCAGTGGAACTTGGAGCATGTTTTTGGGGTTTTGGGTGGGATGACAAAGACAAAGCAGAAATAATGTGAACCTCCTCCAGTTTTATTCTGATATCCCTAATACGTTGTTTCTGATAATAACTTATTTTAATTTTAGGGTGGGATGTACATGTTGCAGCTTGTGGACACCTATGCAGCATCTTACTCTCTTGTTATAATAGCCATCTTTGAGCTTGTTGGAATTTCATACATTTATGGTAAGGAAAAGGAGCCCTTTGTGTGGATTGCACAATGATGAGTATGTGAATAAAAGATGAATGGCACACAACCTAATTTTTAGAAAGAGGGCTTACCAGGACCATTTCATACTATAAAGAGTACTGTACTTGAGAATTGCTTTCTTTGTCTTTAGTGTTTCTCTTGAATGCTATTCAGATAAAAAGCTTGCTTTTAAAAAATATTTTATTTAAAATATTTCTATGTTGTCATTTGGTCCCGGCAAGGCACCACCAAGGATGCTCACAGCAGCTCATATAAATACTTAAACAAATAAAATCAATTAATGAAATCAGTCAGCTACAATTTTTTTTAAAAGAAAGAAAAACAGTAAGCAGATGCAAAGAACGATAGCCAGCAAGTAGAAAAAAAACCCATAAAAGACCTGACAGAACAAAAAGGATTTTTTTGCCTCCTTGAAAATGGACAGCATCAAGTTGCAGATGCTGGGGGCAGAGTTCCAGGGAGCAGAGTTCCATAATTGGGACACTGCCAAAAGCCCTATTCCACATTCCCAGCAACCAGGGGCGTAGCTAAAGAAGTGCAGGGGGGTGCAATTGCACCAGGTGACAAGCTTTAGGGGGCGCAACAAGCTGAGCTTGACACGAGTGGCCAAAATGGTGAAAACCTTGGTATGTATGAATAATACCATCATGTTATATATCAGTGGAAAGGTAATTTAACGCAGAATGCAATGAAACAAACCAGAGTGTGATATCTTTACTCTGTCAAACGTTGTGGCCAAAAAACTAGAGAAAACAAAAATACAACTGTCATGTAAAATGTAAAAACTGTGGTTTGCTAAAATAATGGTTTTTAGGAATAATACTGTCACGTTATATACCATTTGATGTGGAATTTAATGCAGAATGCAATGAAACAAACCAGAGTGTAATATCTTCATTCTATTAAACATTATGACCAAAAAACCCAAGAAAATGAAAATACAACTGTGACATCACTTCCTGTTGTGATGTCACTTCCAGAGCAACATTTAGCCCTTTGCACTGGGATACACTTTCATTAGCGACACCCCTGCCAGCAACTAAGCCTTAGTTGGGGAAGGAATGTAAAACAGGGCCTCTTGTAATGAATGGCATGAGCTCAGCCACTTCACACACACTTGTGTTTTGAGAGAGAGCTTATTTGATTAGTGACCACGATGTCCAGGGAGATTGTCTCTCGTGAAATTAACTGCCCTTGGCATTGGCATCCCCTTCTCTGCCTGAATATGGATTATCTCACAAAACTGGAAGGTGTAGAAGAGGTAACTGAGATCTTAGACTGGATATCCAGCTTTTGAACCACAGCATGCAGACATTGCACAGCTCTATCAGCACAGCTCTACCATTGCCATGTTTACTAAAGGGTATGTGCTGTAGCTCCATTACTATTATTCATACTACAGCTAAGAAAGGCCTTTTTTTCAATTAAGGACTATTTTGTCAGATACCCAGAGATTCTTGATGCCGGGCAGGGATGCATTGTGTAGACTGCATGCACCAATTGTCAAGTTAGCTCAAAAGCCAGTCAAGTCACATTTTAATTGCTTTCACCATTGCAAATGAATTTCAGATTATAGATAGGGTTACCAGATCCAAACTGGGACAGAGTGCCTGTACCTTTAAGTATTGTATAGAAGAGGGAATTTTGGCAGATGCAGCTCATCAGTTAAGGGTTTCAAAAGCCACACCTGCAAAAATTCACTCTTCTATGCAATGGTTAAAGGTGTAGGCATTCTGTCCCAGTTTGGATCTGGTAACCCTAATTATAGACCAATTATTGAAATTCTGATATAGTAGAGCAAATGTAAATGCATGCCATTGACTTCAAAAGTAAACCATGTTAGCAGGGCCAGGTGAAGTTTATATCTTCCCCAACCAATGAATTAAATGCTAAAGTGAATGTAAAGAGAGGGAACATAAGTGATTTTCATATGCCCACCACTGTGTCAATTAGCTGCTTCCCCACAGAAGCGTTACAACCCAGGTTTTGATAGTTAAGCAAGTAAGGGCACAATCCTAACCTGGAGTTAGGCTGGCACAGTTAGGCCAGCAAAGTTTGGCTGGCACAAGGGAGACCATAAAGTGCGTTTGGACCACCCTCGGAGTCAGGGAGGATGGCGCACATAGGTATGCTGGCCTCTCTAACTCCAAGAGTGGTCCAAGCATACTTTACAGTATCCCTTGTGCCGGCCAAACTCAGCTGGCCTAACTCCAGGTTAGGATTGCGCCCTTAATCTATCACAATATAAAACTAGCCTCTGCCCAAAAATAAGTGATGTCCAGGTTCCTTACAGGTGAAGAAACTAGGTAAGAAAGAATGTGACTGCTTCTATGTACTTTTCATTGCCTTCATTGTACTAGTTCTTTGAAGAAGTCGTTTCAAGAACCATCCAGTTTGCCTGAAGTTGACACCCTCGCCATGCCCGTGGTTCTCATGATAGAAAAATGCTGTCTGGTCCATTAACTGCATCAAGGAGGCTATGCTTCCAGGAGATTAGGCCAATAACGTCTTCCCACAGGTAGAGAATAACAGGTTTCCCCCCTCTTTCTCCATTGTCAAGGGGAATGTGAAGTGTTAAGGAAGTTGAAAGCCATGATTCCCAAAATGGGTCCTGCTACCACTTCTCCCTCTCCTTTTGTCCTCTAGTTGAAGCACTATTCCTAAAATACACTCACATTAATCTAATAGTATGTACCGAGGTTGCAATGGAGTTCTTGTTCATGAGCTATTCTAGCAGATCTACATCTTTGCACATGTGAATTTGCTTCCTCCATTGGTTTAAATAGGCAGGATCCTATGCATAGTTGAGCACACAGATATTTCTAGAGAGGAGGAACTGGCTACAATCTGGCTTAACACATTGTCCATTGTCCTGTCCATTGGTAGGGTCCCCATAATTAATTGTGGCAGATGATACTCTCTGAATGCATGGGCTTCTTTTCATAGCTAGCCCTGTGCCTACATATGCAGGATTCCCACACTGGATTGTGGCAGTAGCACTCCTAGAGTAGGGGCCAAAATGCTAAATTCTGCAAGAGCCTGAGCTCCTGTGTAAAGCTGCTCTTCCCCCTCCCTTTCAGAGCCATTTATGGCTTAGAGAGCAAAGCCTCAGAGCCAGCTCTTGGGGCCACAAATGGCTTTGAAGGTGAGAGGAAGGGGTGTTTTATACAGGAGTGCAGGCTCCTGTAGAACTTAGCATTTTGCCCCCCCCTCTCCAAGAATGCCACTGGATTATGGATTATGGCCATACTTCAGTGCAAAGAAATTTGTGTCTGGTAGGTCTATTAGCAAGCTGGTTGTGAAGGCAGCAGAGAGGAACAGTATGAAGGGAATTCAGGCCAATTCACTTCTCAGTTCCAACAGCCATTCTCTGTGCTCTTGGGACAGTATTGGTACCTTTATTGCCTGATCATTCCTGAGCTGGTTGCCATTTGGCCATCTGCAGTGATAGTGCTAAAATGCATTGAGCCCACTTCTAGCTTCTTCTTCTGACAAGATAAAATAGTGGCAAAGAATGTCTCAGGCAAAAAGGCCTGGGTCCCTCTGTCAGAGTTCCTACTTCGAGATTCTAGGATCCTTACAAGAAGAAATGAGAGATCTAGATAAATGAGGATGTGCCACTTGTTACCAAGAAGATTTTTCATTCTTTATGGCATTGCCAGTAGATTAGCACACAATTCCTGACAATTAACTCCTTGCGTTGGAAAAGGAACCCAAATCCTGTTTGGAAGCCAACGGATGCTCATACCCTGTTTCCATAGAAACCAGTGGAAGCCATATGCGCTGTCGTCCAAGAAAAGGATTTAGAACTAAATAGGCTGCTGACAGATCTCTGAGTTAGAAGTGGGGAGCATTCTTAACAGGGCTGTGTTGCTTGTAGTTCTGTGATGGAGAGGTTTTTCTGCCTGCACCTTTTAACAAGAGCCACTGCAATATCCCAAATCGCTGCACCAGATGTTGTTTATGAAATGGGTGATTGCATACCGTTGTATGTCTCAGGAAGGAAGCATTAACGTGTCAGGCGTCTCTCTTTACATCTTCCAGTTTGACTTACTGTAAATGAATTGAATACTCGCTGGATATATTGCCAGGCATTTCAACTTTAAGGCCTGCTTATAAGATTTGTATTGCCCCTTTGTGCTATTTTTATTGTAATAGAAGCACGTTATGGACCTAGCTGGAAGTGGAAAGACTTCTCATAAAACAGCATCCTTACAAGCTATAAGAAATTTGTGCTTAGAAAGAATACAAACTGCCTCCCATTTCTGCCTTTAATGGAGAACATCTGGCAGTTTCACTCAGCAAGCCTTTTTGCCCTAGTATTGTTTGCAGGCTGTTGAGCGAGTTACCTACCTGGGGTAAAAGGTCTTGAACTCATTTCAGTTTCTGATTTGCTTACATGTTCAAAGTGGGGAATCAGAAACCTGAAATGGTTGAATCAAAAGATCAGGGGATCCCAACTGTTCTGACTTTCATCCTTGATGTAGCCAATGATTGTTATCTCTGACAGGTGGATTTCATAGTTCCCTAAATGCAAGCACCTGAGAATGAGCCAGAACAGTTGAGAAAGAGACACTAACATCTCCTCCATTCTCAAAATGAAACTGGAAAACCCCCCAGACTTCTGCCTTGAGCCATCTTCATCTTGTAACTACTTAACTGGCCAACCTTGTGTCTTTCTTTTTTTCTTCTTCAAGCTCCTGGAGCATATTGTTCATTTCTGAGTTCTTGACCTTCTTTTCTCTTTCACTCTTGATCTCCTGAAATTCATCAAAATGGTCTTTATTAAGTTCAGAGATGAACTCATTGTAACATCCAAGGACTCTATCCTTTATCTGCTTGCCCTTTCAACACCACTGTCTTCTTCTCTCCGACTCCCTTCATACCTTCTATTTCTGTGACTCGGTTCTCCTCTTGTCTGTCAGATTGCTTAGCAGTGTTTCCACTGACCCCTGCTATACTGTCCATTTGAGTGACCTTAACAAATTTCATGGCTCTAAGTGCCATCTATATGCTGCCTGTCTTCCTTCATAGGATGCCATGGACAGTGATAGTGCGTTTGTTGCAGGATAAAGGCCTTGAAATAATATCCTTTGAATAGTTATAGGTTACTAAAACTTTAATTTTCTGCATTTGCACAATGTTATAATTTAGTTAGCACATTTAATTTGCAATGCATTTTACAATCATTGCAGTATAGCATTCTGAGGCTGCAATCCTAAATGCAGTTGCAGTAGAACATGTCTCACTGAATGCACTGAGACTGAATAATATACATGGGTAACAAACATGATTATGGCCCAATCCTATCCATGCAGTATGCTGGCAGATCTCAAAGTCCATCAGTGAATTGCACAGTTCATCACGGCTGCCTCTGACAGTCTATAGAGCACAGTTGCCAATGAAATGGTCAAGAGGCTTTGCATCAGAAGTGCTATAATGCCCAGCCGTCTGTAGCATGATGGCGGTGGTGATGGACTGGGGCAGGGATCAGGCTGGGGCAGATTGGGGTTGGATTGTGGTAGCAGCAACATCCACTAGATCTGAAACATCTGCCCCAGTCCAGACACACCCTCTGCATCTCCACTACAATTTTAATCCACGTTCAATGTACTTTTATTGCCCCAGTGCATTCTGGAGACTGTAGTTTGTTAAGGGTAGCTTTAGTGGCTCTCAAATTCCTTAATAAAGTAGAGCCCCTCCCCCCACATGCTTTGGCTGGAATAAAAGTGCACTGAAATGGATTAAAGCTGTAGTGGAAATGCATCCAGGTCTCTTCCCCCTAAACACCACCATGTATTGGTACCATTCAAAGTAAAACACCTTCGGATCAAAACTACTAGGCCTCAGATCACCCATTTAAGTTCACAGAATTCCCAGGTCCCAGTAGTGAACTCCTTCTTGTAGTTCAATGTGTGTCTTGACATGGAATTGGATCCAGTCTACATGTGTTTTGGCATTGTTTGAAAGTGAAGTTAACAACGTGGAGTACAAATATAAATGTGGAGCAGAGATGAGAAAAAAGGGGGGGAAAGGCCAGGCAAGTTTATTTCACTTGAGTTTTGTTTCAAAATAATCATATAATGATGAGAAAGATGGTGAAAGAAAGCCAGTCCTTGGATGCCTGTGCATTAACAAAAAGCAAATGTGGAGGACTTTGAAGAAACAGAGTAGCACTACTCAGAGTAAGGATGTCAGAGGGTGGTGGGGTTGAGAGAAGGCTCTCTTACACAGGCTGGCTATGGGAGAGTATAGTTTTTCAGACAGCCTAGATGAAGGCCAGTATTTCAGTTGTTAGATGACATATTAAATATAAATTAATATTCAGTAAAAGTTGAAACTGTCAATTAAAAACCTGTTTTAAAATTATAGTAATATCTGCTTTGTAGGAAAATTTAGGAAGGGGGAGGGCCCAATTGGGCCTAACCCTAGGCCCAATGCCAGCTCTCAGTGGCCCTGAATCCCCGAGAAAAAGAGCTGCTGTAGATCTGAGTAGGCCCAAGTGACTAGTCCACGTATCAATTAACTTTAAGATTGTGTCCTTGTCTATCTCTATGAATAGTATATAATAGTATATTCTGTACTGTAGTATTTTGAATTCTGTTCAACAAGCTTTGACTGTTTTGAGAAAACTGGGAGAGCAGTTTATTTCTGCTTAAGAAGGTACTGAATATGATAATAGAAATTAAAGCCTACAGAGATGAAGGCAAGTTATTTTTAAATAATGTTGTTTTACTTTTTAATCATGTATTTTAAGATTCTGATATGATTTTCTTCTGCAAGATACCAGATCGCTTAGCATTTCCTTCTCTGTATGTATTCTATTCTATATCAGTACTGTATTCTATTGAACCAAAACATTGAGGTGAACTGGTAGTGTATGTGCTATTCCTGTTTTGACCACTGAGTGGCAGGAGCACAACAAAATCTACAAGAGCTATTGGAAATATTACATTACATGCATATGTGTATGCATACACACATGAGTTACTATCATATGAAATATAGTTTTTATGTCACATGTTGGCCATTCCTTTATGTATTGAAGATTGGTGTTACCATAAAGCATTGTGTTCTAGCTAAGAAACCTTTCCAGATCATAATCTTCCCCCGCCCCGCAATCCCAATTTTAAATTGTGTTTTAAATATTCAAAAAAATAAGAAAGGTGTTACTGCTTAGTGGCTCATTTGTAGGGTTGTTAATAACATGTACTCTAAGACATTAATTCAGTCCTAAATCACAAGAGCCAATAAAAATAATAAACTCAGCAAATACATGTGGAATCCTTTTCAGGTAGTGTGTAGGATATATTTCCGTTAAATTTCCTAAAAGCTAAAACTGTGTTAAAAATGGGAAGTATGCCTAACCCAAAGCTTTAATGTCAGTGACACAATTTGAGACCTTAGGAGTAGTTCTCAAGTTGTGAATTGTGGTGAAATAATTCTTGGTATTCTGTTACATAATTACAGAACATAATTCTGTTCATTTCCTATTTCTCTCCCTTTCATCAATTGAAATCCCGGAATCTTCTTCTCTGCAAATAAATCTATATTCATCTCTCATATCTTTACAACCCAGCTATATTTAACCACCAGAAGGGGCATATGAGGACAAATGCACTCCTTTTGCCCTTATTTCCATGATTTTTACAACATGTAATGGAAATCACTTCACAAATAAGTCTGCAGGTACAAGTTTGCAAATAAGTCACTTTTTGGCTCAGTTCTGTTTTGTAAACCACACAGTTGCTCCCTTTTGTGAGGCAGACAAATATATTTTGTTGGCTGTTGCAACCTAGGAGTGATCCTATGCGGGCAGGTGCTGGCTGGCTGGGCCCGCGTGTGGTCACAAACGTGCTGTAAAGCACGCTGTGACCACGTGGAGGTCAGTGCTATTACTGGTGAGGCCTGCGCTAGAATGTCACCCGTCAACTGGGGGTAAGTGTACCCCTGGGCAGCAGAAGGGCCAGGGTGTGGGGAGGAGGTATTTCTGGGCATGGGGAGGGTGGCCCATGCGGTTCAAGCACAGAAAGGGGTACGGGCAGTGGCGTCATCCAGGCGGAACGGCCCGGTACGCCGGGCCCGGGCCGCGCCATCTCTCCGGAGGATGGGTGAGCTGCTGCTGGGCCCGCCCTCCCTCCCTCGCGTCCCGAATCGCTCTGAAATGGAGCGATTCAGGTTCTGTGAGGCGCAGGGAGGCATGGCAGTCATCCGGGCATTCCGGTTATTGGTGCGCCCGGATGACATCACTGGGTATGGGGATGGCAGCAAAGGCTTCCACCACATCCTAGGCCCCTTCCCATGCCTGAAAGCCCTTCAAGCTCTACTTGAATCTGCACTAGCCAATAACCTGGAGCAGATCTAAGTAAACCCATAGGAGCTGCCTGGACTCGACATGATTCCTTATCCTGAGCATTTCAGCGCTGTTCTATCACATTGCAGGCAGCCTGGTTAGGATTGGGCTGCCCATCACTGTTTTCCATTGCCACTGCTTCCCCTCCGCGCCCCACACAACAGCTTCCAAAACGTGTTTAGACAGTAACAACTTCAAGTTTCTGTGAAGTAAATATTTTCACATACAAATTTGTGTCAACTCCCACCCACCAAAAGAAAACGATGTAAAGCAGCCTAAGACAATGCGACATAAACTGTACAACGCTGGTACAAAAATTCACAGGCAGTGTTAATCCTACAAAAACAAGGCACAAAGCCTTGAATACACTTTCAATTTTTTCTGCAGCTGGAGGCGGATAATAGTTTTTCAAAACGTTTAAAGTTTGGCCGGCACAAGGGGCAACGCAAAGAATATTTGGACCACACTCAAAGTCCGAGAGGCCAGCACACAGACGTGCGCCATCCTCCCTAACTCCGAAAGTGGTCCAAATGCACTTTACGGTGGCCCTGGTGCCAGCCAAACTTTGCTAGCCTAACTCCTGGTTAGGATTGCGCTCTCAACCTTAAGCTCTGAATCAATTTGCAAAGCTGGCTTCTGAGAACTTCAATTCTAGAATCTTACACGTTTGCTTCCATGTGCGGCAGTATGAATTGGCTGAGGCTGTTCTAAAAAGTGACACAAAGTCCAAAGAATGGCTGTTTAATTTCTCACATTGCTAAACGGAGCAATTTGAGTCATCTTTGGCCCACTTCTCTTTCCTGTAGCACTCTAATGTTCTGAAGTGATACTTTCTAGGCTAAAAGGTATTCTTCGTGTGACTTGCAAATACACCCTAAGCCTTCAAAGGTGTGGCTACACCTGCACCCTTGTCTCATTTATCTTTGTCAAACACTTCTTTCAGTTGGCTGTGTTTAGTGTTTTAACTCAAATTACTTGTTTAACACTTGAGTAACACTTTTCTCTGTATACTTCTATTCTTTTTTTAAAAAAACAAGCATGTTATTGCACTAGGCAAAGGTTTTTATGATGAAATAAATCTCTCTTCCACTCTCATTGCATGTTCAGCTCATTGAGGTTTCTAAATGTGGGAAGGGGAGCTTTTACAATGTGCTTATCCTTTCCAAAGATCTTTTCATTAGTGCTATCTATGCTGTAATCCCGCAAAAAGACTGACATGTTCCATGTGCAATTCACAACTGTTCCTTTGCTGTTTCCTTAATTAAGAATGAACGATTGTTAAGACTTCACATTACCTGTCATAATCGCCTACATAATCCCATTTGCATTATTTTTGAAACGGAAAGCAATGCACAAAGAACCGGAACCTGTGAATATTGTAGAAAACCGTGGTTCAGTCATAAACTAAATTACTTTCATCCACTATTTTCTTCCCTTTCATGGATCACTGCCTTGTCGTGGCGAAGGGGCTTGAGTAGCTCAATGAAGCTGTGAGCTATGCCATGTAGGGTTACCCAAGATGGACAGGTCATAGTAGAGAGTTCTGACTAAACGTGATCCGCTGGAGAAGGAAATGGCAACCCACTCCAGTACTCTTGCCAAGAAAACCTCATGGATTACAAAACTAAAAGGCTAAACGATATGACACTGGAAGATGAGACCCTCAGGTCGGAAGGTGTCCATTATGCTACTGGGGAAGAGCAGAACACGAGTACTAGTAGCTCCAGAAAGAGTGAAGTAGCTGGGCCAAAACCGGAAGGAAGCTCAGCTGTGGATGTGTCTGGAAGTGAAAGGAAAGTGCGATGCTGCAAAGAGCAATACTGCATAGGAACCTGGAACGTCAGATCTATGAATCAAGGTAAGTTAGATGTAGTCAAACGTGAGATGTCAAGGCTGAACATCGACATCATGGGAGTTAGTGAACTAAAATGGACAGGAATGGGAGAATTTAATTCAGATGACCATTATATCTGCTACTGTGGGCAGGAATCCCTTAGAAGAAATGGAGTAGCCTTCATAGTGAACAAGAGAGTGAGAACAGCAGTACTGGGGTATAATCTCAAAAGTGATAGAATGATTTCAATTCGGATCCAAGGCAAACCTTTCAACATCACAGTAATCCAAGTCTACGCCCCAACCACTGGTGCTGAAGAGGAAGAAGTTGACCGTTTCTATGAAGACCTAGAACAGCTTCTAGAATTAACACCCAAAAAAGATGTCCTTCTCATCATAGGGGATTGGAATGCTAAAGTAGGCAGTCAAGAGGTAATAGGAGTAACAGGCAAGTTTGGTCTTGGAGTACAGAATGAAGCAGGGCAAAGACTGATAGAGTTTTGTCAGGAGAACACATTAGTCATAGCAAATACCCTTTTCCAGCAACACAAACGGCGACTGTACACATGGACTTCACCAGATGGTCTACATCGAAATCAGATTGATTACATTCTTTGCAGCCAAAGGTGGAGAAGCTCTATACAGGCAGTAAAAACAAGACCTGGAGCTGACTGTGGCTCAGATCATGAGCTTCTTATTGCAAAATTCAGGCTTAAACTTAAAAAAGTAGGGAAAAGCACTAGGCCCTCCATGTATGACCTAAATCAGATCCCAAACGAATATACAGTGGAGGTGACAAACAGATTTAGAGGCTTAGATTTGGTAGACAGAGTGCCTGAAGAACTTTGGACGGAGGTCTGTAACATTGTACAGGAAGCAGCAACTAAAACCATCCCAAAGAGAAAGAAATGCAAGAAGGCAAAGTGGCTATCTGAAGAGGCTTTAAAAATAGCTGAGGAAAGAAGGGAAGCCAAAAGCAAGGGAGAAAGGGAAAGATATACCCAACTGAATGCAGATTTCCAGAGAACAGCAAGGAGAGATAGGAAGGCCTTCCTCAATGAGCAATGCAAAGAAATAGAGGAAAACAATAGAATGGGAAAGACTAGAGATCTTTTCAAGAAAATTGGAGATGTCAAAGGACAATTTCATGCTAAGGTAGGCACAATAAAGGACAAAAACGGCAAGGACCTAACAGAAGCAGATGAGATTAAGAAGAGGTGGCAAGAATACACAGAGGAACTCTATAAGGCCGATCTCAATGTTCCTGATAACCACAATGGTGCGGTCACTGAGCTTGAACCTGACATCCTGGAGTGTGAAGTCAAGTGGGCTTTAGAAAGCCTCACTAACAACAAAGCTAGTGGAGGTGACAGCATTCCAGTGGAATTACTGAAAATCTTAAAAGATGATGCTGTCAAAGTGCTGCACTCCATATGCCAGCAAATTTGGAAAACCCAGCAGTGGCCACAAGACTGGAAAAGATCAGTTTACATTCCAATCCCAAAGAAGGGCAATGCCAAAGATTGTTCAAACTACCGCACCATTGCACTCATTTCACATGCTAGCAAGGTGATGCTCAAAATCCTACAAGCTCGGCGTCAGCAGTATGTGAATCGAGAACTACCAGATGTACAAGCTGGTTTCCGAAGAGGCAGAGGAACTAGAGATCAAATTGCCAACATTCGATGGATCATGGAGAAAGCCAGAGAGTTCCAGAAAAACATCTACCTCTGCTTCATTGACTATGCTAAAGCCTTTGATTGTGTGGATCACAACAAACTGTGGCAAGTTCTTGAAGAGATGGGAGTACCAGACCACCTTATCTGTCTTCTGAGAAACCTGTACGTGGGCCAGGAAGCAACAGTTAGAACTGGACATGGAACAACCGACTGGTTTCAAATTGGGAAAGGAGTACGACAAGGCTGTATCCTGTCACCCTGCTTATTTAACTTATATGCAGAGTACATCATGAGGAAGGCAGGGCTGGATGATTCACAAGCTGGAATCAAGATCGCTGGGAGAAATATCAACAACCTCAGATATGCAGACGACACCACTCTAATGGCAGAAAGTGAGGAAGACTTAAAGAACCTGCTGATGAGGGTGAAAGAGGAAAGTGCCAAAATTGGCTTGAAGCTCAACATAAAAAAAACTAAGATCATGGCCACCACTCCCATCACTTCCTGGCAAATAGAAGGGGAAGAAATGGAAGCAGTGACAGACTTTATCTTCCTGGGCTCCAAGATCACCGCAGATGGTGACTGCAGCCATGAAATTAAAAGACGTTTACTTCTTGGGAGGAAAGCTATGGCGAACTTAGACAACTTAATCAAAAGCCGAGACATCACCCTGCCAACAAAGGTTCGCATAGTCAAAGCTATGGTTTTCCCAGTAGCTATGTATGGCTGTGAGAGCTGGACCATAAGAAAGGCAGAGCGCCGAAGAATAGATGCTTTCGAATTATGGTGCTGGAGAAGACTCTTGAGAGTCCCCTGGACTGCAAAGAGGTCCAATCGGTCCATCCTACAGGAAGTCAAGCCTGATTGCTCCCTGGAAGGACAAATCCTGAAGCTGAAGCTCCAATACTTTGGCCACCTCATGAGAAGAGAGGACTCTTTAGAAAAGACCCTCATGCTGGGAAAGATTGAAGGCAAAAGGAGAAGGGGGCGGCAGAGGATGAGATGGTTAGATAGTGTCACCGAAGCGATGAACATGAAATTGGGTGAACTCCGGAAGCTAGTGGAGGACAGGGAGGCCTGGCGTGCTGTGGTCCAAGGGGTCGCGAAGAGTCGGACACGACTTAGCGACTGAACAACAACAACAACAACTATTTTCTTGCCAGAATAATCAAAACCAGCTTATTTTTATGCTCCTTAAAGGCACAATGAACGTTTAGGTAGCTGTTTTCTGCAGAAATAGCCACAGGAGAGGAAATGTAAAATTTCGCTGTTGCTAATTTATTTATTTTTATTTAATCGGAATCATGGGCAGTTGTATCCCAAATACCCAGAGCAATTTGATACAAACAAGAGGATTCTGTTTGATACAGACAAGATTTGATACAGACAAGAACAGAATTCATAAACACTCCCTTGTCCTCCCGTCTGCTGTTCTCCTGCAGTTAGCCAATCCTCATCTTGTGAAAGGCTCCGTAGAAGCCAATAACAGCACTCCTTGTATATAACCCCAATACACATATGGAAGCAAGTTGACGTCCTCATTCCCAATGTCTGCAATTGGACTTTTCTCCCCATTTCCAAGCATATCTGCAGTATTTGCCATGATGAAGAGAATCCATTGGCTCTTGCATTGTTAAATACAAGGAAGTGGAAGAAAAAAAGATGAGGAATGAACGGTTTTGAACACCTATGGTTCCTAAAGTGTCCGGTGTTGGCAATGGAAATTAGTTATTGAGGGCATAATTCTAAGTTGTGCTGGAATAGCAAGGCTGGCGGGCCTGTGCCATATCCAGAGCAACGTAGGTGCCCCCTTGCCCCTTTCATTCACCCCCTTGCCCCAGGGGAGGCTCCAGCCTCCTCATAGGGGTTCTCTGATTTGAATCTGAATAGGGTTCTGAATTGGAGCCGCATGACCTGGGGATGGATTCTTGGATGCAGCCTACCGGCCGCATCTCAACCCTAACCTCCTCCCCAGGCCAGCACGGCCCACCCCCACCCCCACCCAGTTCCTCCCTCCTCCCAGAACCGCCCTTGCGCCAACCGAATTGGGCTGGCACAAGGATGGCGCAGCTGTGCACTAGCGCCCTTGTGCCGTCGCTACTGCCAGCTTTGGCCCAAGAGCTGTAGCACCAACGTGGGGGTGCCGGTTGGCGCCCCCACATTGGCGCTAGTGATGTTGGGCTGACGCAAGCATCTTGCAACGGCCCAACAGAGGGCTTTGGATTGTGCCCTGAATCACCTTCCTGAGATGGATCTTTTAATCTGCTACAGGCAGTTAGAAATGTCTTCCCCCAGGTCCTTTGTCCCAATGTGTAAAAGCATTTTCACAAATAGAGTAATTAGGGTAATTACAAATAGAGTAATAGAGTTACACTGCGTTACAGTGAGCCAGATACACACTTTCCTCAGAGTAAGCCTCGCTGAACACAGTGGGACTTACTCCTGAGTCAACATGTACTGTATAGAATGTTGCATTAAGGATACCTCCCTCTGGACGTGAATCGTACAGCCATTTAAAAATTAAATGTATATTCTAATCTAGGCAGTAAGTAGTTTAATTTACAAATGTGGAAATTCAACTACCATATTTAGCACCACTTGAGACAGTGCTGCAAAGTGCCTCATTGTTAGCAGGGATGCTTTTTATACCAGCATCATCACAGTGAGTTGGGAAACTGTGGTTTTTATTTTATTGTGGGAAGACATGAAAGGATGTGATTTTATTCACAGTGGCATGCCTAATTGCATACAGATTCACAGTAACTGAAACTGAGATTTTTCCACCACTTTCTTAGATTGTATATGTGACTGTAATTTTTTTTTGCCAGTTTAGCTATAGTGGCTTCCCTAAGAGAATCCTGGAAGAGCATTGAGAATTCTCTGGTGCCAATTTCCTGCTTCCTCATAGAACTTCAGGTCTCAGTATCACCTGGCAAGAAAGTGTTGCAGTTCTCTCTCTCTCTCTCTCTCTCACACACACACACACACACACGCACACGCACACGCACACGCACACGCACACGCACACGCACACGCACACGCAAACATTGGCTGAGTTTGACCAGCACAAGGGCTTTTTGGGTGGGGTGAAGGCAAGAGGGGACGGACGGAGGGTGGAATGGGGTGGAGGGAAGGTGGCAGGCCAGGGAGGGGGGACAGCCAGGATCTGGCCATTAGGCCAGATTGTAACCCCTGTCCCTGGGCCATGCAGCACCAATCCAGGCAACTGCAGTCTGCTTGGGCTTCTTCCTGCTAAATAGCAGGCATAGATCCGAGCAGCCCCATAGATGTGGCTGGGGCTTATCCCAGGGTAAGGAAATAAATGTCCCCTTGCCCTGCTGTGAGCTCCAGAGGACACAGCACAGCACAGGCCTGCCAGCTTGCTGGTCCAACACAGGTTGGGATTGGGCTGCCAGAAGTTTATTCCGAAGCAGAGGCGTAACAAGGGCGGGGCCTGGGGGAACCTGCCTTAGGCTGCCCTGTGCCACTTATACTTACCTCCTCTGCCACTCCTTAGTTGCCAGTGGGCATACTCTGATCCATTCCAACTATTTTGCTACTGTAAATCTATTAGGCTGAAGGAAGTGCGTTGGTCCCAGGACAGGGGCACCAGATTTTGCAGACACTACAGTTGCTGAGATCCATCCCAATCCTACCAACAACCTGGCTTGATCCCCCCCCAATCCATTCCCCCCCTTACCTGCCCTGGGTTGCAGTCTGCTGCCTTCTACTGCCAGCACTAGGCTTACTGGCTTCCATGCTCTTGGCGACCATTGCAGTGGTTTCTGCAATAGTGGCCCATATGATGTGATGGCAAGATCCACTAATATATTGCAAGGACAGGATTGGGCTGTTAAAATAACTATCTTCCTCTGCCATACAGAAAATAGGCTTCCAAACACCTTGGAGATCTAGGTAGGGAAGACCTCTCCCTTTTTCCCATCTGTGTTCTTTCAACATTTGCATCTGAGCCATCCTAAGTAAATGAGGGAAGCGTTTTCATTTATCGGCTGGAGGTACTACAGTATCTAGTATCACACTCATTTGAAGTGTGTGTGTGTGTGTGTGTGTACATACTCAGTGCACTCAGATTGTGGTCTCTTCCTTTGATTTTGCATGAATTTCCTATATCACGTGGAGAGGAGTGCCTATATTGTTAGTGCCGGGACCCACAATCTGTCTGGGACCCGCTGGAAGTGATGTAGTGGCCAGAAGTGCCATCATTGTGAAGCCAAAGCCTGCTGCTTTCCTGAGAATGCAGCAAGAAGTTGCATTATTTCTCAGCCAATATTACAATACAATAGATACTGTACAATAAATACACTTTACCACATAAAGATTTACAATAATAAAGTTGTATTATTTCCAATAACAAATTGAATCAGAAAAGGAGTAAAGCCTATTTACAACCTGGACACAAGCAAAACACCCACACAGCCCTCCGCCTTTCCAGCATCCCATCTTCCCATCTTTTCAAGATGGCTGCCCTAGGTGCTTCACAACCCACCTGAAATTGGCTTGTGAAGCACTGGAGGGTCCTGACCCACAGTTTGGGAACAATTGCTCTACTTTATTAGCAGTGTATATAGGGGGCAGCTCAGGTGAGCCCCCTACCCACTCATTTGTGACTGAGGGAATTGACCAAGATGTGAGGGGAGAAGCAGAGTGTGCGTACGTCATGAGCATGCATGTCTTTGTTTGCTTAGGACAAGTTAGATGTCCAAACTGTCCCCTGTATTACTGCTACGAGAGTAATAGGACTGATAGGAGTGCTATATAGTATGATGAATAATACAGCCTTTGCATTGTGCTTTTTCCATGGAAGGAGCTCAAAAAATGAGAAATGCACATCAGCTTCCTTCTCTTTCTGTCACTTTCATGGAAGCAGCGAAGTTACACATTTTATTTTGCTTTGATGTGGGACTTTCTGTTCTTTAGGACTGAATAATTAATGGCTATGGCAGCATTTCAATGTCATGTGGCTTTCTATTAGAAAACATCTGTTCCTGAGCCCAGGCAGTTTACCGCTAAAGTAAACAGGTGCGAGGAGCGGAGGCAGTGAGAAGTCAAGGAAAAGAAATCGCACAGCCTGGCTGTCATCTGGTGCAAAACGGTGTTGTGCAGAGCCACAAGCCGGAAAAAGAAGCTGCTGCTGCTGCTGCAGCTCAATATTAGTCTCTGCATATGAAGACAGAAGGCGCCTGCTGGGTGCATAGAACTGGTGCAACAAACTAGATAATGTGGCAGTCTTGTGAAGACCTGGCAAACAAAAGAGTCAATGGGCTGAAATAATGTGAGAATTATGGGTCTGATTTTATTACTCATGTCAAGGGAAACAATTCTACTGATACTAGGACAGATTCATTGACATTTTACTTAGTAATTTGTGTTTAGATGATATTTAATAGTCTGATATAAACCTGATTTTTTTTCTTTGCTGGATAGTAGAAAATCTGTTTTTAAGATGTTCCGAGCATCTGGTTCTTTTTTATTCTTTCTTGGTACAGTGGCTGATCCTAACTGTGATCAGGTTTGCCTAACTGTCTAAACTGCTATAATTGATCACACCTAACTGTGTGTTGGAATAAAAATGCAAAAATGCTAGGGTAGTGTTTCTCAAACTGTGGGCCAGGACCCACTTGGTGGGTCATGACCTGATGTCAGGTGGGTCATGGAAAGCTGGGAGCAGCCATTTTGGAAGCTGTAGACCTTACTCTTGCTATATTCCTTTTGAGAGTGTTAACAGTTTGAATTGTCAAGTGATTTTTAAATTTTGTTTTTAATTCTGTGCTTTTGCATAATATGTTGTCCTAATCTTGCTTTCTGTCAGGGATGTTTCATGGACGTGCAATTCCTATAGTCCAAGAACACCAGATTGCATTTCAGGAGTGTCATTTGATTATGTCACAATGGCTGCACTTCCTGCTTGATGATGTCACTTCTGGTTATGACATCACTTCTGGTGGGTGCCAGCTCAAGTGCCATTATAAAAAGTGGGTCCTGGTCTACAAAGTTTGAGAACCACTATGCTAGGGCACAAAGAAGAGTTCAGGGCACAGCCAGTTAGTGGTTGTGTTAAAGGCCAACTGAAGTGGTTGCATTAGCTAGCAGATTGTGGGGGGTGCCCATCTCTGTCTGCCAATTTGCCACCATGTTTCCTTCTGCTGGAAAAGGAAGAAGGGGGTAGAGAAGAAAAGGAAACATCAAGGATAGTGAGGGCTAGAACATCGGCAATTGGGAAGGACAGAGACTGGCACATAATTGGGTACAGACGGGCAGCATTTTGGCATGCCAGTTCAAGTGGCAGGAAGTATTGAACCAGCTATGGTCTAGGCAGGGTTCCCTCCCAGCTCCTGCACCAACCAGTGTCCAAGCATCTTTCCTTTGGGCCAGATTCACTTGTATGGTCCTCTTCCCCAGCGTGTGCGCTCGCGCTCGCGCTCGCTCTCTCTCTCTCCCTCCCTCCCTCCCTCCCTCCCTCCCTCTCTCTCTCTCTCTCTCTCTCTGTGTGTGTGGGGGGGTTGTCTTAGTTGCATCAGTTTCCCTTGTTTTAAACACCTTCCATTTGGGGCTACTGGATTTGTTTTTGTAGCCAGTTGTGGCAGTATGACATGTAGGATGACACTCATATGTGAGGGGCAAATACCTTGAAGCTGCTGCTCCTTGTTACGTCAACCCAAGCTTGGTGAGAAAACCATGCAAAAGTTAAATGCCCTCTACCTCCATGCCACATCCCTAATCCAACTGGAGTCCTGAGCAGCTGCTACAGTGAATTATTTAGACAAGTGGTTCTCAAACCTTTTTGCACCAGGACCCACTTTTTAGAATGACAGTCTGTCTGGGACCCACCAGAAGTGATGTCATGGTCAGAAGTGCCATCATTGTGAAGCCAGAGCCTGTGCTTTCCTGATAATACAGTAATAAGTTGGGTTATTTCTCAGTCACTTTCCAATTGCAAAGAATCAGGAAAAAAAGAAAAGAAAAGCCTATTTACAACCTTGACACAAGAAAAACAACCACACAGCCTTTCCCCTTTCCAGCATTCCATCTTCCCATATTTTCAGTATGGTTTGCTGTAGGTGCTTCGTGACTCACCTCAAATTGGCTTGCGACCCACTGGTGGGTCCCAACCCTCAGTTTGGGAACCACTGATTTAGACCCAACTACAGTATCATATGGAACATGTAATGTGTATTTCAGGTTTTTTTCCCTATTCCCTTTGAAGACCAGGGGTCTTTTTTGCTATTCTCACATGTTCTGGGACCTGACAATCATATCAGCAACATCAGCAGTCACATCCTTAGGATGTCAACATCCCTAATCATTTTGGCTCTTCTTGCTTGTAATCAGATCATCTTGCCTGTGCATAGGAAATACGAACACTACCAGCCAGTCTTAAGGGCTGTTGGTCTGCTGCTGAAACTAGTGTTCTGGCAGCGGAATGCACATTATTGTGTTACGAACATTATGCCGACAGTGTGCATTACTGTGCCTTTCCGAGCTACCGCTGGAGACAATGTCTATCCTTAATATAACTATGTGTTTTTGCAAAATGGATTCAGTTTTGTAAAGTTTGCTTACCAAGAACATACAATGTTGCAGTGCTGCCTCCATATTTTTTAGGAAAACGTGGGTGGGTCTGTCTCCATTACAACAGAAAATAATGCTATTTTTTCATAGTGAATATAACAAACAGAAACATATGATGCTGTAGAATAGCCAATAAAGCATCATTGGCTTTATTCTTTGTGTTTCAATATGCAAAGAAATTGTCAGTCTGAAATGTATTCAATATGTATGTCCCGTATAGTATCCACTTTCAGCAAGTAAATAATTTATTAGAATGGCTTTCCATATAATGCAACACACTGTACCATATGGTAAGACTAGCTCTTGAAGAGTCGGACTGACAAGTCAGAGTATCTGTTCCCCATAATTAGACACAAGGGAGATCACAATAGCTATTTTGTAAGCTGCAGACTGGTCTCGTTTGCATTTTTTTTAAAAAAAAAAATCTGAATTTGCATTTGTTTATTTTTCAGGCTTGGAAAGATTTTGTGAAGACATCGAGATGATGATTGGATTCCAGCCAAACAAATTCTGGAGAGTCTGTTGGGCTTTTGTGACCCCGACTATTTTAACAGTAAGGCTTGGGAGCAGGGAATGAGAAGGGGAGGGCATCATAAAACATCTGCGTTTTTCTAGTTCTCCCCCTCCCACTGATTATGCAATAATGTCTATTAATTAAATCTGGTATTTCTTAGAAATAATTATACTGAAACTAAAACCTAGTATTTAAAAACACACTTATTTGTATTTCATTTATTCAAGCTTCCAGTTGCTATATCTATCTCAGCACAATCTTTTCTCATTAGTGGGCTGTGATCCCTTTTATTTCTGATTTTATTGCTTCTGGGATTCTGCAGTATAGATGACACAACACATGAACAATTTATGTAGTTCTTGTCTAAGTCACTAATGTAGGGTTAGCTATGAACCCTACACGCCCCATTGCACTGAAAAAGTACCGTGCTCTTACACAGCTGCTAGTTATTCTGTTGTGCAAAAGATGTTCACATCCATGGATAAATTAGATTATGTATACAGTGTAAAGGTGTGTAGCTGCAGTCCTCCCTGTTTTGTCTGTGGGTCCCACTAATAATTTCTGGAGAGACCCAGCATTGCTATGGCAAGCACAGGTATATACTATCAAAACCAAGTGGTCAAGGCCAGTCCTACCCAATAAATACCCAGATAAGGAGGGTAGTGATCACATAGGAAAACCATATGATTGCTCTAATCACATATATCTAGGATGCAATGACATGCGGTGAGGGTGTGGCAGGTGGCACAGAATTGCCCTACCATGTTTCTTTGAAAAGTGCCTCCACTGCTGCTCTGATCCTGCAAACATTTACAGCCCATGGGCTTCAGCTGCTCAAAGCCTGTGGATTGTAAGTGTTTGAATGATCATAGCAGTGGGGCACTTTTCAAAGAACTTCTGTAGGGCAGTTCTGCCTCACCACACATGACTGCTGGGATGTCCATTGAATTCAGAGCTGGCCAGGATGTAGTTACTATAATAATGTAGTTACAGGAAATGCTAGAGTGTGGTATTGAGACTGATCAAGACACCAGGGCAGAATTACCATGATGCTATAGTCTGTTTCAACCCCATGTTCTGCCAGAAACTCCCTGCTGGGCCTCCCCGAGGGCCCGAAAACCCACACTAGGCTGACTAGTTTCCTCTCCAGAGCAGCCTCAGAGATAGGCAAGGGGGAGGGGGTTCCTTCACCCACTGGTCCTCCCCTCTTCCAGCAGTCTTGCTTGGATTCACTGGCTGGCCAGCCTCCTCCAGACTGCCCTCATCACTGGCTTGCCTGGGCTTACATAGGGCCTCCTCCAGACTCTTGGTCCACCCAGGCACCACAAAACCCTACCACCAAACAAAGGCAGCTTACCTGCTTGACCACACTGGCCCTCCTGCCTCCTCTAGTCGGTGGCTCCAGGGGTGTGGCAGCCACACAATAACTCCCAATAGTCTCCCACAACAACCTTACCTTCCTCCTTGTCCAGTCTGTCCTTTGTCCAGTCCAACAATCCATCGATTAAGCCATCCATCCTTCTCCTATACCTACCTGGTGCTAATCACCCTTCTTCTATCCAGTCCTTCAACAATCCATCCATCTAGTACCTACACAGTGCTCAGTTACTGCAGCTCCTGCCTCCAACTTTATATTGAGGTAGGCCAATCGGTGTCTGTTGCTGGGCAGGCTCTAGCTCATCAGCCACACTCTTTTCCACCTGTGCTAATCTCCCTTTATAGGGGAGGGCCCTACCTAGGCTGCAGCTGTGTTCCTGTTGCAGGCAAAGGCCTTGGGGTTGACCCTGTAATCCCTGGCTGATATGGACAAGAGGCTACTGCCGATACCATTCCGTAACTCCTGGGGGTATCTTCTACCTTTTCCAATACACCCCACTGACTAAGTGCCCTGTCCTATCCAACTTTCTAGCTCTGTTGCAGCCATGCCTATGGGGTGTGCGCAGCAATCTGCAGTCGGGAGGCAGTAACAGAAGCCTCCTCAAGATAAGGGAGTATTTGCTCCCTTAGCTCAGGGCTGCATTGCTGCTGCATTTGTGCTGGAAAGTTGGTACAGGATTGGGCCCTAGCTTTGTCAGCCAGTTTGGGTAGCACTAAGTTTAAAATTCAGACAGACACAAACAAACCTCATGTCAGTTGACATCAGGAGTGAATTAAAGGAAGCCATATGTTTAAATGACTTGCTGAACAGATACGTTGTGCAACGTTTTTCTCCTGTATAACACCACCATTTTAGAAACGGCATCATATTTGAGAGTTAGTTCATGCCAAATGCTGATTTTTCCTGAAACAATGGTTGCTCTAAAACAGTGCTCTTCAAATGGTGGGTCAGAGAACAAAACAAGGTCCATTTCCCTTTAAGGGGAGTGGCAGAAGAAAGCAATGCCTGGCAGCACCACAGCAATTGCAGCACTGTGACATTTAGGGACATTTGCCCTTACCTGGGGGGGGGGTTGAGGGGGTGTCCCAAAACGAAAGGAGCTCTGAAAGAAAGTGAGGTCTGACCACAGAGCCGGTTTAAGCATCAGGGAGGCCTGCAGGAGTGGCAGTGCTTTGGGACACACCCAGTGGTGTCATCTAAATGATTTAAGAACAGGTACTCACTTTTGATTGGCACGTGTTGGGACCCGCCCACCGGAAGTGACGTCATAAGCCGGAAGTGATGTCATGGCAGGAAGTGACATGAAAAAAGCCCTTTTTGAGGCCTCAGATGATTTTAAACTGACCCAACAGTTGCAACAGTATTCCACAGCACCCCCAGAACATGTTCAGGAGGCCTGGCATCATGTTAAAACCCCAGAGCAACTCATTTTTCAGTGGCAAGGAAAGGAAAGGCTCCGCTCACTGCCTGCCTGCCTGGCTCTGAGAACATGCAGGCAACTCAAACATGCAAGAAATTCAAACGTTGCAGAGGGTGGAGTCGACGAGTGGGCGGGTGAATGGGCGGGGCCAACTGTAATCCTAGAAACCGGTACTCACGTACCCCCGCATACCCCCTGCATGACATCACTGGACACACCCTTGATTCCCTGGTAAGGACAAATGTCCCTAAATGCCCGCTGCCAGGCCTTCCACCCGACTCCCAGCCTACCCCTGCAAACACTTACTAGGTCTTCAAAGTCCAAGTAGGACTTTGAAGATCGCTTCTTTAAAAGACTTTCTTTCAGTTTGACTTACTGAAATTGAACCATTGTGATAAACTGCTCCAGAAATGTGGCTTTGCTTTTTTGTGCAAAGCAAATGTATTCCAAAGCCAGGCACAAGGTGCTATTTACATACAAAAAAGTGTCCATGGCAACATAGCAAGCGATGCTTCCCAGGGCCACTAGGTGTCGCTCTGTATCAGGAACTTGCTCCTGGCATTTTCAGTTTTCCAGTGAAACATGAGATGAAGGGGGGGGGGGAGGAGAAATCCATATAGTCATGGTCAATGTAAACTGCTAACTAGCATTTTGGGGATGAAATTCTACAAAAAGTAGTCATTCCTTAGGCAACCTGAATTGCCTGTTTTCCCTGATTCTTTGTGTTATTTGATTGCAATTTATACCTGGAAGTATTGTTGTTGTTTTTTAAAAGATTCATTACATCTGTATTTTTAAAACAGATTAATGACAAATTTCCAAATTTGAAAGGCAGAACAGAAGAGCCATGTGTTCATGCTGCCTGGGATTGAATCCCTAACTAAGGAATACTCCACACTTCCTCCTAAGCATGATCTAATGCTATTCTGTTTGCTTAGCATCTATTATTGGCACAGAGATAAAAGCATCCTCTATCCACAGCTTAGTGAAAGTAGAACAATTTTAAGCTATTATGTCAAAGTATTAGAATCTGCAGAATCAGGCTTGGGTTCCACAAAGATTGAAAGCCCTTGACACAATTACTCCAAGTTTTAAACAGTGTGATACCACTAACAGTAGAATCCTACTTGTGTTTACTCAGAAGTAAGTCCCATTATTTTCTACAGGGCTTACTCCTGGATACCTGTGCGGAGGATTGCATTTTAAAACAATCTAATCCAGGGGGGTCAAATTCATTTCAGACAGTGGGCCTTATGTTTGACACCCCTGATGTAAACACTTTAGGTGATCAATAGGAGCCAATATAGGGAAGCAAGGGTGCAATTATATACACATAGTTGCGATGGATCTTGTAGCTCCTCCCTACTAAAATCTTCTTGCTCTTCCCCTGATGAAACTAGAACTGACTTGTCCCTGGAGAAATGTTGTTGATGAACAACATCAAAGGCGGGTTGCAGATAAATCAATTGGCTCGCTTAAGACCCCATTAAATAGTAAAATGTCAGCTTGGACCTTTTGAAAAATCTCACTCAAATTCCAGGTATATAAACACATGTTGTCTGGGAGAGATGTGATAATGGGGTCAGATTTTGTAAAGGCAAAAATGCATGGTTTTGTGAACATACTAATATCGTACAAGGGCCTACCAGTTAACAGAAAGGAAATTGCATATAGGGTGTTTTTCTTAAAGACTCTTTCTTTTGGAAATAATACACTAAAATAGGAAAAATGTAGGTATACAGAAAAGATTTTCAAATTGTCACCCCCATGCAGTATAGGTGTTACGTTGGCCTCATTTCCTTGTCTGTTTCAAGGGTTGCAAGATCACAACACAGAAATCCTGCTTCCCTCTTTAAAAGTCCTAAAGCAGGTGGAAAGAATGCAGCCACCGTTCCATTACTGCTCTGATCTCTTTCCTCTACTACACCAAGTGCAGCTTCAATTTCATCTGTGACACCTTCACACGCAAGCAGTGAAGCTTTGCAATGCCTTAGGGATACCCACAAGCCTTCCTAAGCCTTGCTGCACATGGCATATATTGTGGGGATGTGGGGATTACTGTACATATCCTACAAGATGCAGACAGCAGATATAAGTATCAGATATAAGTATCCAGGTCTTCCAGTAGTTCTGCCTGCCTTGCATTTTGATATATCCTGGCCAGAAGGTGGGGTCCTATGTAATTCATTGCATTTGCGAGAAAGGGCTGCTTCATGAAGTGGCCCTCTTTCATTAACAGTTAGAGGTCCTGAATGCCCCCTAACAGCTTGACATGGCTTTTCTTTGCAACCTTATACACAGTTACTCAATAGGACTTATTTCTGAGTAGCCACATATAGCATTGTGCTGCATCAGACATACAGGGAGCACTCCTAACCTGAAGTTAGGCCAGCAAAGTTTGGCCTGCACAAGGGCCACCATAAAGTGTGTTTGGACCACTTTTGGAGTCAGGGTGGATGGTGCACGTCTGTGTGCTGTCCTCTCTGACTCCAAGAGTGTTCCAAACATACTTTATGGTGTCCCGGGTGCCAGCCAAACTTTGCTAGTCCAACTGTGCGGGCCTATAGGTGAGGATTGCGCAGTGGCGTCATGCAGCCGGAACACTGGGCGGGAGGAGCGGGTGAGCGGCAGCCCACCCGTTGTGTACCGCTCCGTTTTGCTGTCTTCCCCGCCCCCGTGAAACGGAGTGGTATGCAACGGGCAGGCTGCCACTCACCCGTTCCTCCCGCCCAGCGTTCCGGCTGCATGATGCCGCTGGGATTGTGCCCACAGTTGCATGTATCTTTTGATAAGTTTTTAAAAACAAACAAAAACAAAAGCACCTTTGAGAAGATGCGAATTTAAATGCAGGGGGAGGGCGGATGCTGCTTGATCTTTTCCCTCACAGCCATTTTTATTGTTCAAAAACATCCAATCCCCTGCCCCATTTGCTATTCCACCAAAGGTAAGAGTAGACATATACAGGTAAGATTAGATGTATCAAGCAGTAAAATGCATAGGGTTCTGGGTTCAAAAATTGTTTGTTGAATGTGCAGTGTTATATATACAGCAGAAACAGAAGGCAGCCTGCATCGATCTAGCTTCGGGTCTTCAACAAATCTTTGATATATTTGAATGGTTAAAATTGTAGTTTACATTGATCCGCATCTCTTGAAATAAATTCAGTGATTTTTTTTTTACGTGCCTTTGTGGTAATACTACTATAAATTTTCTACATGCAATTATTGTATATGTAGGCAGTTCATAGATGTCGCTGGATTTTGCACCAAGATAAGTGAATGCATTGCTGTTTCTATAATAAGTACCATGGACCAACAAGATAATTACATTAAGCTGTATTGCCAATAGACTGTGTAATAAAGCGTTTGGCTGTAGGTACAAGATTCTGGTCTCTTACCCCCATATAAATCTAACTTGCTTTCATTGATTTCTGTGGAGCTGTGCTAGATTATAGTGCTGAGGCAGATCTTCAAATCTGATCACAGATACACTTTTATTATTGTATATTGTATGTTTGTTTACAATAAATGCATACAGCTTCATATGAAATTGTATATGTATAAATGCACCCTTTGTGATATATGCGGATCATATTATAGTGTGCTGATGGTGGAACTATATATTCTTTTTTCCAGTTCATCCTTTGTTTCAGCTTCTATCAGTGGGAACCAATGACTTATGGCAGCTACCACTACCCTGGCTGGTCTATGGTACTAGGATGGTTGATGTTGGCTTGCTCAGTTATCTGGATTCCAATAATGTTTGTGATAAAAATGCACATAGCTCCTGGCAGATTTATTGAGGTAAAACCTTATCCCTACATCTTTTTTTGTGACATAGCAGTGTTCCTCAAACAGTGGGTCACAACCCCCATAGGAAGAAGAAAGGCGTCATTTCCCCTTAAGAGGAATGGCCCCAGAAATTATTGCCAGCAGTGCCGCAGCGATCACTGCACTGCAGGCATTTAAGGGCAAGTGTCCTACCTGATGCTAACAATAGCTCTGTTACCAGGTCTGAGCTAACTTCCTGTTTGGACGCTAAACAGGAAGTTAGCTCCGACCTGGAGCTATTTTTAGCATCAGGGAGACCTGTGGAGGTGGACTGTCATTTCCCAGAACAGTGTTTAGAAAGGGCTCCAACACAAGTATTGAACCATATTTTGCTACTGGGTATAAAGTGCAGAAGTCCAGATAGATAGCTGTTGGCGCAGAAAATTACTTGGAAATACATGAGGTTTGTAGTGTTACACTGATGGTGTGAGAACTGGAAGTGCCATTCCTTTCCATGACACTGAAGCCATATGAGAAGACCAAGTCTATGTGGACGGATCCCACACTTCAGATCTTCCTAATGGCAGTGTTGCACTGGAGTTATATGAAAATGGAAAGGAATGACTCTTTTGGGTGTTCCAACACACGCGTTGGCTTCTCACTCTGGCAGCATTAAAAGGTGCCGTGCTACAGCAGCATTCACAGCTGCTGTAAGTGTAAGTGAGAGCCAACTTATAATGGTAAATTAAGGGAAATTTTTGACCAGGTTTTTCAAGTAGATTCAGGCCAAGGCAAAAGTCCATTGACTGAGCCCATCAAGAAGGGTGCTTCTATTTTTAATAGAGTTGAGTGTACACATCTGAACTCCACACCCATGCGTATCATATTCCTACACTGGAAGTTGACAAAAATACATAGCAACTATTTATTTTATGTTTTTATTTCTAGAATGTATGTGTGTTTACATCTGGAGTATTTTTGCAATTAAATTGGAATCTTGTTCCAATTGGATTTAACCAGTCACTCGTGTGTTGAGTTTGCATTGTTGGCTATGAAAGTGCAAAACATCTATGAGTACTGGATACAATTCAGAGAATATGTGTGGAATATTTGGACAGTCTTTTATCTGGAGGACATTCAGCATACACATTTTACAAAGAGGAAGATTTGGTGGGGCCAACTCATGTCAAGTGTGTTCCAAATATTTAAATAATAATTGTTTTTCACTGATGGACCAGTAGTGGTTCACAATTGATTCAATCATAATTGATTAAGAGCGCAATCCTCACCTGGAGTTAGGCTGGCACAGATAGGCCAGCAAAGTTTGGCCAACACAAGGGCCACTGTAAAGTTTGTTTGGACCACTCTCAGAGTCAGAGAGGCCAACACACAGACATATGCCATCCTTCCTGACTCCGAGAGTGGTTGAAACATGCTTTACGGTGGCTCTTATGGCAGCCAAAGTTTGCTGGCCTAACTGTTAGATTAGAATTGTGCTCTTAATCACATTGATTAAATCTATTTAAAAAAAAAATCTTGGGTATGCCGAGCTGCAGCGTATAACTGGCTGCTCGCCATTGGCTTGCTCCACGCCGACACAGGAGGCAGATGCTGCCCAATTGGGCATTTTGACCATGGGGGTGGTACCCGGAACTCAACTGAGTGATGGTGAGGCTTCCTAGGGGCCATTCCTCCACTGATCCCAAGGAAAACAGATCTAGAGTGCTACAGGCTGGAGTGCTACATGGGATAAGGGAACAAATGTCCCCTTATCCTGGGGAGACCTCCCACCAGCTCATGTCAATTATTGGATACAGCTTGGGCCCCACAGCCCCGCTGCACTAGCATTGGATAGGATTAGGCTTCCTAATCCTAGTATCAAGATTAGGACTGCAGGTTTTAATAGTCTGTCCCAACACTGTCCCATACTTATTTGCTCACCTACTATAGCTGTTATTTACCTTTGAAAAATGATTCTCATTGTCTGAACTGTTGCTAAGATAAAATGCTTATTGGTATTATTATAATCTGTCCTAGGAAACTTAACTCTAAAACTGGAGACCGAAAATAGGGACCCCCCCAAAAAAAAAAAAATAAATCACACCTTAAAAGTTCTAGGGATCTAGTGTTCCTACAGGAAAGCAAGGAAAATAGAAACGTATTGCTTTGTTTTGATTCTGTTGAAGTGAGTTGTGGGTTGTGCTTGTCAAAGCATGTGCTATTGCAACTTGGCAGTTTTTTGTCCAATGTGCCAGGGATAGGCTAAATAAATAAATATTTTATTTTTAAAAAGACGTTTGTCACCTCATCTCTCCCACTGTCCCGTAGTCTATTGTGCGGATGGGGTAGGTCCAAGTCCTGCAGCAAGCCTTGGGAGACGTCATTGGTCCAAACTCTTGAAAAGCCAGAAGCCCCCCAGGAGCTACACTATGAACTAACGAACATGGCTCTTGGACCACAATTTGAGAAGCCTTTGTTTACGACATTTTGAAACCTTTTGCTGTCTTTCTCCCACCCCTGTTCTCTTTCAGCGCAGTAAATGTGTTTCTGATTGGCTTGGGAATAGCTTTTCTGTTGCCTTGCAAAAAATAATACCATCCCCACCTCTTTTAAGGCATAGCACACAAAAGCTGCACTGAATGCATTATGTCTTGTTTGAAAAGAATTTATTTTGCTGCAGCAGTTACTTCATTTTCATCACAGCATCTTATGAACTATCCAGTTTGTAACAGTTGATTTGGGAGACAAAGGTTGCAGACTGGTAATTAAGCAGAAATTAAAATAACTGATATGGAGGCTTGGCTCCCTTTAATAGGTAATAAACATAAAATTGTTCCCTCTTAAACCATCATAAATATGTTTTCATTCCCCTTTTCTATATAAAATGCCCCAATCAAATTATATTTTCAACAAAGAATTTAGTGGAAAAATGAACACGGTTTCTATTGTCTGTTTCTCTGCCGATCTTAACCCACCATTTCTCCATTCCACCCCTCTATAGACAGAAGTAAAATAATTTGTGATCTGATAATTAAAATCTTTGCTCATTTCTGGCAACATATTACTTTTTAGTCCTCCGTATACTTTTGGGAAATTTGCTAAACAAAAATCCAATTATTTTGATGCAGCAACCTACTGCTCAGAGATGATTGGACTAAATAATTGAGCACATGTCCTTTGGTGTGAGCTGAGTGACGGCTGACTGTGATTGTGAGTTGTTTTTGTGGGCTCAACTGGGGAATGAAGGAGAGAAAGAAAAGGAGAGGACAACTGGATCATGGAAATCTTGATTCTCTACTAATCATGGACACTTGATTCTCTACTAATCTTGCAGGAAACAAATGCCGAGCAGCAGAGTGTTTCAATAACTCTGTGTAGGGAAACCAACATCAGTAATTTCCACAGATCCTTGTCCATGTTTTTAACTCTTCGTTTGTTTGGCAATTCCAGCGGCTCAAGTTGGTCTGCTCTCCACAACCAGACTGGGGACCATTTTTGGCTAAACACCGTGGTGAACGTTACCAGAATATGATAGACCCACTGGGAACATCTTCTCTTGGACTTAAACTGCCACCGAAAGATTTTGAACTGGGGACCCAGTGCTAGTAATTCCCCTACCCCTGGCTATGCTGTACAGCCATCCCTTTGAGCTTTCTTACTTCCTTTCTCTTTTTCTTTCTTCATTGGCTCCATTTTTTCTCTTTTTCACAGTGCCTGAAAGTGGTTGCCTAGAAAGTAAGATTTGTTGTTGCATGCCTGTAGTAAAGAACTAGACAGCCCACTTTTCAAGTACTGGTATTTGGTTTATTCTATGCAGTGGTGCCCAGGAATGCATACTTTACTGGGAAACAGTGACAGTTCAACAGTTGTGTTGGAAAATTGCTTCTGTGAACATGGGACCAATTCTGCCCAGAAGGCCAACTGACACAGTTTTGTTTGTTGCGGACAATCTATGCATCCCATTGGCATAGAGAGTGCTTGATTCAGCTGTACAGAGGCATAAGGGAGTTGGCAGCTATACAGAGTACTGGACAGGTAACTCAGTTGAGGTTATAGACCATGCATGTCATTGCTAGTTTCAGAAGAACTGGTTGTTTCATATCACTAAGAGCGCAATCCTAACCTGAAGTTAGGTCGGCACAGTTAGGCCAGCAAAGTTTGGCCGGCATAAGGGCCACCATAAAGTGCATTTGGACCACACCGAGAGTGGTCCAAACATACTTTACAGTGGCCCTCGTGCCAGCCAAACTTTGCTGGCTTAACTGTGCCGGCCTAACGCCAGGTTAGGATTGCACCCTATATCAGTCAGGCCAGTGGTGTCATTCAAATGATTTAGGAACAGGAACTCACTTTTGATTGGCACTTGTTGGGAACCCGGAACCAGTCACGGAGCCCGTTAGGATCCGTTCTGGTCCATTCCCCCTGAATGACATCACTGCCTTTAACCCTCTGAGTGCCAGCCAACCAAGAAGAAAAGCTCTTTGCAGAGGAATTGGGAGGGGGGAGGAGGGAGAGTGAAGTGGGCGGAGTCAGCCCTAATTTTAACTAGTGGAACTGAGTTCCCCCGCGTTCCTCCTGCATGACATCACTGAGTCAGGCATAGGTGTTCTCCTAGAGCCTCTCTTCATTATATGTAAAAATCAGTGTAAACTGACTGCCAGCTCAAAAAATTATATCTGTTAGTTACAACATTATATCTGTTAGTTTTTATCTGAAAAAATTATATCTGTTAGTTACAACAACAATAGCCTGTGTGATTACAACTAGATAGGCAAATAGGATAAGTTGCCTTATACAGCCAGACTAATGGCCTGCTAGGCTCATTGCTATCAATGATGACTGGCAACAGGTCTGGTGCTTCTCTCAGGCTAAAGTCTTCTTCATCCTGAGATCCTTCTATAGAAGAAGAACATGAAAAGTATGTTTCTCCTACTGAGCTACGACCCTTTTTTCTGCATTTTAGAATTATTGTGCAGGCTATCCACAAATAGGAATTGGATGCCTGAAACACGGAAACATTGCAGGATGCTGTTGTAACACAAAGAACCAGAGTCCTACCTCTGTAATGCCAGATGCAAATGTGGAGAACCTCTACTGAGACAAAACAGTCTTCCATTAATTCCGCCAGAGGAGCCAAATATGGCCTGGTGATCCTGCCAACATGTCTTCCATTCAGAGGCTGCTACGTATGGTGACACTAGCAGCTCGGTTTTGTAATCCAATCAAGGAGACAGCCTTTCACTACAGTGCATGCATATAATATGGCCCTAGGCCCTGGTGTACAAAGAAATTAATGAGCCTTTCAGGCTTTGTAAAGGGTACGTGGAGAAAGGGAGAAATAACGTAAGAGCATGGTGATGTGAATTTTGGAAGGCAAAGCTTTATCCTTGCTTTTAAATCTGATGCACAGGTTGTCAAGCTGAGGCAGATGGGCACCACTGGCTTAATTAATTTCATGCATTTCATTTAATAACCTGCAATGGTGGTTCTTTTTTCTTTCATAAAAAAAAATCACTGTTTTTCAGATCTTAATATCATTGGCCAACTGAAGGGGAAACAAAAATGCACGCTCTGTTTTTAATTTGATCCCAGACATGGTTTTCCTTCCTTTTCTGCTTTTGTTTTCAATCTCTCCTTCTCAAGAAGCCATCGTATAATTTGTGCCTAATTTTCTATGCTTACGGTAGTACATATATCCTAGCTTCGACTTCCAAAACAGTTGTTTAGCATTGAGCTGTGTAGTTCAACTGTGTGATTTCCCCTGCTCTTTTCTTACAAAGTTCTTTATACAGTCTTTCGATGTATTCTTCTCTTTCAGATAGCAGGGTGAGTTGAAACAGCTGAGCCCTGAAGTCAGTCTATATAGTTATGGTTATTATTAAATACAATGCATAACTTCTAAAGACAGATTCTTCCTCAGAAAAATCAACTGAGGTGTATATACGTTGCTATTATTCCCTTATCCCAACCATGTTCATTCCTAACTCACATGCCATAAACCACCCACACAAGTTGCAATGGTAAAGGGACAATGTCAAACAGGAAAGAGAGAGCAAGAGTGTAGCTTTTTGGCACACCACCCATAAACAACCCTGCATTGTGTTACGACACACAGAGCACCCCCATAGCATTGTACTGCAGTATGCACAGTAATATATGAGTATTAATCTTAAAATAGTTTTTAACCAAACACGTAGATTGAAAAATAGAGCTTGCAAGAATGCTATTCAATGAACTCCATAGGAAGTGTGTTGTGTAAATGCACTATACAATGAGGGAGAAAAATATGTCTTTGATAATTGGCAAAACTGTACGCATTAGTATCCTCTTGTATCTTATACATGCATATATGAGGTTTTAAAAAGTGATCAGTGTTCATGTAGTGTGTACTAGTGCTGTTAATGTCCCTATACAATATCTTAGCAACTAGTGTAGAGATGGTGAGTTTTAGAGTAGTTTTGCCTGTTTCTTTCCCCCCTCCCCAGTGTTTGTTGTAGCCAACTTAACTGTAATTCCTTTCAGGGGACTGTTTATATCACATCCTTCCTTTTGTCTGTCTTCACATTACAGGGTCTCAGGTAAATCTTAAGTTAAAATCTGTGTCTTGTACATGTGGTATTTCATCCTGTTGGAGGGAAAAGGTTTTAAAAGAATGGTAACTGAAATGACTAAACCTTAACATATGTTTTAAAAATATTATATCTGTATATTTATTTTGTAAATATAAAATATATTAAAAAATGTAGGGCACAAGCCAGTCAAAGTTAAGCACTTTTAAAGCACTCTTATTAGTCTTAATAGAGGAGTTCTTAAACATGCATAAATGTCTGCCATTAACGAAAACAGAAGTTAAATTGGCTTGACTTGCACTGGATTGAACCCTTAATCATTTTGGTGAATTTTCTTTTCCACAGGGCAAATAGAGTTGCCTGGTCTTTGCTGCTGGTGGATGACTGTCCCCAAGCAGCCAATATGAAGCACAATCAAGTAAATTGCCATCAAATGGAATGGAAAATAAGATTTTAAAACTTGGCGGTGTCCCTCCTCTAAATTAGATAAGCACAATCTGCTGAGAACTTCTCCGTTAATGCTTCAGTGAAACGAATAGACTTATGGGTGCAAACCCAGGGATTGGCTAGGTGATGTTTCAAGCATCTTGCGCGAGCTCTTAAAGGCCCATTGGTTTCCATATAGCTTGAAAAGCTATGACTGCATAACAAGCAGCCTTAATTGGGTGCTGGGGGCACCTTTCCCAGATGATTCATTGGAGGAACTGCTATTCCACATTTGCTCTGTGATTTATTTCTTTGCCTGAGCTCTGTTTCAGAGATTCACCTCTTGCTCGTGGCATAATTAAATTTCATAAACATGAGCTAGAAATTAACTTTTGTAAACATCCATGACTGGGGGGATAAAAATTTGTTGCACAATGAAATGAATGGCCAGCATACTTTTCCAAATGGCGTGATTCAGAAAATGAACTGATATCAAATAGTTCAATCTAGTAATATTCTGCTTATGTCTACATGATTTTATTTTTCCCTTTCTTTTTTTAATTAGACTTTACTTTTTGTAACTGAGCCCAAATTCAGTCACTGAATGCTGGTGCACAAAATGTATTATTGAAGTGCTTAAATTATTTTAAAAAATTTCTTAGCCATGTCTTCTAAAATTACGCTCATATGGTATCAATAAAAACATAAATTAAAAGCCAATTATCATCTATAGCCATGCTTAAGCAAGAGGAAAGGTCTAGATTCCTGGAATAGGTTTTGTATTCCTTCAAACCTTATTAGAGGTAACTATATGCACAGACTTTTAAAATCATTTTCAAGAATTGCTCAGCTTCTGATAATCACTTAAATTGGCCCCTTCGTGCATGGAAATCTGTTCAACAATTTTGGAGGATGTGCTCTGAGAACTACAGTGCGTGTAATTTGTGCAAAGATTACTCCTTTGGAATTCCATTGGCTAGTTTTGCATTGGTTAGAGAGAATTTCTTCCAATTTTACAAATGTAGTGATTTTCCATTGAATCTGATGGCAAAACTCATCTTGACACGAAAGCTTCAAAAAAGGGCACTCAGTGTGGACAGTCTAATCCGTTTCTACCTAGTGCCTAGGTTACAGAATCTACAATTTTTTATTTTTACAGGAAATCAGTCTTTGCTGACCTGACCATTTAAGCAAAAGCATATGTTCCTTTAGCAGGATTGAAATTGATCAAGTGTAATATTTGATTTTAAACTACCAAACAAAGTTGGTTATATAATCAAGCATATGTCATAGCTGTTTGGATTGTCTAGTAATGATTGCACATATTTTAAGAGCACTTCCTGAGCATCAAAGTATTTTAGTAACTAATTTTTTAAAAAAACATAATAGAGTGAAAAAGCCATATTTACTGAAAGATGACATATCTATTTCTATAACCATTGACCATGCAAGTGCAACTAATAATAATAAAAAGGAGTTATAATGGTGGCTTGTCTCTGTAGCACATTTTGTCTAACAAATTAGGTAAACTTTTGAATAAGCCAGGTGCACTCTTATATACATTATAACGATATTAGATGCAGAAATATTCCACCTGCAAATTATTTGGGGTCATCTTTAGAGTGCCTGTGTTTCTGTTTGACACAACAGCACTTTGATTCAAAAGGAGGGTTTAGCAAAATTACCTTTAATTGACACATACAAAAATTCTTGGACTGTGTTTAGACTAATGTTCCATTGAGGTCAAGTTATTTGTTCCTACCAGGTTCTGCTCCATTGATTGGATAGATGTGCCTCTGCATTGGGGGGAGGGGGGAAAGAATAATTTCCTCTTTATTATGGTTTCCTCTTGCCATAAAATGTCATTTAGCATTAATGAGCCTCCACTCCACTCCCCTTTTTATATACATGCACTATGTGGCTTATGGGCTTATAGGTAGTCTCTTGCTAGAATTATTGCTTATTTCATGCAGATGCTGTCTTTTTGCTTTCCTATTAAACTGCACCTTTTTAGCAGGTTTTCTATCTCAAATGAAGAAAGACGAGAATGGAATGTTGATGCTTTCAGTTGCAGGCTTGGCAGGCGTTAATCCAGCAGATGCTGCTGCTCTTCAACCACTATCCCTTTAAATGTGGCTTGAAATGGGAACTGTCCTAACCGCATAAGTCCCATTGAAATGAATAGAGGATGCGCAGTGGCAGTGTTTGCTCGATTGCTCCCTGGAAGAGTTTCAGCCAGAAGTCCTGAATTGTGCCACTAGGCACAATGTGTTTGCGACTCTGATCTCTACCCTGTAGCTAACCTTCCTGTGCATGATACACTGGGCATACTGATATGGCTGGAACTTAGCATTCAACTTAAGAGGGAGGGAGAAAAATGCGTTTAAGGTTTCTGCCTTTATGTCACCCCCAGGCAGCCAATAACCAAAGAAAGAGCGAGCGAGCGAGCGAACGAGCGAGAGAGTGTGTGTGTTTTTGATGGGCTGAATTTAAAATGTAAGAGCTGGGCTGGACCTTATTGCTTGCAATAGTATGATTTTGCCCACCATGTTTTAAATACATCTTCAGGTAACCATTTGCCTTATAGGTGTATTTCATTGTTAGAAATAAAATTAGTGTTTGACTAGAATATACTGTTGTCAGTCCTCTAGAGTATATAGTGTACTTTGTGTCTTTTAGGCACTTTATTGTGGACCTATCATGGAATAGGTTAATTCTTAATTACTTGCGTAATGTCATAAATACTTACAGGCATTCTATAGGGGTACTGCTGCCTATGGATAAAGATATGTACCCTAATCAGGACGTTATATTTTCTCCATATATAAGCTGATGGGAAAAATACATTATGTTTCAAAGGATGCATATCGTATATATCTATCTTATATAGCACCTATGATGATATTCTATACATTATTCATTTAATAAATCATTATTCTTGAGGCCCTACCTCAGATTTTGTATTTATGTGTACAAATGCAATTTACTGTATTATATATTTGCCTATTATATTATGATGTTATAAATTAGAAATCTATCCTCTGCTGTATGAATTCCGAAAAAAAAGAAGAAACCTAAATAAATGTCCAGTGTTTAAATGATATACATTGTGGCTGTGTCTACTGGAAATTTTGAAAAGGAAATAATACATTTAAAAAACCACCACAACAAACCTATCCATTAGAATACCAACATCATTAAAGCTACTTAACATGCAGCCTTAAGATATTTCTGAAATAACTTTAATGTGCTTGATAGGAGACTTCAGTGGCTATCGAAAAACAAAAAGAACATGAAACGACAACAACAAATCACCCAGCTCACTCACAGGGGAATGAAATATCGCAGAGATGCAGAAGCAAATATCAATTAGATGATTAGCGCCTTAACGATTAGAATGCTCTGCAGCATGCTGAATAATTAATTACTTATCAAAGGACCAATTGGATTTGTTTAAATCCTTTTATTGCATTAAATCAATCACACAGAACGTTATATAAAAATAGAGAAAAAAGTAGGGGGCTGAGACTGAGGGAAAAACATAGGGCCCCATTTGTCTTGGGAGTCAGACACATTGAATTTAGCAAGTCTTGCATCAGATTAAGGACACAATCCTAACCTGGAGTTAGGCCAGCACAGTTAAGCCAGCAAAGTTTGGCAGGCATAAGGAACACCCTGAAGTATGTTTGGACCACTCTCTGATAGTGAAATCCTATTCATGTCTACTCAGAACTAAGTCCCATAGTATTCAATGGGAATTACTCCCAGGAGAATGGGAGTTATTTATTATGTTATTATGTCATAGGATTGCGCTCTGAGTCAGAGACGCCAGCACACAGATGTGCGCCATCCTCCCTGACTTCGAGAGTGGTCCAAACACACTTTACAGTGTCCCTTGTGCCAGCCAAACTTTGCTGGCCTAACTGTGCAGGCCGAACTCCAGGCTAGGATTGTGCCCTAAGCATGTTTAGGATAATATTGGAAGGTACACAGCTGAATGGGAAAAAGTGTCAAAGAGGAGCTCCATCAAATCAAGCAATTTCAAGGCCCATTTATTTTACTGAGAGAAGCTTAAGCATATTCTCTACTATCCCTGTGAAATAATAGAGCTTACAAAGTACTTACTATTGGCTGGACAAGCCCCTCTTGTTTTAAAATGTTATGCTTTCTAGTTTAAAATACAAAGGTGAGACTTTATAGCCAATGCCAGTATTTGTTGTGCAAAGGAATAAATATATCATAATAAACATATTGTAACATTACTTGTTACTTGATTTGGTACTCTTGTTTTCACACATATTGAAAAGCGAATGCTTCTGACAAGTCATTTTTAAGTACAAAGGCAGCATTATGACACTTAATCACAAGACTGCTGCATGAGATAAGGACAAAGAGTCTGGCTAAGCACACTGAATACAAACATGTGCACTGTATTAAGACTCCAGTCCTATGAGCACATCTATGGGACCAAGTCCCATTGAACTCAGTGGGCTTTACTTTTGATTGCACATGCATAGGATTGCGCTGTGAGTACAGGATCTTGAAAATCCTTAGCACCTGCTGCTTCTGCAGTGCTAACGAAATGTGATGGTCAAATTCAAGAACAGTGTAAAGCAGTGCTTCCCAAAGTGGTAGGTCGTGACCGACCACCCTGGGGATCACTGGCCAATACCCCTTTAAGGGGTGGAGAGAGGGGGAAGGCAGCAATGCGATGCCCAGGATCGCGCTGCTGCCCTGGGCAAAGGGGCTTATTTTACACTTACCCCTTGCAGCACTGGGGTGTTTGGGGGGTGCCCTAGGAACACCCCTTCAGGGCTCTCCAAGCTCGTAATATGTTAAACAGGTGATCACGACCCACTTCCGGTTTCGCGATCGCAAATTGGAAGTGGGTCGCAATAGCATTTTTAAATCATTGCAAGGCTTGGGGAGCCCTGCTGGGGTGTCCACAGGGCTCCCCACATGCCCTGAAGGCCAGGGCTGCGAGGGGAAAGTGTAAAATAAGCCCCTTCGCCCATGGCAGCAGCAGTGACCCTGGGGGTGGTGTTGCTGCCTTTGCCCCACCCCTGCCACTACTCCAACTGGTTGGAGTTGGGAACCTTGTAAGTAGTGGCGGGGGCAGGCAAAGGCAGCTACACCACCCCCAGCGTTGCATTCGTAAATGGTTGGTTTTGATAGTGGGGGGGGGTGTATGCCAGGGCCAAAGACTGGAAAGTTTGGACTTATACACAAAACAACGTATACAGGGGGATTTTCCTCTCTAAGAAATGATCTAAAGAGGGTCTAATGGAAACTATGTGCCTCCACGGCCTTCACTAGAGGGGAAGTTCATCCCATAAGAAACCATGGAATGGATAAGGACTAGAGATAGCAAGTAATCCTGAATACGTATAAGCCAGTCAGCCCTTCACAGGGATTTGATACAAATTGATAACTTCATGTGAGAGAGTGAATGAGAGGAAGTGGTGAGATCTTTCCTCTTCCACCCTGCCAGTTCCATCCTTTTCTCATGCTACAGTGGGCAAATGCGAGAGGGCTAGCCGCTCTCCAGTGCTCTCCAGTGCTTCTTTCCTCTCCTGTAATGGCTGGTAGAGGGAATGCTCTTCTGTAGCCATTAAATGAAGTGGCAGCAGCCAGGGAGCGGTGGGGCCCAATGCGGGGCATTCCTGTGGGGGCCCCCACCATCCCCGCAAGGTCCCACTCACCAAGAAAAACACTTGTGGTGCCACGTGCAGCACCTGGAAATAGTTGGTGGTGACATGATGACATCACCGCCAACTAATTCCAGGCGGCCCATTTTGGGTGGTTCAGAGACAGGGGCAGGTTGGAGGGCCCAAGGTAAAGCTGCTCTTCTCATCCACTGACTTACAGCCCATAGAGATCTTGGCTGCAGCAGCAGGCGATATGCTTGCTGCGCTGGTGCAGCCCCCCCCCCCAAATAAGGGCCCAATGTGATGACATTGGGCACATTGGCTTAAGGCCGGCCCTGGCAGCAGCATATGCTAAGGGGGAGAGGTAAGCCCTCCCCATCCTCCTTCTCTCAGTGTCCAGCATCACCTCCTCCCCTAATGGCCAGCAGAGGGAATGCTGGGAGCCCAATGATCTCTCTGCCCACTAGTCCTTGTAGGAGGCAGTGGCAACACGGGATGCTGAAGGAGTGAAGTAATCCCTCCCCATCTTCCTCACAGCGTTCAGTGCTGCCATCACCACTAATGGCCAGTGGAGGGAATGCCGAGGGTCCAGCATTCCTTTTGTGGCCATTACATTACAGGAAGTGGCCTGATGCCAAGGGAGAGAGTGGGCAGGTTTGGGGTCACTCTCTCTGTTGTTCCAATTAATGACAACATCTAAATGCCAAAATTGTCTCTTTAAAAGCTTGGAGGAGAAAGAAGGTATGCAGGCAGGGCTACAGCAAGATGCAGGGATGCAGGCAGGACTATACAAAGACATAAATAGGGGGAATTTTATCATTTAGAAAAGATGGGGACTTAAAGTTGGGGTAACATATATGGGGGAGGCTTATAATAGACCCTCTGTAGTTTAAAAAATATCTGTGTTGTATAATTGTACACACCGCCCTCGGACTGCAACTCTGATGTGAAGATCATCTACAAACCTCTCTGCTTGACCCTACAAACATTGAAACCAGCGGTGTTATGCTGCCGGAACGCTGGGTGGGACATCCGGGTGATCGACTGCCCGCCCGTCGCGTTCCGGAGCATTACGCCATTTGCTTAACCAATTATGCCGCTTGCGTACGTTACGCAAACGGCGTAACGCTGCGGAACGCGATGGGCGGGCTGTCGATCACCCGGATGTCCCGCCCAGCGTTCCGGCAGCATAACAACGCTGATTCAGTGATGTCATTCAGGGAGAACGGACCAGAACGGGCATTCCGGATCCTAACGGGCTCCATGGCTGGTTCCGGGTTCCGGACAAGTGCCAATCAAAAGTGAGTTCCTGTTCCTAAATCATTTGAATAACACCACTGCGCTGATTGAAACCCCCACAAACACCTACCCACTTCCCTTTCAAATTCTGTAATCGCAAAAATGCCAAGTAACTATTTTCCTACTTGGGCCCGTGGTGCTTTCCAGAAGAGAGGCCAGTTCTACAAAGGGAGATTTGGTTGATCGGTTTATATGAATCAATTCCTAGGGTTGATTTTTAAGATAGTCCTCAGTGGACACAGCTCCCTCAGCTGCAGGCCAGAATCGCCTTTGAAAGTCAGAACAGCTGGGAAACAAGCTTTTTGTGGATAACTGCTTATACTATAGTTTTATACTATATAAACTTAACAAGCATTTATAACAGATAGCTTGATGTAGACTGCAATTCATACACACTGTCCTGTACGCCAGATCACATCCACCCTTACCAAAAAATATAGGATATACTGCATATTGTGGCCCCCACAAAAGACAACAAGTCCTGTGCGCATAATAGGCTATGCAAACTCACAGTAGCATAATTTTCCTAAATTATTCTCAAGAGGATTTGCTGATTTCTGCAGAATTCAGACAATTGAGACAGAAAACACAGAACCCTGCATTGTAGCTAATTTTTCTTTCTAAATTAGAAACAAACACTGCCTCTTCTGGTGTTCTTCTACAATGATGAAAGCTCTAAAGTTCCTTTTCTGAAGTAATGAAAACTGAGATACTTTAGGAAACCATAGTAAATCCAATAGCAGACAACATGGATAGCTGCATGGGACTTCTTCAAATATCAGTGAGGCTTGGTGCCCAATCCCGAAGGCCCTATTGCTGGTGATACGTGAGTACCACAGGCTAAAAGTGTCGCAAACTTGCCATAAAGCACATTCAGGATACGTTACCGTTCATCCTGGGGCAGTGCTGGCCCCAATGCACCAGGCCCCAGTGCAAGCAGGCAGCCAGCTGGTGCCCCAGCAGTGCCGGCTACTGGTAAGCCCATTTGAAGCCATGGGGGAGGAGATGGGTGGGGAGAGAGGAGGAGCCAGCTGTGAGAGGGTGGGACCTGGCAGTGGATTTTATCCCCAGTGGTGGCTCAGGCAGCCCGAGACGGGGCTGCATGATTCACCACCAGCAAAATAGCCGACGGTGAACTGAGGAGCCCCGTTGCAGGGTTGGAGCTTGGACAAATGTCCCCTTCTCCCAAGGAGCCTCTGGCGGCTGCCCAGCTCCCACGGGATGCAGCGGTTGCCATTCTGGTACCACTGCTCCTATGGGAGCCAGGCAGTTCTGGATTGGGCTTTCGATGGAGACTTTTATGTGATGTTATAATTACGTTCTTAATAGATATATCTGCCCTAGAGAATTTGTATGAGATGATTTACATGAGGTGTTATAACCTTGATAAAATTCTACAAATGCATAGAAGACTCCGGGGTTATAGAGAAACTGGAATTGTCACTCATTTTCCTCTTGCACAGCCTGAAGTGACCTTCATTTGTAGAAGAGGGGGTATATATAACACAATGGGACTTACTTCCTAGAAACTGTGTTTGGGACTGAAGCCGTAACATCTTATTTGCTCTGCGTTCAGGAAATCAATTTCTTTCTGCAGTTCTCAGCAGGTATGTCATCCAGATAAAGACGACTTATGAGTTGGTGTAGCACGGAGGATATGAGACTGAGCTGTGAATCAGGATTTCTCTGGTTTGAATCTTGGCTCTGCCATGAGCTTGCCAGCAAATCGCTCCCTCTCAGCCTCAATGCCCACTTGCAACTTGGGAATAATATTTACTTTACAGGGTTGAATTACATGTGAATTACATCCAGATTATACACGTGAAATGCTTTGCCCACTTGGAACATACTACACAAATGCTAAGAATTATTACTATTATTAACAAAGAACCTCCACAAAGTATAGAAAACTAAAATGTGGTACGTATGTAGTTCAAAAACAGATGATATACTTGGCATAATATCAGTCGGGCAGCGCAATCCTAACTTGGCCTTGCACGGGACCATATTTGCTGTTGCAAATATGCTGTAAGGTGTGTCGGCACTGCAGATTCAGTTGCTGGGCGGGTGCAAGCAGCAGCACCGGCTCGCAGGTGCGGAGGGCATGCCGGAAGTGGGCGGGAGGCATAACAGGGCAGTGCCATGGGCAGAGACGGGGGTGGAGATGTGACATGGCCATTGAGCTGCATCGAAACTTCCATCCCTGGGCTGGACAGCCTCAATTTGGTCCTCTCCTGGCCACGAGGACTTGCACCTCCTCTTGTGCAGATGCAGATCCAGGCAGCCCCATAGGACTGTCTGGGACTTATCCCAGAACAAGGAGAAAATATCCCCCCTTACCCTGCGCTGAGCTGCTACTGCCTCCTATCGTTGTTGTAGTGAAGCACAGGTGAGCCAGCCTGTCCATTCCAGCGCAGGTTGCCCCCGTAATGGCAGTGCTTCCTTCACCATCTTTAATAACCCTTCAATCTCCAGTGGTAACCAGGAGTACAGTTATGATTGGAGAATACAAGTTGCATGTAGCATGGAATATGAACAAAATGACGACTCGTATCTGTGTTGCGTAAATCACGCGGCCGGGCAGAGAACTCTGAGAGAAATTCATGGACAAATGTGATGGAATTTTAAAAGCGTTATTGAATAATCAGAACTGAGAACTAGAACACCTTTTTCAGACTCATTTACACAGGCAGCTTGGCTACAGTTGGTTAAGTAGCAAGCAGCTTCTCTCTCCCCTCTCACGCTCCTGCTGACAGGCTGGTGACAACACCGTTTCTCCTCCTTTACTCAGCTGCTGCTGCTGCTCTGGGTCTTCCTCAGAAAGGGGGCTGTTCCCTCATGCAGAGGTTCCTGGTGGTCTCCTTCTCCCTGGTGGTCTCCTGGACCACCATAGCCTCCTTTTATAGGCCTCTCATTTTGCGCATGGCCCTCAACTGAGCAGCCGGCCACACCTCTTCTGCACCCGACACTCTGCAGTCCTCTTTTCGGTCTTCCTCCCGCTCCCTCCTCCCTTTGGAGAGGATAGCAGACCCAAGAGTTTACCCTGAGCTCAGCCAATCAGAACATGTGTTCTATGATGCATGGTGAAGGACTGAAGCTCAGAGTTTCTGACCTAGCCTAACCCCCACACAGTGGTGTAGCTAGGTCATTTTGCACCTGGGGCTACTTAATTTTTTTAAACCCCTCACCACGGCAAACTGTTTTTGTTCTTTTGGCCCTAACGTTTGCTAGCATCAAGGTATTACACTCCGGGAGGTTTCACTGAATTTCTGGCGAAATTCCACATCCAACGGTATCCCTTACGGATGGTGTTATCCCTTAAAACCGCAATTTTGAAAATCACGATTTGTTCAAAAGAAGTTTTATTTTTGGTTTTTACTTTTTGGCCATAACTTTTGATAGAATATAGATATTACACTCTGGTTTTTTCATTGAATTCTGGGTGGAAGTCCACATCTAATCGGTATACAGCATGACCATATTATGCTGTAAACTCGCAATTTTCGGAATTTGGGGTTCAGTGGTGACACCCCCCTTGAAGATGGCACCTGGGGCGCTGCGCCCCCCGCCCCATAGGTAGCTATGCCACTGCCCCCACAGCCTTTACAGGCCAATCATATCAACTGCGGTAAGTACAGCAACATACTAATTATGCATAATAATAATGGATACACACACATACTGTGTTGAGGGCAAAACTAAAACCATTACCAACATCTGTTTTATACAACTCAACGAACAGTGCAATCCTAACTTTATGCTTTGCCAGCACAGTGACAGCTGCATCAGCCTAGGGTGTTGCAACCGTGCCATAAAGCACATTTGTGGCGCTGGACAGCAAGCAGTGCCGGTAGGAAGGCCTGCACTGCCTTGAGAGCACTGAATCCTAAAGGCATGCCTGACGGAGAAGGTAAGCTCCCGCTGGGGAACACAGGGGTGGAGAAGGGTAGAACTGTAATGTTCTAGGGAGGGCTGAAATGGGGCAGGGAGGGCAGGGAAGGGTGGATCAGGCCTCGAAAGGGAACAGAATCAGTGGCATCAGGACACACTGAGGGCGCAATCCTAAACTGAGTTAGGCCGGCACAAACTAAGCCAGCAAAGTTTGGCCAGCACAAGGGATACCGTAAAGTATGTTTGGACCACACTCAGAGTCAGAGAGGCCAGCACATAGACATGAGGCATCCTCCCTGACTCTGAGAGTAGTCCAAACATACTTTACGGTGTCCCTTGTGCTGGCCAAACGTTGCTGTTTTAGCTTATGCCGGCCTAACTCCAGTTTAGGATTGAGTTCTGTATCTATTTCCCGTCCCAGGCCTGAAAGCCTGACAGCAGGTTTTGTATTTGTGCAAGCAATTCTGCTGGTGCAGATCCAAGTACACTGTAGCCCCATTGCACAAGCTGGGGCTTTATCTGGGTTAAGGAGACAAATGTCCTCTTCCCCCGAGGACAGAGGCGTAACTACATAAAAAAGCGCCTGGGGCAAGAAAGCATTTGCAGCACCCCTGGACAAAGGGAGGAGCTTCTAGGCAACCCAGAAGAGGCAGCAGAAAACTGCCTGGAGAGCATTCCGAATCCAGCACTTTTGCTGGGCAACTGTAGGGGAAGCAATCTGGAGCTTTTTTCTATACTTTTTAGCATTTTTAAAGTGAGTCCCCAGGAAAATTGCACCCCCCTTGGTGTAGTGCTTTGGGGCAGGTGCTCCTCAGGCTCCACCCTTGTTGTGTCTCTGCCTGAGGCGACTTCCAACCTGATCCTAGGCAGTTTAGGATACAATGTAGACATGCGGCCCCATGTGCCAGTGCTGTTTTTTCTAACAGCACCTAGCAAAAACCAGTTCTGTAAGGAAAAAAAAAATACTCCAGTGCCATACAGTTTAGACTCAGGAGATACCTTAACTAGATACCATGTCTTTTCAGCACTGCTGCTGCTGCTTTTTTAAAATTAATTCTGAAACACACATGGTTGAAAAATGTTATGTCAGAATTGGCCCCAAGTTAATAAACTGGGATGATAAAACACAATCTGATTCCAAAGCACTAAACAGATGCTTACTGCAGCCAAGTTTTTTTGTTTGTTTGCTATGCAAGGGCCATTCATAATGCGGCTTTTACACTACAAAACAAATTATCTCCCATGTAATTGTTTTACAGTTGTTCTTCGTTTCCTGCATCCCTCCTTTTAGCTCCATGCAAAGAGATTTAAACTCTGTATGGGATTATTTAGTAGGACAAACAGCTTTTCCTGTCATCTCTTTTAATGAGATCCACTTTCTTCTCATATGAATCATTTACAATGATAAAAAGGATGACTAATCGCATGTTGATGAGTGACAGAGAAAAATGTGGCTCTCGTCTAAGACTTTTTTTAAGATTGGAAAGGGGCAGTTGAGTGAGATTAATCGATGCTATTAGATATGATTAATTTCTTCGTGAAATTGTTTTAATGAGTGTTGAGGTGTCTGAGACTACAAAGATGGGTGCTAAGGAGTAGCTAAATATATCAGCTAAGTTGCACAGGAGTGTGGCAGAAGAGGTGACAGTGACATATGCTATGATTCCTTCAGACAGGCCTTTCTCAGCCCATGTTCAAGGGCCATCTCTTGAGACTTTCTTTCACTGGAAATATAAAATCTTTTCCTAGTGGTGAGTAGGACAGAGACAGTTCTCTCCTCAGTGCTCAGAATATTGTATTTTGTATATGAAATATTTTTACCTCATTCTTCCAGCATATAGTACATGGTTGCTTCTGTCTTATAATGGCCCTGTGGGGTAGTTTAGACAGAGAGATAGTGACTGGTTTATCTAGCTTTATAGTTCAAAGGGATCTGAACTCTCTCTCTCTCTCTCTCTCTCTCTCTCTCTCTCTCTCTCTCAGAGCCAAAACAAATATTCAATTATTGTGTGGGAATTTACTAACTCAGATCCATGCTTGTATCAAATATGAAAAGGCAACAGCACATTCAGAGGATGAAGTTGTTCACTGCTGAGCAATCTCAGAGTCCAATCCTATATTGCCTGACCGCCAGGCAGCTGTGGGAGTCTCCACGGGGAAAGGGGACATTTGTCCCCTTTCCCTGTGGTAAGAGTGGAGGGTGTGCTACATATTTAGCCAGCACAGAAGCGAGGCACAAATGCAAGGGCACAGCCTTACTCAGAGGTTGGGAACTGGCTGCGTGAAAAATGTGAAAAAATATGAATGAATGAATGAATGAATGAATGAATGAATGATTTTGTCATATGAGGCAATGTTAAAAATTTATGTGCCCCAAGTGTCAAATGACCTAGCTACGCCACTGTTGGGGGATGATTGCTGGCTTGGCAGCAGCAGGTAGGGCATGCTGCTGGGGGGAAGATGTGGGTTTCCTTCCCTCATTTTTCACCTTTTTAAAAGCCCAGGCGTGCTGTCACTTCCGGAAGTGACAGGGCATCATTTTGCCCTTAGAACTGGGCTACACTTTCATCAGCTACGCCACTGACACATAGCATGCTAACACATGAATTCCCTAGCAAATATTACTAGACCAGGGGGAAAAGATTGAAATTATGATTTGGGAGGTAGAAAAATATCACCTACTCATGTAAACACAGCTCATTGAAAATATTAACCGGGACTGCAATCAGACAACCATAAAAACCAGCTGAAAACAAAACCCTGGGGTAAACCTCACACAACTATGCCATACAAAACTGACCATTTTCTTAGTGTATCCCTCTCACAAAAGGGTGGTAAGTATAGGAATTCATGAATGGCTTCACCTTTCTTCAACCCCATGTCTCCACTAGGGTTGCCAGTTCCAAATACGAAAGCAATCCTGGGCCTTTAAGGGATGCATAAGAGAAGTTTCTCAGAAGTGCAAGGAGAGGGGAAATTCTCCCATCATTGCAACCTGAGGAAACTCTCAAGGCTGTCATTCCTACAAATTTGGGGAAGCTCGCAAAGCACTGCTGTTAACATTCTCAGGGCTAGTGAGGCAAAGAGATGAATTATTCAAACAGATTTGAATTAGTCAGGAACATGTTCTGTACTATATGACATGGTCGGCACCAGCACTGGAACTTTTCTTTGTATACAGTGAGGTAGCCTGGTATTGTGAGGGGAAAAAAATGTTGCAGGAGGCAGAGACAGGAAAGGGTAGCTGACAAAAATGGAAAAGAATTATTTGTGGATTGAGGGGAGAGTAGCTAAGGAATGTGGAAAAAAAAAACTATGGGGAAAGAAATGGGCAGAGAAGTTCACCAAGCTGTCCCTGATATCTGTGTTCAGCTCTTAGAGTGGGGCTGGCCGAGGCACGACTCTTCCTTCAATTGTGACGACCATTTTGTGGTGATGATGAGGCATCCTGCTGTATTTTGAGTGGTGAGTACAGCAGGTGTCAATCTGCTTGATGAGCCCAGTGAAAACATTTGGGCCACTCCTCTCTGGGAATGTTGTTAAATGCTTAACCCCTGCTAACTGGGCAAGAGGCACTTATTCAAGTGGTGTCCTCTTATATTTAGCAGGGGGAGAGCAATTGTCCCTTTTCACCCCAGCACAGTGTCTTTCTCGTGGCTGTTGCTGGTGGTGTTCTCCATTCCTTTAGATTGTGAGCCCTTTTGGGACAGGGAGCCATTTATTATTTGCATGTAAACCACTTTGTGAACTTTATGTTGAAAAGCGGTATATAAATACTAGTGATTGATTGATTGATTGATTGATTATGGCCACAGCAAAGGTCCTGCTTTGGAGGTGGTCATTGTGCTTATTGTTGGAGGGGGGAAGAGCTCCTGCTTTGTGGCTCACTGGCTTTCAAGCTCTGTATACTGTATACTTCCAACCATGACATCACTTCTGGTGGGTCCTGGTGTTAAAATGTTTGAGAACCACTGGATCAGGATATGGCAGAGACGTCTTCTGCCGATCTCGTCCCCTCCCGGGCCTGACCCCCTTTCCTTCTGCCCTCCCCATTATATTCTCTTCCCATCCCTGGGCTGCTTGGTGTTGAACTCCCCAGTGATGTCGGCTGTCGTGAGCATTCAGGGATGGCGCAGGCCTTCCTGCTGGCACCACCTACTCCTGAGTTAAGTCACAAATGTGCTTTACAATGAGTTTGCAACAGCTACCACCAGCGCAGCAGCCACTGTGCCAGCGCTAACAACCCATAGGATTGGGCTGTAAATGCCATTTCTGATTGCTCCTATTCTAGTCTGAACATTATGTATAAAAGAAAATGTTGTGTAAGAATTTAAATCCAAAGGAATATTGGTGGTCGTAAAAGTCACAAAGGGACACCATGTTTATTTAAAAGCCTTTTTTTCCCCATGATGAATCCAGTCTTCTTTCTCACAACATTCAGTTAACCTGAGCAGGTTTTAAAAACACGAACTAAAGGTTTAAAAGAGCTGTTCTCTCAGCGCAATCCTGCACTGCCCGTTGCGCCAGCGCTACATCATAGTATCGGCGTGACATCATTCGCGTTGATGCAGGAGTGCCGAGTGGCATCCCTGCATCGGCGCGAAGGCAACGGGACCGGCGCTGCGTTGCCGGTCCTGTTGCTCCCGCGCAGTGCATCCCTCACGTCAGCCAAAGCTGGCCGGAGCAAGGGAGGCGCCATCTCATAACGGGGCGGGGGAGGATGGTTATGGGCGGGACATGGGTGGGTGGTGGGCGTGCTGGCAGGTGTGCCGGCCTGTCCTGGAGGTGGGCCCAGGATTCGGTCATAAGGCCGAATCCTAGGCCTGTTCAGGAGGCCATGCAGCCCCAATTTGGGCCAGGTGGTCTCCTGGGATCTATGCCTGCTGTTTGGCAGGCACAGATCAGAGTAGCATACCAGGGAGGCTGTAGGGCCTCCAGTAAGGGTGTAAACGTGCCCTTGCCCTGGGAAGGCTCTAGCCTCCCCGATACTGCACTGGATTTGGCGCAGGCCCACCAGCCGTGCTAATCTAGTGCAGTATAGGATTGCACTCTCAGATATGTTAAATTGCAACTATGCGGTATTAAAGGTCTATATTTGTCGATGTTCCCTCCCAATAATACATATAGTGGGTCTGCAAGTATACTAATGCTGTCCCAGCATTTGGTTACTAACTGTAAACACCACTCAAAAACCTTTTCAAGATATAACCAGGCGTGTTTTTTTGTTGTTAAACATGCATAAAAACACAAAATACTGCCTTTTTGGTATTTGAATAAAAATACAAAACTGTACCTTTTTGGTGTTCACGATATTTTCCAAAAATTAAAAATAGATAACTTTCCCAATTAGAAATAGTACTATGACTGCATCTGCTGACAACTATGGCTGCACCCCTACCTGGGAGTAAATCCCATTGACTATAATGGGCCTTACTTCTGAGAAGACATGCCTAGGATTGGGCTGCCAATCACCTACTGTATTATCACCTACCTATTACACTTTAAAAGCATTTAAAATTACTAACCATGAGAACTTGGAATGAGAATAAGAACACATAACACCAGTTTCTGCCATTCAAATACTGAAATCTGTGATATGACAACTATCATAACTATTGCAGAAGTCAGAAATCTGCATTTGTACTTTTACATTCCCAGCATTTACAATTCTGTGATTTCTTTATTTATGCATTTCTATCCTGTCTTTCTCCCCCTGAGGGGATCCAAAGCAGCTTATTTATAAATTTTCATAATGTTTTTGATGCAAGATACCAACTATTATATAATTTTAAGTGATTTCCTCTAATATTGTTGGGTAGTAATGGTGCTGCAAGGGTAGATGTATATATAATTTTCAATTTTTCTTCTGCTATAACTGTCCAATTTAGTAGTTTATCTATATTTAACTGTTGCCTAAGGAACTATGTCATGTCTTTAATATATACATTATAGTACCATTTGGATAATAGACCTGTTTCACCATACATAATATAATACCTAATAGTTCTTCCATCATAACCTCCTTCCTAACATTTATACGATTCTAAAATGTAAATGCTAAAACTACAAAAGATTATTAGAATTAAGTTTAGCTGAGTTCTTCATATGTTAAACAAGATCCAGTTAATACAATATCTTTGAGGGTTCAATCCTAACCAGTTTTCTAGCACTGACATAGCTGTGCCAATGGGGCATGTGCTGCATCCTGCAGTGGAGTAGTAGTCACGGGGGCCTCCTCAAGGAAAGGGAATGCTTTTCTGTTACCCCAGAGCTGCATTGACCTTACTCCAGTGCTGGAAATTTGGTTAGGATTGCGCCCTGAATCTTTTCAGTGTGTGACTGTATATGAGGTGGAAAAACACTGAGGTGTTTTTCCTTTAATTACAAAACTACTGTTGCACAGAAAGGAATCAAAAGTGAGATATGGTGGCATTTTTTTAAAAGTTTGTCTCACACTTCCAGGACTCCTCTAATTGATAAGTCTAAGACTGCAATCCTATGCACACTTTCCTGGAAGTGAGCCCCATTGAACTTACTTCAAGTGGGACTTACTTCTGAATAGACACGCATAGGATTGTGCTGTAAGTTGTAGTTAACTAGTGGTTTGTCATATCTACCTGCATAATATCATGGCAACTTCAAAGTTATCTAAATAGGCTTTTGACTAGAAAATCACTGAAACATAACATTTCATATACAAGTGTGCCCTGGTATATATTGATTTGGTATCCACAGTTTCATAGTATCCAGGGATACTATGGATACTGGGATGCCTATTAAAAAGATAGCATAACATTAAACAAATCTTTTTTTTACCTTGTTGCAGCAAAACCACTGATGTTCCCCTATTTTTAAAAGGCAACCCAGTATCCAGTTTCAGGTATCCATGGGGGTGGGATGGGGATTTGGAACGTAACCCCAGCAGATACTGGGGCATGCCTGTAGTAGCTATGGGACAGTTCAATAGATTAGTATATTTTAAGCCTCCCTGAACATAATGTACAATAGTTATCGAAAGTTGTGGTTTATTATTCCCTAGAAAGCTAATGAAAGATTTCTGACACTAGCAGCACACTCATGTACATGTTTACTCCAAAGTAAATCTCTTTGTATTCAATGGGATTTACTCTCATGTAAATGTGTACCATAGTAGCCTGTAATTCTAAACACTTTCCTGGGGGATAGTCTGGTCAATTTAGCCAAAAAAAAACCACTGAATCCGGGAATAAATACCCCAAAAGCCATTTCAACTGTTTTTGTCAGAGCTAGGTGTGCTGAGTGCCAGGGAAAAAATGCACACAATTCCACCCACAGGAAGTGGGTCATTTCCAAGATGGAAGCCTGGAAATGGGCCAGAATCATGCATGTGTGTCATTTTTAAGCTTATTAAAAGTCCAAAAACTGGTCTGTCAACTGTTTTTGTCAGAGCTAGCTGTGCTTAGTGCCAGGGAAAAAATGCACACAATTCCAGCCACAGGAACTGGGTCATTTCCAAGATGGAAGCCTGGGAAATGGGCCAGAATCACGCAAAATCAAGCAGCTGTGCCCTTCCTAAGGCACAGGGAAAAATCTCAAAGCAGGTATGACAACTGTTTTTGTCAGAACTAGGTGTGCCAAGTGACAGGGAAAAAATGCACACAATTCCAGCCACAGGAAGTGGGTCATTTCCAAGATGGAAGCCTGGAAATGGGCCAAAATCATGCAAAATCAAGCAGCTGTGCCCTTCCTGAGCTCAGAACGTTTTTCTTTCATCAAACTAAAGGGGTTTTTTTAGGGTCAGGAAATTCATTCTGACCACTTTATTGGTCCATGGGTTGAAGACTGGATTCCAATGTAATGAGCAGTGCAGGCGCAACACCAGTCATAACAATACAAATATTATATTAAGTTGTATGTTTTTATTATCATAATATAATACATTTGAACCGAACAGTTTCCTTCTAATGTAAACTAAATGAAGGTTTGTGCCAGTCGGGGAAGAATGGCACAGGGGGTGGAAGAGAGTTGCAGGAGGATGTTCTGGGGGTGGGTAGAGGCATTTTGGGGCCAGGGGAGGGCTTAATGGGGCAGTGGCAGACCTAGTTCAACAAAGAACCCTTTTTATTCAACTAGGTAAAGGGAACTGCAGCAATTCTCCTGAGTCTCTACTCATCCTCATCACTGCTCTCTTGCTCTGACTCCTGGTTGTCACAACTCATCTCTTGACACGGCCCACATACAGAGCTGCATCGAAGTCCATGCTTTCTGCAACCGCAGCGGTTACTACTGCAACAAGAAGCACAACTGCAGTGTATGACTGTCAGTAGACTGTCAGGTGCAGCCTTCAGATTACACATCACTGGCACCAGTTCATCGCCTTCAAGTTGAAATGTCCCTTGACCATCTAGAGTGACAGCATTGTGGTCGACGTTGTCAGCTGCAAACAACCATGAAGAGTGGAGTGACTCCTCACCTTCAACAGGAAGCACTGGTGTCGCACAGCTAGCAGCATTCTTCTCGAA
>JAJKFI010000007.1:1689590-1724968 GCA_029204185.1 Lerista edwardsae | reverse complement strand
AATAATAATAATAATAATAATAATAATAATAATAATAATAATAATAATAATAAATGAATGACTGATCAGTCGCTTGCCAATCTCGCCCTGCAAAGCGTGCGTGGGCATCATAAGCAAACGACTCGGGAAAACGCAGTGCAGGATCTGGGGTACCGTGGCAGATCGAAAGGGGACGCGCGACCCCGGGGTTCATCCACACCCTCAAGTCATCCGCTGCCCTTTTCTCGGGGCTTACAAGCAAGAACTCGGAAACTTTGCATTGCAATGGCAGTAGCTCCCTTAGGACCGTGGAAGTCCTGCTCAAAAACCCCACCCCAGCCGATTTGTTGGAGGAGCGCCGTCGTTTCCGTACCAGCGGCATGCTGAGGAAGTCGGCAGCTGAGTGGGCTGTATATATTTATCAGTCATTGCTGCAATACAAAGCTTCCTAGATTCGCAACGTGCCTCTTCTCCCCCCCCCCGCTCTTTCCCTCACATCTGATCCAGAGCTTTTGCCGAGCCTTTGATGATCTGCACACAGATTTGCGAGCACAAGGCGAGCACCTGCTAAGGCTTTATCTGCCCCCTCCGGTTAACTTGCTGAAAAAAAAAGCAGGTGACTCCTACCTGCTAGAAGTAGATAATTTCCTTGGGGAGAATCGCAAGGAGACGAGGGCTTTTAAGCTAGTGTTATTCAGCAGGGATTGCTTCTCACGGAAAAGCAGAGTGCTTGTTTCTTGGCGGTGCACATGGGTGGCACTCTTTTATTGTCTTCTCAGCCATGGTCGTGCAGCTTTGCTTGGAAGCAGTCTGTCTGTTCCGGAGGATAAAATATGAAAAATGGGGAAGGATCAGAATAGCTAGAGATGCTGAAGTCGGATGCAGTGATCCTGACCCATTCAGATGGCCTTGATTTTAAAAAATCCCGTGTAAGAACATTGGCTAGTAATACTACAAGGAGTTGTGTCTGACAAGCAGATTTACTGTTGCAAACCTTGCCCTTGTTGTTGTTTTTTAAAAAAGATTGCTGAGAAATTCCCTCCTGGGTGATTTTTTTTTAAAATGTTCTGGGGGAATCAGTGTTCCCTGCCCTTCCCCAGATGAGTTCACCTTCCCCTTGCTAGTGTGTGTGTGTGTATATGTGTGTGTGTGTGTGTGTCCTGGTAGGAATCTTGGAGAGCCTCTTCCTTTCATCAGACATTTCACTAAAAGTTTAGGGAATTCTTCTGCTCCTTTCTTTTTGTTTGCTCACAGAACATGGGCAAGATTTAAACCACTACCAACAGAACTGGGCTTGAAGGAAACCCATTACATTTCAGTTTGGATAAAGCAAAAGATCAGGTCTCTAAGGGTTCCTCTGAACCAGACAGAAGTCGAGATGAATATCATTTCACATGGTGTAGGAGTATTCTTCCTAATGTTGCGATCCTTAGTAATTTAAATAGTAATTTAGCAGAGTACCTTAAGGTACATACATGTTATAGTCCAGTTGAGAGAGACACATAAAGCTTCTATGAATATCTGATTTAATTCATTTTAGCTGTCTGTCTTTGATGCTAAAATCAGAATAAATTATACTTAATTGGAAAATACTGTGTTTTAGATTAATTAGATCATAATATTGGAAGCCTATTGAACGACTTGGATTGATGAATGTAAACTGCTGTACTTTTGTCTGTGCCTCTTCCAAGTATTTGTTACTTTAGTTGCAGTGAGGGCCATTTTAATTAAAAGGATTGTCTTAAAGGAGGCAGTCCTTTAGGATTGTAGATCTTCCATGTGTAGTTAATAAGAATCTGGAAAATCATCTGCACAGAACATTCAAGTTAACTATTCCTATTCTTAGATAAAGTATATGCAGCAATAGATTTGGGCTTTTGTTTTGTTCTCTGTACACTTCCTTAGAGTTTGGTAAATGGGCCACTTTAAAAGATTTTTGAAAGATGTTTTACTTATTTTCATAGTTTAGGTCAGTGATGGTGAACCTATGAAACGCGTGTCAAAGCTGACACACCACAATGTTTGAGGTGACACATCTGCATTCACCACTGCCTGACAAAAACTGAGATTGCTTTACTCATTTTTCATTTTTGTAATCATTTGATGTTTCTTTATACAATACATAACACCACACATGATTAGACTGTATTTTTTGTCTAAATAAATGAATATAAAGAATTGTTTCTCTCTTGTTTGGGAAGGGGGTTGACACACCAGCTGATTCAAGTTAAGCATTTTCCTAAGTTTTGACACGCCAAGCCCAAAAGGTTTGCCATTTAGGTGGTTTAGGTTTGGTTTAGGTGGTTATCTGAAGAGTTTGAGTTTGATAAACTGTAGGTACTTTTAAGAGTGAGAGATTACTCGATCATATCTTGTATCCTTGCAATGGCTCTGAGCCATCTATCAACTCAACTGTTAATTGGTTAGACGCTTAAAAGCATCATACGCTAAAACTTTCCATGTTATTTTGGACAAATTCCTGCATTTTTAGCTTGAATTTTTCACCCCCAGTAAGTGAAGCAATAAACTGCACTGCCATACTGAGAGATAAGATGAAGTGTTCATAGCACTTGACGTAGAAAGTGCAACAGGAATTTTTGAATGATCTCATGAGTTCACACACGTGAAAACACTTTGGCCACAATTCAGCTAAGCACCTACAAATTCCACTAACTCCAGTGTGAGAGAATGAAGTGTGAGCTTCGCCCTATCTTATTGTCATCAGTGGGGTTTAAAAGGGTTTAACCTTGACTGTACTGTGCTCTTTGCCTGAATAGGGTATCCATTCAACTTGTTCCTAGGAACGAGTTCCTAACATAAATTAGGCTCCACTGACCAGTTCTTAAGACCGTATACAAGCATGATGCAGCTGGATTAAATTTCCTCATACATAAAAATCACTAAAAATTTTATTGATGGCCTTCTTTCCAGCCCAGAGTGCAGTTCATATTATTTTGAATGGTCAAAATATTTTATTTGAATTGTCCCTGAGAAATTAGGAATTTGGAACATTCTTGGTGAACATTCTTTGTCACTTGGGTTGTTGCCAGGCCAAGACTAAGCATGTTTGGAAATAATTAAGCAGTGGGGTGGGGCTGTGGCTCAGTGATAGATTACATGCATTGCAGTTAGCAGGCCCTGAGCTCAATCTGCAGGTGGGACTGGGAATGACTTGTGTGGATCCTTTGCCATCAAAATAAACGCTGAATTAGATGAACAATTGCATTATGTCAAACCCTTTCCTACATTAGCTTCTTATTGGTTCTCATATTTGTCTATTTGATTCACCTTTATCAAGCTAAAGTATCTTCTATGTTGCGAAGAGGTGTATATTTGATGTATATATTTGAAAACTAAGAAACATGGTCTCTGGGTGTATGGATGCGATGCATAGGCACGCACAGATTAAGTCACAGCTCCTTCATGATTGTCATGCTCTGCATAGCCAAATGGCCGATAAGTGCACAAGAAGGTGGTAAGCCTTTAAGACTGGGAGGATAAATTAGTTACTGTCAGATTTTCTCTTGACATTAGTAATTATCCGGCTCAGTCCAGTGACAACGCTGTAGCGCCTTCAACATTAGTAGGTCAAAAATTTTCATTTTCTATGCTTAGGCAAAATTAAGTTAATTGGGGTGAAGTGAGAAAGTAACTGAAAATCAGGATGTGGTCTTCTGACTTCAGCCATGAATAGAAAAACAAATGATCAAACCCACTGATTAGTGCTATTTTTAGAAGAAATAATTTTCCATGTAATGGTTCTTTTTAATTTCGAAGCAGAGAAATGGATTGCTTCATCTGTTTGTTCTACTTACCGCGTTGGATGCAGATGAAATGTGTCTGTGCTGTGCCTTAAGATCTCAGAAGGACACCTGGAGACCACAGGGAGAAAAGCAGTCTTGGTTATACAACAGAAGCTGCAGTTTTTGTGTTTAATTACTTTTGAAACCCCAAGGTTTCGCATGTCTGCATCCATTCTAAGGAACCAGTATGAGAGAAATGAATAAGTGTGGAAAAATAGAATATTAGTGATTTACTGAAGTGACCAGTTTGCAATTATTGCTGTTCCTATTTGGAGAGAAACACAGATTGGTTGTTATGTTCAGCTTGTTAGCCTAAACAGAGGTCAATGTATCTATGCAGTTTGTATCAGCAGGAGCTTAGTGGAATGAGAAGGCCTGATCTTATAACTGAGGGATGCTTATAAAATCACAGTTTTATAACCTACAGTTGTAATCTCCTTCATGAAGATTAATAATCCTGCAGGAAAATGTAAAAACTAGAGTATACTTTTTTTTGTCTGCTGCAGTTAAGGTTGAGATAAAATTATGGTAAGTTACAGAAGCTAATATACTTTGAGTGACTTGCCTATTTTTTCCCCCTTTTAAATCTGGGAGTAGTTTATTCTCCTGTTTTGTTTTGTTTTTTTCAAAGATAGGTCCTTTTGGAGGTATGATGACCCTCCTCCTTTCCAAATAAGGACAGTTTTCTTGCTCATCTTGCTAATTAACAAGAAATCTTCATTGAGATTCTTTAAACAATACTTGCGCCAGATAGGAGCTGTGTGGTAGGACCACTTTCCACATTGGGTGTAATTACATTTAAATGACCCAACCACATCAACTGATCATGTTCGCTCCAGCAATAGACTTGGTACCTAAGGTGTTGGTACCTAAGGTACCTACTTGATACCTAAGGAACCAGGCGTTGCTGATTCCTTGGGGCAGACCTATGCAGTCAGTTCTGCACATGAGGTTGCATCACTTAAATATTACCCCATCTGTGCAAAGGCTACCCACAGAGAAGCAGCTGCTGTACAGCTAGGGATACTTTGAAAGGCCTCTTAACTTTGTCTCAGAATGGGTCTCTTGGTTATTGAAACTACAGAGGCTGAATTGCTTTTGGATAAAAAAAGTGTTCTTATGTAGATGCATTTAATATCTCTAGAGACCTACAGTTCGATACATGACAGACTAATGGAAACCCATATATAAAATTCACTCTCTTTGTGACCTCAAAGGTCTCTCGCCAGGCTGTTGCCTGCTTGACAATTGCAAATAAGCTCTTCTGTCCTTATTACCAGTTTGAGTACCACTTTCTCTTCGCTTCTGCTTTCTTCACCTTCCTGTCTCTGTTCTTCCCCTATGATTTCACCTTTTCTTTCAGTGACTGCCTCTGGTTTTTCTTTCTAGTGAACTTGCCTTCCTCTGTTTGTCTTCCTCCATTCTAGGTAATAGAACTTTCCACATTTGTTCCTAGACCATAGTTGACGTTTTTTGCATGGAACATCATAAGCATTTTCCTATATGTGTCTGTGGCACATGTGCACACACATTCCAGACAGTGCTCTGCATTTGCAATGACTTGCTAGCTGCTTGCTATTTTCACAGGAACAGCCCATTACTGTTTAAGTACTGAGAAGGAAACATTTCTTAGAGAGGAGACTTCTAGATCCTGCACAATGGATAAGCAACAGATTTGTAGTTTCTGCAGTACCACCTGATTGGTGCCTGCATAAATCTTTAGTTAGTAGGCCTGGTGAGAGTTGACAAATACTTTTCTAGAACCCTATTAAACTTCAAGACACCTGGCATTTTCCCTAGTATCTACCATTATATTATATACCTTAGCTACAGTAACTGAAGATGGCAGTACCAGCCTAAAAGAGAAATCAGAGATGCATATTTAGGTCTTCTGAATATCTGGTAAGAATGAAGCTAGTAAGAGACTTGCAGACCGGTTAACGCTAACAAGAAAATGAACACCCTGGTTAGTTACTAGGATGTTAAGTGTATCCAATTTAGGTGTATAGTTCCAATTTTAATATGTTTGGAAACTCTGTGGGTGTAAATGGCATCCCAGGCTCACCATTCTCTCAGCATTCAAAAGTGTAATCCAGGCCTGGAGGACCATTCACCTGAGCAGCTGGTGAGTGATACATAGATGTATGGCTTGCTATTGCTGTGATTCACATTGCTTAGACGGAAATTGTATGTGTATCTATTTATATATAGACCTTTATAAGCTGTCTTTCTTTTTCACAAAGAGAAGATGGGATGGCTCACACATAAAAAATAAAAGCAATCGATAAGTCCACAGCTTGAAAAAGCAGAGCAAAATACACCCCCACACACCCAGCAGGCGCAGGCTGTACCAGTCCAAATGGCTTGCAAGAAAGGAATATCTGGATGTTTTTACTAAAACTAAAAGCAGACAATGTAGTGGTACTATAGACTTCAACCAGCAGGGAACTCCATGGATCAGATACCATGACAGAAAAGGTTCTTCCACATGGGACTTCCAAGGGAAACAGATAAAGGTTTCCCTATGATTGAATGGTTTAGACTGTAGGGGGCAGTGCTTATCTCCATTTCTAAGCCAAAGAGCCGGCATTTGTCCGAGGACAAGTTTCCGTGGTCATGTGGCCAGCATGACTATATGCCAAGGCACATGGAAACACAATTGCCTTCCCACCGAAGTGGTGCCTATTTATCTACTCACATTTTTAGGTGCTTTCGAACTGCTAGGTTGGCACAAGCTGGGACAAGCGACGGTAGCTCATTCTGTCGTGTGGTCTTGAACTGCCAACCTTCCGTTCAGCAAGCTCAGCAGCAGTGGTTTAGCCTGCAGCGCCACCATGTCCCTTAACTGCTAAACAAGCCTCCAAAACGCATTTCTGATGAAATGTTCAGAAGAGTCTTTTGAGATGACCATGGAAGGGAAAAAGTCTCATATGAACAGATATGATATTTGGTGCTCAAACATTTTAGCACTGGGGCCCATTTTTTAGAATGTCTGGGACCCACTGGAAGTGAAGTCATGGCCTGAAGTGCTATTACTGTAATGTCAGAACCTGCTGCTTTCCTGAGAATGCAACAATGTTGGGTTATTTTTCAGCCATTTTCCAACAGCAAAGTGAATCAGAAAGGAAAAGGACTATTTACAACCTTGACACAAGCAAAACAACCACACAGCCCTCCCCCTTTCCAGTGTCCTATCTTCCCATATTTTCAATATGACTGCCCTAGGTGGTTTGTGACCCATGTGAAATTGGCTCACAACCCACTGGTGGGTCCCAACCCAAACTTTGGGAACCACTGGTCTAGGCACTAAGCAGTGTCAGGCTTCATAGTACAATCAGCACCTTGAACTGTGATTGGATAAACTGGCAGGCAGTGTAGATTCTGTGGGTCAAAGAAGTGATTTGGTAACAAACCCTAGCTCTAGTCAACAACTTGGCAGCTGAATTTTGTACCAATTGAAGTTTAGATGGAAAGAGCATGAGTTAATTTGAAAGAGAAAATTTTTACTAGGGAAGTTCATATTTTTGATAATTACACAGTGTTATCTGAAGGGGTTTATTTAGTACTTCTATTAATGTTGAAGACGTACCGTAGCAAAGTGTAATTACCAAAGCAAAACAGTTTCTGTGGCGCTTTTGGTAGCGAGTCTAGTCCTGTGAAATTCTCAACAGGGCTGGCTCTGTACTTAGACAGAGCAGGGGAGCCCCTTCAGACAAGAAATAGTAACACCTTTTAATTTTTTTTAAAAAAATTATCAGTTTTAAAATTTATTATGTTTTTGCTAGGAGCGGAGAGAGTGAATTGGATTTTTCAAAATGTCTCATGGCTACTTTGAGACTTCCTCAAAGCAGGGGAATATTTGTTTCCTTACACTGGGGATGCATTGTGGCTACACTGGTGCTGGAAAGTTGAATAGGATTGGGTCCTTAATATTTTCCTTTCATTAGGTGTTGAAATGCAGGTTGTTTATCTGCATAATACTGGTATAGGAATGCGTTCAAGCATATTGCAATGTGTGGGTCTGACTTCATGCTAAATCTCTGAACTGTTGAATTCTCCACAAGAGGTTCAGAGTTTGATGGCTGTGCCGTTCTACCTTTACATCTGTTAATTTTTTTTTTTTTAGAAAAGAAGTCATCTGCTTCTTCATTTTTTCCCTGCATGAGATGAACTTCATTATGGGATAAAGCACAGATATCCTATGCCTCTGTAATGTGTGAACACACCTCAGTAAGCTGATTCACATAGTGTTTTCCTAATGTGTGAGAGCCACTTGAAACAACTACCTTGTTTTTTATGACACAGAAATTAATTTTCCTATTGTAACTATCAACATGCGAGTGATCTTTATGAGCAGTGCCTTTACAGAGGCAACATTCTGTTGTGTATTGTACAGTAGAAACACTGCTCTTAGGTGTACAGCTGCTATAGTAAGTGAGTGAAGTAAAAGCTACTCTGTATTAGAGTGGATTTTAGAAAAGCTATCTGAGGTTCAAGCTACATTGGCTCCTTCCACCAAACGGGACTGGGCTATAGCTAGGGGTGTGGTATTTGGCGAGTGATTTCCCCCCCAAAATTTCTTGATTAAAATAGTGAATTGCGATATTTTGTGTTTTTATTCTACATTCTCATTTCAAGTTCTCATTTTTATTAATTTTAAATGCTTTAAAAGTATACTAGGTAGGTGATATAGGTGATATTGTGTCAGCAGATGCAGCCACAGTATTGTTTCTAATTGGAAAAGTAATGCGTTTTAATTTCTGGAAAATACTTAAAACACCAAGATGCGGTGTTTTGTGTTTTTATTCATATATTTTGACTCTCAAAAAGTGTTGTGTTGTGTTTTTATGCGGTGTTTAACAACAACAAAACACCCACCACTAGCTATAGCTCAGTGGCAGAGCACCTGCCTTTCACGCAGAACGCATGTTCCTTCCATGGCATCTCTAGGAGAGACTAGGAAAGACTCCTGTCTGAAACCTTAGCTGCTGCCAGATAACACTGAGCTAGACCATTTTGGCAGTTTCATGTGCTTAGCACCAGCAAGAGCAAATCCTTAAAGAGCAAATGCAAGGAGAGGCCAAAGATCGTGTGAAGCTTCTGTTTGTGTGCCTCGTATTGTGGATATCTAGGTTCAGCTTGTAATATGCTGAATACAACTTGGGGCTTTTCTGTTCATTTCATTCCTGGAATCTGTTCCTTGTGTGTGTCACTAATGAAATCACTGGAAAAATTCAGGAGGCGTAGGATTGATTTCTACCATGCATCTAAGACATATGTCCTATTACATAATTCATTGTGTTGACACTTCCTTGCAGGTTTCATCTTTACTGATCTGTTCCTGTGTCTGATGATCTTGAGTGGCTGAATGGTGGTGTATGATATTTAATCACCTATGATTAATTTTATGAGCCTGCTGCCGCCTTTATTTTTCAGGCTGAATAGATACAGAAGCAGCTTTCATGATGTCTCTGGGGCATGAATACCCACTCTTATTTTCAATGATTATATCAGCTTCATAGCAAAGATCAAACTCTGCCATCACAATATTAACTAAATATCCTATAATTGAGATGAACTCAAAAGGCCTTCTTTTTGTTCAGTGCTGCTGAAGAATGTAGCTAGAAATTTTTGACTCTGTATAGCCAATTATCAAAGAACGAATGTCTTTATGCATACGTGTACTTTTATCTCATCCCATTTTCTGGGTAGAACTTGGGAAATGACAGAACTTTTTCGTTCTTTTGAAAAAGGAAAATGTTTGCCTCTAAATGTCTTGTACCTAATTGTAGATAAACTGTTGCTTGTAATAGGTGATAGATGCAAAGGAGATTTCAGATAGCTGTGGTGCCCAGATGAGCAACACAGGTGGGAGAGGGCATCTTCATTCACATTGGCTATGGATGCTGTAAAAAGGTAAAGATTTCCCCATGACCAAATGGTCTACTCGTGACTGACTCTAGGGGGCAGTGCTAGTCTACGTTTCTAAGCCAAAGAGCCAGTGTTTGTCCAAGGACAGTTGCCGTAGTCATGTGGCCAGCATGACTATAAGCCAAGGCGCAAAGGACGCTGTTACCTTCCCACCAAAGTGGTACCTATTTATCTACTTGCATTTTACATGCTTTTGAACTGCTAGGTTGGCAGGAGCTGGGATAAGTGATGGGAGAGCACTCCATTGTGTGGTCTTGAACTGCCAACCTTCCGTTTAGCAAGCTCAGCAGCCGCAGCAGTTTAACCCTCAGTACTACCACGTCCCATGGATGCTGTAGGCTACTTCTATTTGCAAGTCTTCCTTGTTGGATCAAGACAGCATTTTAATGTATGTTACCCTGTAACAGAAAAATCATGAACTTTGTGATTAGCTCTGCCTTTGGTGCAGAGTGTTCTTTGTAGTTTGTGGCCTAATGTGCTCATAGGCTAAACAATTGTAGCTTTGTGCCTAAGGCTGCAATCCTATTCATACTTATCTGGGAGTAAACATCATTGATTATAATGGGACTTGCTTCTGAGTAGATATGCACAAGATTAGGCCGCAAACTCCCATGTGCAGTACAGGAACTTTCTGAGAGAGAAGTCGGTATTATTGTAAAGACTACGGTGCTGATAGGGATGTTGTTGCACTGTGGGTTAAACAGCTGCTGCTAGGCTTTCTGACCGGAAGGTTGGGAGTTCAAGATTGCGCGACGGAGTGAGCTCCCGTTGCTTCTCCCAGCTCCTGCCAACCTAGCAGTTTGAGAGCACCTAAAAATGCAAGTAGATAAATAGGGACCACTTCAGTAGGAAGGTAACGGCGTTCTGTGCGCTACGGCGTATAGTCATGCCGGCCATATGACCATGGAAGCTTGTCCTCAAACGCCGGCTCTACAGGCTTAGAAATGGAGATGAGCACCACCCCCTACAGTCGGTCACGACTAGACCATTCGGTCGTGGGGAAACTTTTACCTTTACCTTACTGTGATGATGTACGTGAAGTTCATTGTAACATCTAAAACATTATAAAAGTGCTAGGCATCATTATAGCCACTTAGCCCCTGATATTGGATTTAGCGGTCAAATTGCTGAAGGAAGGGTACTTCCTTTATTACTTGCCCTAGTATTGTTTTGTTGTTGTTTACTCAAAAAGCAGCTGTGGGAAGCTGAGAGACTACAGTTGCTGGTTAAGATGGCTTCTTAGCACACTGATTTTCTGTTTGTCCTCTTGAAATAGTGCCCCCAAACTATTCTTTTCATCAGGAATGCTGTTCTGTCTACCTGCATCTGTGAGTGGGGCTAAATTTTGTTGTGAGTGATGAAATGATTACTGAGTTGGGCACCTCCCTTATGAAGAAAGACTGCAGTGTTTGGGGCTCTTCAATTTAGAAAAAAAGGCACTGGGGGGGGACTTCATTGAGACGTACAAAATTATGCATAGGGTGGATAGAGGGATGTTCTTTTCCCTCTCTTGCAACACCAGAACCAGGGGACATCCACTAAAATTGAGTGTTGGGGGAGTTAGAATGGATAAAAGGAAATACTTTTTTACCCAGCAGGTCATTAAACTGTGGAACTCCTTACCACAGGAGGTGGTGATGGCATCTGGCCTAGATGCCTTTAAAAGGGGATTGGACAGATTTCTGGAGGAAAAGTCCATTTTGGGCTATAGGCCATGATGGGATGTGCACATTACATTAGTAGTAGGCTCCTTCAGAATGCCAGGTGCAGGGGAGTGGAAACAGGATGCAGGCGTCTTGTGCTCTCTGAGGCATCTGATGGGCCACTGTGAGATATGGAAAGCTGGACAAGATGGGCCTTTGGCCTTATCCAGCAGGGTGTGTTCTTCTGGGACACGTCACACCCACACATGTGGCTGGCTTGTTCAACTAGGATTGGTTGCATGCAAAAAAGATAAGTATGCCTTTAAGGGGCCATTGTTGTGCATGTATACTCTGAATCTAGCCAATCTCTATGGAGCTTCATTTTGGAATTGGATCCACACTAGCTCAAACTACATTCTAAGCAGAGATGGGCAGCAAAAGGGAAGCAGGGAGGAGTCCTCTTGTCCAGCTCGTATTTACAGTCCCCAAATTGCTTTTATTCAGAGATTGGAAGATGCATGATCCATGTGCACAGCCTACCCCAACTTGTTTTGAATAAAAATAGCAACTTCAGAAGAAAAAATAATAATTGAGTCTCTTTCAGCTTGCTGCTGATACTTTACCTTCAAACCCACAAAGCATCTGTATGTAATTTGTGCTTACTCTTTCTATTTGAGAATCCAGCACAGGGAATTGTGGGTTGTGCTTTGCTGGGGAGATTCATATAGGGGAATCTTCTGATGCAAGTACCAGCAAGAAATGTTTATCACTTTTCCTTGGGACTGCTTCGCCCATACACAGTGTTGCACCTATTTGCAGTTTTCCCCGTATACAGTATTGCATATGTGAAGAAAGTTCTCATGCCTGTAGTTAAGTAAGAGCTGAAAACCGCTGAGTTAACAGATGTCAGTCCAACTATTTCTGCAAGGAGTTGTTGTTAAATTTAACTCTTAAGCTGACGTCTGATAGGGATAATAGGTCTGCTTGTTTGTATTTGCCAAGGGAGATCTTACAATATCAGAAAGACTGGCTGAAAAAAACAATAGTATTCAGGGGTGGACTTCTTTATCTGTGACAACATGCATGCTGCTGTAGATAACATCTTTCTTTGCTGAATAGATGTGTCTGTGTATATGTGTAGTTAAATGCACACAGCTAGCAAAGAGAAAGGTCTGTCAATTGTACTTTGACCCAGCAGTGTGTAGACAGTCCTTCTGTGAATGGAAGAGAATTGTGCTTATGCAAGGAGTTCTGTGTGCATGCATGTGTGTGCACATGCAGTGCTCCTTGCATTCACAGAAGACGCTTCTGCCAGTGGTGCACCACTGCCCGAAAGTTCCGTATACCGCCCAGTGTTAGCCCAGATGATATTCAAATATTTGGATAATCCTGCTAAAGAGATGTAGAAGAAAAGAGGTACTAGTGTGCTTTAGTGAATTATAAAGGTATATAAGACTTGTCAAACTTTGGTAATAGAATATCTCATTAAGCACAGGCATTGCTTGGTCAATAGACTACCAAAATTCTCTACCCACTCTATCTGTGTACGGTATGTCCGTAAACCATAAAAACAATCTGCATATGTCTTTATGGTGTTTATCTTTCTTGTTAAGGTTTGTTTAATTACAGGGTTCATTTGTCATGTCACACTGTAGAATTAATGATGGTTCTTTATTGTGCTCTGTCCCGCAGTGTAAAAAAATCTGGAAAATCAAGGGCTGTTTCATTTTTGTTGTTTGAGAACTGGAGTTAAAATATGGCCTATGGATTGTATGGCACTTAAAAGTCTAGATATTGCACTTAAAAGTAAAAATGGACTTTTCCTCTCTTTCCTTTTTTTGGATCAGTTGTCGGCTTCGGAACAGATCCCAACTTACAAATTGATATTATCACAGAACTGGATCTTGTCAACATGACCATTGGAGTTGCACAGGTGTCTGGACTACATAATGCCAGCAAAGCATTCTTATTTCAAGGTAAGGCGTGCATGCATGCTTTTAAGATATCAAAAATCATTATACTCGTATACCGTTGATATGATTCTGTTGTATAGTGTGGTTTCCAATTTTTACTTATAAAATTTTGGTTCATTGAAATAAAAATCTTAGTTCCTCCAGCCAATTCCTTAGCACAGCACTTGCACCAAGTAAGACATGGTTGCACAAATGGATAAAGGAAAAGAAATCACTATGTTAACTAATACAGGCATGCCCCAGACTCCCTGTGGATACCTGAAACTGTGGATACTGAGGCCCCCTCTTAAAGATAGGACATCAGTGGTTTTGCTGCAACAAAGTTAAAAAAGATTTTGTTCAATGTTCCCCTATCTTTTTAATAGGCATCCCAGTATCCAAGGAATCCATGGTGTCTTGTGTGCATTGTTCTTGTATGTTATGTAAATACGTTGTACCTCCCTGTTGTATGCCAATAAAGGTATTCTGAATCTGATAACTGAACCGTGGATACTAGGGCATGCCTGTAGTATACCACTGGAAGTGTTTGTGGCATAAACGCATTAAATAGTTGGTTTTTTTCTGTTGTCTCCATTTAGCAGTAAAAGTAATGGAGTGCATTCACTTGGGCATAGCCAAGACAATAATATTACCCTTCTTTGAGATTTGTATATTGATTGGTTGATCATCCTTGCATGGGATAACTCTAATAGGGGCAGGCCAGATGTTACCTGCAGACCCTTCGGCAAGCAGAAATAGTCTTGCACGGTATTATTGACAACCTTTTGTTCATTTTTTTTTCTGCTTCCCATCAAAAGCCTATTAAAGTATATATAAATGTTCTTGAAATACCAGGGAATTTTATCAACCAGTGTTAGGCCTGACCTTTCTATTTCAAGTTCTGTGGATATATGATTAGTATGTGGTCACATTTAGCCCTATATTATGCCTGTCGTTTCTCCATCCTATGTGTTCCTTTTGCGGTAATTCAATTAACTTTATTCCCTTCATTGTTATACAAGTGTCCATCTATATCTGCAGATCCACTATCTGTGGATCTGATTCTCCATGGTTCTGTGTGCATCCCGTACCACCACCACCCCGCATGCCCATTAACGTTTTTTAGGTGCTTACTGCTGGCACCAAGCAAAAATAATGTTCAATAAAAGAAAAACATAAGCGTGCAAGCTTATAGCACAATGTGCAGGCAGGCAGCTTGAATGTTTGAAAAGACTAATCAAACATTAACAGGAAGCTGTAAATCTCCAGAGCTGTTGGAACAAAGCTGTTGTAATGCATGCAGAGGGTGCTGAGGGCACCAGATCCACAGATAATGGACCTGTGGATATTGGCGGGGGATGCCTTTGTGTGGATGGTTCTGGGACACCCATATAGTTGTTTGCCTGTAAACCGCTTTGTGAACTTTATTGAAAAGTGGTATATAAATTTATATAAATATAAATTGATGGATTCTCTGTCAGTTGGTTACTGTTTTGTAAAATGTAGTTTTGATGACAAGAGGCAACTGTTGTAACAGTTTCATGAACACTATATGAAGAGACTATGCAAAGTAATTAAAACTAAACAGCGAGTCAGTCATTTTTTTTCCTCATTGGCGGTGTCTTATCAAGAGCTTAAACGGAACCAGGGATAAGCTTCACAATATTAAACGTGCTGTTGAATGCTAACCTACAAGATTCCTTAAAAGTTAAAAAATATTTATGAGAGCATTTTGGCTAGTGAATTGATTGTATGCTGAACCAAATTGTATGACTTTATTCCATATAGAATTGTGCTGTGAAGTGAATTGGAAAAGTTCCCTTTGTGGGTGGGGTAAGATTGAATGACTACATCCTGTAGCCTTGTGAAGTGCACATGGATTTCTCGCTCATTTTTAATCATTTTAAATAAAATTTAATCCCATAAAATGATTTCCATTCACCTTTTCATTTTAGAATAGGACTGTCAAAATGGTTTTGTGTGTGTGTGTGTGTACAAATTTTATTATAACACTTGACCCAGCAGGAAATCTTTAATTAAAATTGCACACAAGAATGGGATAAAAAGCCCCTCCATTCTTTCTTTCTTTCTTACCCTGTCAAGGCATATGTTCTAATAACATAATTCATAGTCCATATGAATTATGTCAATACTGCAACATTATAGTACCTTGCCAGTGCAGTTATTGAGACCATTTATGAAAAGGAAGTGCCCAAATCCTCATAAAATTTCTCTCACAGCCCAATTATAGCATGCAACCACATCAACAGAATATGCACTGCATGCTATGGTGGGAGGACACAAGTAAATATTTTTTTATTTACCTCCTAGTAGGCTGGCCAATTATCTGTGGGTCTCCAGATAATAGTGCAAGTCAGAGGAGAGTCAGAAAGGAAGTTGGGTTGAAAAATGGGGGATAGGATCTGGTGAAGATTGCTGCTGTTGGATCCACTTTCTCTCTCCCCCCCCTTCCCGCTCACAAACTGTGCCGTGCTCCAGCCTTCCTGCTCTGGCATTGTCTGAGGTCCACGGTGGTGGGGAACAGCTGCTGCAGCTACCTTGCAACAATGGTCTCAAATGATCCAGCGATGGCATGATGCTGTTTTGTGCTGTTACAGGCTCTTTTACACCATCAGGATGCTAGTCCCACTCTCATAGAAGGCCCATAGGATTGGCCCATGCTTGTTAAGTGTATACATAGGGGGTAAAATTAAAACATTTTGTAACACCCTTTTATCGTAGAGGGAATTAGGGTTTTACATCATTGTGCTACAGAAAATTTTGCTGCTGATATAACATTTGTGTAATTTATTTTTTATTAGAGATGGGACTTGTTTCTCTCCCCCATTTCTTATCCCAAGCTAAGACTCGAAAGGAACAGAATGGTAGTACTTGATTGAATAAAGTCTACAACTTCCTGACAGTAGGCCATAAATTATACCACTGGATGTGACTTGCACCCTTTCCCATATATCCTGTTTACAATGGTTGCATCTGGAATCCTATGCCCAGAAGTCATGGAGGGCAAGGGAAGACGTTGGAAAAGTGATGGGTAGAAAAAGTGTTAAGCATTTCCTCTTCCTACTGCTTCTCTGTTCTAAATCTCCTCTTCCAAAAGCTGTTTTTTCTTACAAAAATGGATGTCAGGCTTTTATTATGTCTATTTGAATGCAACATATAGTTTGAAATTGAGCATACTCTCAAAAGTGGGTTGTGTGTTCTCCTTGCTCTCTCATTAGCCTACCTGTACGATACTCTTCATGCATCAAAGTGCAGCTTATATTGAAATAAATGGGTTAGTTTTTCAAGCGCCAAAAGACTTTTCATTGCTTTTGCTGCAACAGACTAACCAATGGCTGCTCCTCTGGAAATTGTATGATACACATTTGTGCTTATTTTAGGCATGCAGATAATATCCCTTTTCATGAACACCTGAAAAAGTAATGTGTGCAGGGCCCTTGGTGTTCCTTTTTTCCCCTGGCCCTCCACTCAGTTCAGTTGAAGTGCTCCTAATCCCACCCCAGTGTTTCTAGTCGTGTAGATAATCCATTTGTTTGTTTGTTTTTCCTCTTGTCTCTGATATGAGCTTTTATGAAATTTCATGGAGACTTCGCTAGTACTTTTGGCTTCTAAAGTAATTTCAGCATCTGTATTCTGGGATGCAGCTAGGGAAGATTTGAGAGACAAGTTTTTATGCAAAGTGTGTGCCTCGCAGCTGTGGTTGAAGAAATGAGTTGCTGTAGTCTGCTATTTAGATGGGTAAGCTACAATATAAACATGTTTTTACCCTATTTCTTTAATAGGGCTGATTCTTGCATTAGACAGTGTCAAGGTTGTGTTTCACAGTTTCTCAACACACGTACTAGTTCTTTTTCCTAGGGATAGATTCCCAGTTTCCAAGGAGCCATACAGTACATTAAGTAAGCAGTTCAGAGAGTCAGGATTGATTCTATTGAGGCCTTGTGCTGCCAGGATTAGTGTTCTAGCAGTGCAAGACCCTTTAGGGTAGCCTAATAGCTGGGCCACTCTTGCACACTGCTGGGCCACTTGAAAGAGGAGGAGGAGGAGAAAGGTTGGAGGGGACAGAACCTATAGGAATCAACCGAAGTAAGATTCACTGGAATATGGGCTACGGTCAGGCTGTGACCTCCTTGAACGGGGTCATGGAACACTTTATTTACTTGTTGATAGGGATTTGCGGTGGGTCCTATTGGAAAACGTAAGATTAGGAAATTTTTGAGCCGCTACTTTTGGCTCCTGGGCTCCCTTTTTGATTCCAGGCCTGGGTATAATTTACTTACTGCTCCTGCTTCCCCCTCTCATGGACCCTGCTCCCAATTCTTGACACATTGAAAACTACTGGCATAGGAAGTATTGAACTTGAAGCACCAATAGTCTGAATAGAAGGCCAAAGTGTATGTTTGCTGTGTCAATTGCCCTTCTTTCTTGCTTCTCTGAAAGGTAGTTTTCCTCCTTTGCACTTCCCAGAGGCAGCTGGTGGGCCATTGTGGGCTAAATGGGCCTTTAGCCTGATCCAGCAGGGCTGTTCTTGTTATGCTAGATCTACTGTTTTGTATATTTTTATCTGCATAGCCTCCTATGCCAGGGGTGGCCAACCCTCAGCACACCATATGCCATATTTTATGTAGTATAGGGAATTTTGAATGTGTCACTCCACTTTAATGTCTCTTTTAGCAGTTACCATGATAAGTAAATAGAGCCTCCATGTTCAAGAACAGTATATCTCAGAGTGCCAGAAGGTAAAGAGCTAGAAAGATGGCAGTGCTGTTGTCTATTTGGGTCTTTCCAAAGACACTTGTCTGACTGCTGATGAGGCTGGAAAGGTGGCCAGCATGGACCTTTAATCTGGCCCTGAAGGACCCATTCCGAAGTCCATATAACCAGAGCCAATCAAGCAGAGGATGTGTGGCCATCCTGAGTGTGCCCACTACAGCATTAGAAACAAGGATGTGCAGTGCAAGGAGTAGCAAAGAAATCAAGCAACATGCAAACTGCTGTGGTACTATCTTTGTTTAAATGTTTTTCAAAAAAACATTTGGCAACTGTGTGCGTGCCACTCAGAAGGTATCTGTGTGCCACTAGTGGTATGCATGCTGTGTGTTGGCCACCACTGTGCTATGCCATGGACCAGTGTTCTTCAACCAATGGGGTCACAAAGCCTCAGTTGTAGGGTTGCGACAACTTATGAGAATGAAAATGGTTGAAGACTCTTCAACTAGAGCACTACCAGCTAAAAGGATATGCATCTGGTGTACTTCAGTCCTGCTCAGCTTCTTAGCAATTGTGCTAAAATAGCTTTCACTAGTGCCAGACTTCATGGTAACTTTTTCTGCTCTCTCTAGTAAGATTATTTAGAGCGCAATCCTAAACTGGTGTTTGGCTGGCATAAACTAAGCCAGCAAAGTTTGGCCAGCACAAGGGTCACCATAAAGAGTGTTTGGACTACTCTCGGAGTCGGGGAGGATGGCGCACATGTGTGTGCTGGCCTCTGTGACTCCAACAGTGGCCCAAGCATACTTTACAGTGGCTCATGTGCTGGCCAAACTTTTCTGGCTTAGTTTATGCCGGCCTAACTCAGTTTAGGATTGCGCCCTCAGTTACAGTGAACAGTGCTGGGAGTGGGTGGATAGGGTCCTAGGAGGGGGGCAGGCTCAACAGTGGGGTCCCCAGCCTCATTATTTATTTATATATAGGGGTTGTGGCACAAAAAAAAGCTTGAAGACCGTTGCTATAGACTTAGGAACTCATTAACTGCAAATGACAGAAGAGGAAATACACAAATCTTCCTCATAGAGGTATTTTCCAGATATGGGAGAACTCAGTTGTTACGTGGGCTGCCCTTTCAGCAGTGACCAGTACGTCTCAGCAGCTGAGACCAGCTGATGGTGGTGCTGAGGGAGCCAGAGGGCCAGGTAAAGAGCTTCTCTGGCCCATGGGCCTTATGTTTGACATCCCTGCTGCTGGGTGAAGGAAGGGAGTTTTGCCAACTGAACTGTGAGACATCGGAACGTTTTTGACTTGGATGCGCCACTCTTTTCTCTACGTTCACATAGGGAGGCAGAGAGAGCCTCAAGGTGACAAGCAAACCATGCAAGGAGACATCTAATCCATGCTGTTTCTTGAAGGTGGACAAGCTATCTGCATTTTAAATGACCAAGAAGAACACAACTGATCTTCCTTGGATCATGTAACTTCAATAGAGACTCCACACAGCTAGCACTATAGGTGACCTCTCTTTCACTGGAGGTGCTGTCAGATAATTACACTGTAGCAAGGCGCTGCTTGATAGCGTATTTAGCCTTTGTTTTCAAGGAGCTATCAACAAATGCAGGAAATGTACTCCGATCCATGTTAATGGTTATGTACAAATAGTCTAGACTTGATGGAAACAATATTTGACAGCTCACCTTTGTGTAGTTCTTTGGACATGAGCAATGCCGGTTCAGACTTATACTGAGAGACCTAGCCGACATTCTGCAGCTTTTGCGTGATGGAAGATGAAAAGATAGGAGTGCTGTGAGGGAAGCTTTTGTGAAGTACTTTGTAGGAAAAAAAGTCATAGTAGTTACATCATTTTGGAGCGCTTCCAATACAGTTCCCTGAGCTTCTAAATGCTGGTGTTTTTTCTCTAATGCTAGAAACCAATAATGGCGCTCTTTCTTGAAGATATGGCTTTTGATGCTTTTCATTGCACACATTGTGTCAAAATTATGGCCCAATCCTATCCTTTCTCCCTTTGCTGGTGCAGCTGTGCTGATAAGGGTTGTGATCAGAAGGCTTTGGAGGAGAAAGGGGATTTGAATTCCTTTACACTTCTGTAAGCCTCCCATTCCACCATGCAGCAACTGTACCCGTCCTGTAGCTCTTCAGCTGGCACAAGTCTGACGAAAGAAAGGGTGTAAGGTGGATAAAAAAGGCAGCAAAAAGGGGATAGGATCTGGTACATACCATCACTGCCAAATCCACCCACTTTCGCAGCCTCCCATTTCATTACACGGAAATGGGCAGAATATGTGGGCGACATGGTTGTATTGATTGAAGTGCACCCCAGGAAGTTTAGTTTTAAAAAGTAATGTCATCCTCTGTGCAACCACTGAGTCATTACTGACTCATTACATGGGGTGATGCCACTTTGCAACATTTGCTAGGTAGATGTTGATGCAGGGATGGATTGCCATTGCCTTCCCCAGTCATATTTTTTCTTTATTCCCCAGCAACCTGTGATACTCATTTTACTGGCCTTGGAAGAATGGAAGGCTGAGTCAATCTTGAACTGGCTACCTGTGCAGTTTGGCTTTTGTTATTGTTCAGTCGCTAAGTCGTGACCGACTCTTCGCGACCCCATGGACCACAGCACGCCAGGCCTCCCTGTCCTCCACTAGCTTCCGGAGTTCGCCCAATTAAATGTCATGTTCATTGCTTCGGTGACACTGTCTAACCATCTCATCCTCTGCCGCCCCCTTCTCCTTTTGCCTTCCATCTTTCCCAGCATGAGGGTCTTTTCTAAAGAGCAGAGGCAGATCTAAGGGAGGGCAAAGCTCTAAGTGTTGCAAGAAGCCTTGCCCTGTCATGTAAATTCCTCCTCTCCCTTGCTGCTGTAGCCAGTAAGCAACGCCAAGATGTTGCTTTTCCCTGTGAGGATTGGCTAGAACAGTGCAGGAGAGGAGTGATTTCCACTGCATGGTAAGGCTTCTTGCAAAACTTAGAGATTTGCCCTCCCTTAGATCTGCCTCTGCTAAAGAGTCCTCTCTTCTCATGAGGTGGCCAAAGTATTTGAGATTCAGCTTCAGCATTTGTCCTTCCAGGGAGCAATCAGGTTTGACTTCCTGTAGAATTGCCCAGTTTGATTTCCTTGCAGTCCAGGGGACTCTCAAGAGTCTTCTCCAACACCATAATTCAAAAGCATCTATTCTTCAGTGCTCTGCCTTCCTTATGGTCCAGCTCTCACAGCCATACATGACTACTGAGAAAACCATAGCTTTAACTACGCGAACCTTTGTTGGCAGGATGATGTCTCAGCTTTTTATTCAGTTGTCTATGTTCACTATAGCTTTCCTCCTAAGAAGCAAATGTCTTTTAATTTCATGGCTGCAGTCACCATCTGCGGTGATCTTGGAGCCCAGGAAAATAAACTCTGACACTGCTCTGACAGTTTGGCTTTATAAAGTACTTAAGCAATTCTACTTTAACTGAAAATTGAAGGACTGACTGTTTAGGCAGAATAACATTATGCAGTGGTAATAGTTATGCCTTGTATCTGTATTGTAGCTGATAATTCAACTTCTCTCTTTCAATGCATTTGCAAAGAGCAGCACCAAAGAATATGCATGTCTGATATTGTGAATAACTTTTTCTGTTGTGCTTTGCTGTGATAGGCTGCCACTGGTAGATGCCCTGCAATGTTACACCCTTTCAGTGGCGTTTAAACGAAAAAGAGACTGTAGGAAAGGCAACTGAAAAATAAGTAGCAAGATTTTCAAAATTGCGGTATATTACCAGTGCATGTCACTAATCCACTGCAAAGTCTGTCTTCTCTTTTTTGTTTTCTGAGACATGATCCCTTCTTTCTGCAAAGCAGTGCTTTGATCGCTTATTGTTGTGCATCCGTGTTTCAAGTCTGCTTTTCAAGTGCTTTCCCTGCTATCTATACATAACTCTAATACCCAGTATTTTCCACTCAGCCTTTAACAGAAGCAGCACAAGTTCCATAGCCAAGTATTGCTTGGTTAGAATGTGTGTGAGGACTCCTCCTAAATCCCTTTTATATATTTTCAGACTACTTTTTTTTTAACTCTTTAGGTTCTTACCACCCAAGTGCTACTTCATGAGTATTTGTTAGAATTATTTTGTCCATATTTTTATTGTGCCATCAGAGTACATAAGAAACAAAAAGTCCTGAAGGACCTATATGTTGTTTATTTGGAGTGTTTATAGCAGAGTTGGGGGCTTGTGGACCCATTCAGCGCTTGCCTAGCGCGATCGGAGCGGAGGAACGAAGCGATCGCTACATTTCAATAACAAAGTCTTTTATTGGTTACAGTAGCGAGAGTTAGAAAGCGAGAAGTTCTATTTGCCGGTCAGCGAAAGCCGGCGAAGGCTTGCCGCGTACAAGCGGCTTTTCAACGCATGTTGTTACATTCTCAGTTACAGTCTCAGTCTCAGTCTCAGTCTTTTTCTCAGTGCGCACACAGTAAAAAATACAAGTTATATAGGAACAAAGAGGTGTAGCCAGAGCATATCAGGTAGGTGGATACCTGAAGACCCTTGTGCCCCATGTTAACCAATGGGGTGACCCTTTGAACATCATGATCTCATGAGAAAGTAGATGTTTGCTAGCCAGCGCTTCCCGTGAGAAACATTGCCTGCTTGTGTTACACTATCTAAAGGGAGTTCAGCTACTGTGTAGCAGGTTGCACTAACAAGCTGGGAAGCTGACCACCTCAAGGACACGCAGGTGCTCTATCTGATCTGAAGACGGAGAGACGGAATGCCAGTTTCCACTAGTTCTGGAGTGTGTGGTGTGAAACTGCAACACCCCCCCATTACGTCTCGGAAGTCATCTTTTGGCGCCAAATCTAACATTTGAACTGCTTGTTTGAATTGTGGTGCAGGAAGTGCTTTGGTCAGGACATCCGCGATGTTCTCCTGCGATGGACAGTAAAGCACGTCAATGTCCCCGTTTTGGACTGCTTCTCTGACATGTTTATGCTTTATGTCAACATGCTTAGAGTGCATCCGGATTCGTTCTGACCCAGCAATCTGGATTGCGGACTGGTTGTCCATCCAGATCTGGATTGGATTTGTTTGTGGAGCATCCAAATCCGACATCAATTGCCTGAGCAGGTGTAGGTAGTTGGTCACATGACTCAGGGCTGTGTACTCACTCTCTAGAGTAGAACACGCGATAGTCTTTTGCTTGTGTGACCCCCAATCTATCACGCTATCCCCAAGGCGTATGGCATAGCCTGTGGTAGATCTCCTTGTGTCATCCCCCCCAAAGTCACTGTCTGCAAAAACTTCCAATTGCAGTGCTCCTTTTGGGGTGATGTGGTACTTGTGGTTACTTGTGCCTTTCAAGTACCTGAGGATGCGTTTCAAGGCTATCCAATCTGCCTGTGTGGGATTTGCAGCTTTTCTGCTCAGGTGATTGATTGCAACGCTAATGTCTGGGCGCGTCCAGCACGCTAGATGTGTGAGTGAACCCAGCAGTGAAAGGAACATGTTCTGGTTTGGAAATGGTGCAGACTCTTCTGCTTTTTCCCCTCTCCCCATCACTATTGGAGTTGATACAACCTTGCAGTCTTGCATGCCCCATATCTGGAGTAGATCGTGGATCTTTTTCTCCTGACTGAGGAGAAAACCGGAACTGTCAGCTGTGCGTTCGATTTCTACCCCTAGGTATTGACTGACAGGACCAAGACATTTAAGTGTGAATGCCTTTTGAAGTTGTAGTGTGATCTGATTGATCTGTTGTGTTGTCTTTGCGAGGACCAGCAAATCATCAACAAAACATAACAGAACACATAATTTCTCTCCTTTTCCCCTTCTGAAAAGGCATGGATCAGCTGTGGAGGGGGTGAACCCCAATTTTTGCAGCTGCTCTTTAAGGCATAAGTGCCAGCTCCTCCCGCTTTGTTTCAGACCATAAACAGCTTTCCTGAGGCGAAAATGTGAGTAATCGCTTTGCACACCTGGAGGTATTGTAATATATACCTCTTCCTGCAGGTCTGCGTGCAAGTAGGCTGTCCCAACATCAAAATGGTGAACTTGATAACCTCTGCTGGCTGCTACGGCAAGCGCTGCGCGTAGCGTGGTGGCTGCAAGTGTTGGTGAATAGATTTCCTCGAAATCTACACCTGGGATTTGTTTACAGCCACGGATCACTAAACGGGCTTTCTTTAACGGCTCAGCACCTTCCCTATCCTTGAGAACAAACACCCATCTGGAATCAATTGCGTGTTTTCCAGCTGGTAATGTTGCTGGCTCAAAGACCTTTAAGTCGTGCATTGCCTTTAATTCAGTCCATATAGCTTGTAGCCATTCTTCCTTCTGGGCTTGCGGTAGCTCCATGACATCTTGGTATGTCTGAGGTACCTTTCCTACCTCTACCTGGTAGGTTAATCTTTGGGGTGGGACCCCACGCAAAGCCCTTGGAGGAAGGATGCGTCTGGTCGGAACAGCTTGTTCCGGTGTAGCTTCCTCTGAAGAAGTGCTTGTATCTAACCCTGGAGTGGCCCCCCCCCTCCTCCAGCAGCCTGTCAGGGCGTACTGGTGTGGCAGGAGGTCGCAGGAGGTGTGGAGTTGATGCTGGTTGATCGGGAATGCTTTCTAATCTTGCTTCCCCCCCATTTTCTGCAGCTTGTGTGGGGATGCTGACTGTTCTGTCAGCATGATCTGGCAGTAAACTTTGCTCAGAGAAATCGTAAGAGTTGGATATTGTGACAGTTTTGTGGTCAGGATTGAGGAATTTGAGCGCTTTGCAATTCGGTTCAAACCCAATAAACTGCAGCCGCCTGGCACGCGGGTCATCTTTTCTGCGTGTTTCCCGATCTGCATGTACAAAGGCGTATGATCCAAACGTCTTTAGAAATGCAAGATTGGGAGGTTTGCCGAATAGCTTGGTGTAGGGGACCCCGTCAATTGAACGGTGGTAAACTCGATTTGAAATAAATACAGAATATTTCATCGCCTCTCCCCACACCCCTTTGGGTAGTTTTGACTGCTCCATCAGCGCTCTGACCATGCCCTGGAGCTCACCGTTTTTCCTCTCTGCAACCCCGTTATGTTCTGGGGTGCGGGGGGCGGTGAGCCTGTGGGTGATGCCCTGCTTTTCCAACCATTGAGACATCTCCCTACTCAGAAATTCACCTCCCCGGTCGGTTTGGATCGCCACCAGGTGATGCCCAAGCCGCCTTTCCGCCCACCTGACCCAATTGCGGATTTTATTAGCAGCTTCAGACTTCTGGCGCAATAAAAATGCAAAACTATACCTCGTAGCATCGTCCACGAGCGTAAGAACGTATTGCGCCCCCCCTGCTGTCTTCTTCACAGGGCCGATTAAGTCCATATGCACCAGCTGTAAGGGGGTTTGAGTCTGGCGGTTGCTGAACTTCGGGATGGATGCGCGATGCGATTTAGTCAGTTTACACACATCACAGTCCACAAAAGCATCGCAGTCTTTTAAGTCCATTCCGTGCACAAGTTCAGCTGTCTTCCTCACATAGTCATGATTTAAATGTCCTAATCGAAGGTGCCACACGTGCCCACAGGATCGGTGCCTTGGTTGATTGAAGCACACAGTTGCCTGTTGATTCCCTGTTGTCTTCGCTCCAAGCACGAACAGCCGATACACTCGAGGGACAGCCACACAAAGATTCCCCCTCTCAAGTGTGCAGACGTCGTCTTGGAAAGTCACTTTAAATCCATCTTCTTGGAGGGTACCAAGGCTGAGCAGATTCCTCGACATTGTTGGCACACACAGCACATTCTTCAAGGTAGTCTGCAGTTGTGGCAGAAAAACCTCTCCAGCGCAAACTACTGGCGCTGTTGTTCCATTTGCGAGTGCGACAGTTTCACGATCTGTCTCGCACTTGCTCGTGAGTAAGTCAGCGGATGTTACGATATGGTGGCTTGCTCCCGAGTCCAACAACCAGGATCCTCGCGTGCGCCTACCTTCCGTTGAGCCCACGAAAGCGATACTCGCTTTGGGATGTTGTGCATGGGGCTTTGGAAACTGTCCTTGCCCCGTGCCCTGCTCACCTTGGGGTTTTTTCTTCTTTTTAGAGCCTCCTTTCTTCTTGGCACACTGGTATGCGAGATGTTGGGTTGATCCGCACACATAACACTGTCTCACACTGGCGCACACTTGCGCCTGGGACTCATTCTTGGGCTGCTGCTGCTTTTTCCCAGAAATGTTGTTTTTCCCCTTTCGGAATTCTCGCTCCCTCTGGTTGTCTGCCCTTTTGTCCGCTTCCTCGAGAAGACGTGCGACGACAAGGGTGACAGTCAGTTGTGCTGCAGGGATGGATTCCAAAGTCAGGGTAAACATGTCCCAAGTCTCATCCAGGGAATTGAGGATTGCGAAAACTTTGAGCCTTTCCTCGACACGTTCCCCGATTGCCTCAAGATCTTTGAGGTTTTGCTGCATTGCTCTTAGGTGGACACGCAAGTCCCCTCCCGGTTCAAGACGCGATCTCCACAGCTTGCGCGTCAGAACCATGCTGGAAGTCAGGGATGCACGTGCAAACAACTCTCTTAATGTGGTCCAATAGTCCATAGCATGTCCAAGATCGCGAACATAGACTAAGAGATCCTCAGAGATTGCAAGACCGATGGTCGCCTTCGCCTTCCTGTCAGCTGCTTCTTCTGCAGCGTTCGTGGGAAGCGCTTGAGTGCGCTGCCAAAGGTCTTCCCTTTCCAGCAGCAACCGCATCTTGTGTGCCCATTGCACATAGTTGCTGTCATTGAGAAGTGGAATGGGAATGTTGAAAGGCGCCGGCGGGGCGGCGGGAGGTTGCTGCGCCATCCCGATTCCGGGCCCAGCGGGCTGCAGCGGTGGAACTTGAGGTGGTATCAGAGGGATGAAAGGACCGTGTCCTGGAACGAGCGGCGGTGGCGGGACAGGTGCTTGGCCGTCGGGAGCCCCCGGAAGGGGAATGAGAGGTCCGAGATCGTCCGATTCGCTCTCCTCACTTTCCCCGGATTGCTCGGGTTCTCCTGGGTCGCCAACGTCCTCTTCCCCCGCCTCGTCACCGAGGTCTTCTACCTTGACTTCCTCTGTCTTCTCCTTGTCTCCACCGGTAGCTCCTTCCTCATCAGACATCTGTCAGGATGTCCGCGGGTATAGGGATGCAGCCACATTCACAACTCAGTCTCTGCTCCGTGGATTGGGTCCGCGGCAAACCCCTGCAGGGTTACGGCTGAATCTTCCATAACCTGTTGTTTATTTGGAGTGTTTATAGCAGAGTTGGGGGCTTGTGGACCCATTCAGCGCTTGCCTAGCGCGATCGGAGCGGAGGAACGAAGCGATCGCTACATTTCAATAACAAAGTCTTTTATTGGTTACAGTAGCGAGAGTTAGAAAGCGAGAAGTTCTATTTGCTGGTCAGCGAAAGCCGGCGAAGGCTTGCCGCGTACAAGCGGCTTTTCAACGCATGTTGTTACATTCTCAGTTACAGTCTCAGTCTCAGTCTCAGTCTTTTTCTCAGTGCGCACACAGTAAAAAATACAAGTTATATAGGAACAAAGAGGTGTAGCCAGAGCATATCAGGTAGGTGGATACCTGAAGACCCTTGTGCCCCATGTTAACCAATGGGGTGACCCTTTGAACATCATGATCTCATGAGAAAGTAGATGTTTGCTAGCCAGCGCTTCCCGTGAGAAACATTGCCTGCTTGTGTTACACTATCTAAAGGGAGTTCAGCTACTGTGTAGCAGGTTGCACTAACAAGCTGGGAAGCTGACCACCTCAAGGACACGCAGGTGCTCTATCTGATCTGAAGACGGAGAGACGGAATGCCACTAGTTCTGGAGTGTGTGGTGTGAAACTGCAACGCTATAGACATCCGATGAAGGAAGGAGAAGGAAGATGGAAGTGGGTAAACTGGGAAAAGCACATGCAATTTTCAGTTACGGATAGGTTAGATTTGGCAGTTCTCAAACTGTGGATCTGGGTTGTGAATTGTGACCCAATTTTTGGTGGTTTGCAAAACGGACAGGGCAAATTAGACTGTGTGCATCAAGTGTTAAACAAGGTGTTTCTTGGGGAGGGGGGAAGCACTGCTGCCCATTATAGCCACACCTGTGGCATTTATAAATCAGGCAGCATCCTCTAAGGGCAGCTATTTTCAACATTTCTCATTTCATAGCGCACTGATAAGGCTCTAAAATTGTCATGGCACACTATCAATTTTTTTGACCATTGACAAGACATACCATACTGCGGGCATGGGGCTCACATCCCACAATGGCCCTACTAATAAATGACCCTCCCCCAAACTCCTGTGGCACACCTGCAGACAATTTGCAGCATACCAGTGGTTGAAAATAGTTGCTCTAGGGCCTTCAAAAAGTTTTAGAACCACTGGGTTAGGTTATAAATGACCTGCGTGTTCCAGTCAGAAGAAGAACAGCATGTGAATTATTACTGAACACCAAAATACCTATTGCCCACTTAAGTGTGAATGTGAAATTTGTGTAGAAAAATGTTTATATACCATTATTGTTTTTTGTGTGGTTAGTTTTACTAGCAAGGGACTTACCCTAGGATAAGAACCCAAAGGGCCAGGTAAAGTGGAATAGGATTGCAGTCTTCTGCAACGGTTTAAACAGAATGTTTTGTATCAACCTGTGTTTAGACCTATATTGTCTTTCATGTTGTTTAGAACTGTTCTAAACCGTTATCTTTTCTTGGTTACAAGACATTAACTGGCAGAAATGGTTGCTTGGAACAAATCCTGTGTTCGGAATCTGGTGCGCTATTTGATCAAGTATGGCTCAAGACCAGGGACGGCCCTGGTATTTGAGGGTGATCCTACCCTACCCACCTTTGTCCTACCCATCCACTGTGGTCATCTGAGGGGAGCCCTTCTGTCTGTGTTTCCACCAGGAGAGGTGAGGGGGGTCCTCCCTTATGGAATCTCCTTCCCCTGGAATTGAGAAGGGCTCCCATCTTTGGAGACTTTTTGGCAGGACCTTAAGACCTTTTTATTAATGAAAACGTTTACTGACACTGCGGGCTTGCAGTTCTATTTTGATATTGGGGTCCAGGGTGTGTGTTTTGTTTTAATCTTTAATTTTTAAGCTTTTTTCATTTTTTTAATGTAACTGTATTTGTTTTATATTTTGTCAGCTGCCTTGGGTCCCCTTCAGTGTAGGAGAAAGGCAGGATAGAAATAAACAAATAAAGTATTCTAAGCTGAAAATAATCCCTTTAGTGTCCCAAACCCCAAATGTTACAATTTAATGTCTGATTCGAGTGTAGTTCCATTCTGGTATGAACATAATGACATTCCTCCTATTTTGACCAGTTACATGAATATTTGATCTGCTTACTCACTATTGGGGTAAATGAGGCTATAATGTATGGAGGCTCCCAAACGTTTTAGCCCTCCATGGTGGGTCGTAATGTTATGCTTCCTGTAGTGGCACAATGCTTTACTGGGAGTCCCCGGAGGCTGCTTTAGGGTTGTGCCGGACCTATGACCCTTGTGCCAGGCCTGGACCCTCGGCAGGCTCCAGACTGCCCTCCAGAAGTGACTTCTGGTTTGCGGACACAAACTGGAAGATGCATCTGCAAACCAGAAGTCGCTTCTTGTTGATTCCATGGGCATTCTGGGGCCTGCAGAGGCCAACAGAGTGGACTGTTAGCCCAGTGCGACCTGGAAACAACCTCTGGGGGCTCCCAATGAGGCATTGCTGCACTACAGAGCACATTGTGTCATAGCTCACTGTGCATGGGGTTGTGGCACACAAGTTTGGGAAATGCTGGTATAGAGTAATACTTGCTTTATTTTAGGCTGGGAGATGATCCATGGGCTAAAACATTTGTGCTTTAGGCTTAGAGAGCAGACAGTTTTCATAATGTGTCACAATAGACCTTAGGTTGATGCCTTTCTCTTTGATAGCCCACTCCTAAATAGCACTGATATAGCCAGGCTGCCTGGCCTCCATTGTATCTAGCGCTCAGGGCTGGCCTTAAGCAAATATGACCAATGTTGTCACATTGGGCCCTGCTCTCTCTCCTCTCTCTCTCTCTCTTTCTGTGTGTGTGTGTGTGTGTGTGTGTGTGTGTGTGTGTGTGTGTGTGTGTCCCACACCAGTGCAGTGAGCGTATCGCCTGCTGCTGCAACTGGGATTTCTATGGGCAAGTCAGTGGGGCGAGCAGAGCAGCTTTGCCTTGGGCCCTCCCACCTGCCCCTGCCTCCGAACTGCCCAAAATGGGCTTCCTGGAAACAGTTGGTGGTGATGTCATCCTGATACCACCAACTATTTCCAGGTGCTGTGTGTGACACTGCAAGTGCATTTCTTAGTGTGTGGGGGCCCTGCAGGAATGCCCCATATTTTGCCCTGTCGTCCCTGGAGCTGGCCCTGAGAGTGCTAGTTGGGAGCTGGCTGGAGGTATCCTAGGGGTATGGGGATATTTTCCCCGTTATCCAAAGTAACACCCCAGCTGGCCCTATGAGGCTACTCGGATCTCCACCAGCAATTTAGCTACTGGAAGTCTGAGCAGCCCCGTGTAAGGCTGGGATGGGGGTTAGGATATGTTGGAAGAGACCCTATAGATTTCCTCTCTAGACACAGAATGTTTCTTAGTAGCATGTTTTTATGTGCAATACAGTCTTGCCCCATCTGGTTTTTCTTTCTGACTTCATTTCCCGCAAGTCTATAGCTGCAATTCAGGATTCTATGTTTAATGGTACCAGTGGCTTGAATGTAACATACCTATTCTTGATTCCTTGGATTTGACTTTGCTGTCTACATTTCCTGTGAATCAGCAGTAGAGCAGCAGTAGAGCAGATCTTCACAGACCTACCTGTGTTCTGTAAGGTTTCTAGAATCAAGTATATCAAATCAGTACTGTATAATATAAGAATAAATCAGTTAATTATGGTGACTTTTTAAAAGAATAAATGCAGTTGCCTCATTTTAAAAGTCAAGAGGTGTATCTGCAAAGGTGAATTTGTGGGCATAGTGCAGGTTAGATTATATCCAAGGTTCATAGCTAATGGAATTAACACACGTTTCAGCAGTATATTATGCAGTTGCCTCCATCATTTATGTGATGTATCTCTCTTGCTGGCTCACAAACACTTTGTGTGTTATATATATACAGAGACAGACAGAAACACACACAAACAGAGGCAATGTGAATTATAGCGCAGTGATTCTATTGAGTGATTCTAATGATGCCATAAATCAAGTGAATGAAGTTTGAATTGCTGAAATCCCAAGATGGAATGCAAGCTTTGTTATTTAGTATGTGTTTGTTTATGTGTTTAAATAGAATACATGGGTCCGAATCCCAAATAAATCCAATGCGTTGCCTAGGAAATGCTGTTTCTCTTCTGCATGTTTGATCTGGATGTGTTCTGCCTTGTTTGTTTTTCCTTGAATGACTAGGATGTTTGTGTACTATATTGGATTATAAAAGTTTATTCAAAATACCTATAAAACATTTATGCACTGATTTTGTTTTGCCAGTGTAGCTTCGTGAATAATGTCAGACTAGTGATGGAGAAAGATTGTATTGTCAGAGGTTGAATAGGTGCATCACATCTGGACTGACTCAGGTGGTAGCATGGTCCATCTGCTGCTGCCACATCTGGTACACTTGAGGCTGTGATTTTCAGGCTTAAGGGCACTGGAGGAATCTTGAATTGGAGTGTGGTTGAACAGGATGGTCAGTAGCTCTGAACTGGAAGATGAGTAAATGTGGAAGAACCTGTATCCAGAGGCATCAATCAATGACCATTTCAGGGCTGCTCCAATGCACCCTGTTTGTTGTCCATCAAAAGAACTTCCACACTGTTGCAGAAGACTACATATTGACTGTCCAATACGTTACCAGATGTGTTTTGAAGGACATGTGTAAGTGTACTTGGGAGGTGGGAATCTAGTACGCATGCAAATCTAGTATGCATGTGAGAACAAAGCCAATGATGCAACTCTGTGAAATGGCATACCAAAAAAAGAGGAAGATGAGGTGAAAGATATAACAATAGATGACTTACTCCATACAATAGATCACTCCAATAGATTACTGTAATGGGGATAATAATGGGGAGGGGAATCTTCTTACTGATTCACAAGAAAATGCATAAGAAAAAGTTGATAAGAAAAGTCAGCAAGCACACAATTAGATGGTAAAACTAAAGAGCTTCTAGATAGAAGAGAACTCTTATAAGGATTGTTTAACTGTGCAAGCACAGAGTGGGAAAATGAGGGGTACCATGACCTGTAGAAATCAGAAGGATTAACCATTGGAATTGGAGCTTCAAAGAAAGGGAGTAAGGAGAGGAGCAGATCTAGGGAAAAACAAAGGTTGCTCTCTTGGCAAAAATCTGTGAGTTGCTGTAGCCTAAATATGGGCTATGGGTAGGCTATATGCCCCTTGTCAGGCTGTGAAATCAATTTTCTCACTTGCATTGGGAAGAACTTTTTTCTTCCATTGTTTCATCATTAACCAGTGATCTCTGCCATCTGAAGATGCAAGAGATATGCAGCCTGCCTACTATTGGTGTTGGATTGGTTAAGAATCAGACATTGATGGTCTAATCTTTGGCTTCCTCCTCAAAGAAATGGAATACGCTCCTACACTCACTAAAGTACACACTCGCAGCACACACAGGAGGAAAAAATGTTGCTGGTTTGATTGCTCACAAGACACAGGAGATGGAGGGAGAACTATGGTCCAATGCTCATAGTTCCCAAAGATCAAGGTTAACTACCTTGTGAGGAAGGTTGAACTGTCAAGGAATGAGTGTGCCAAGTTGAAGAGATTTCCAGTTGTAATGACCAGGAGAAAGACAGAAAAGTCTTGAAAACAAACCCAGGTGGATTAGGTATTAAAGTTAAAGATTTCCCCAAGACTGACTTTTCTAGTTGTGGCCGACTGTAGGGGGTGGTGCTCATCTCGGTTTCTAAGCCGAAGAGCCGGCGTTTGTCCGAGGACAAGTTTCCGTGGTCATGTGGCCAGCATGACTATGCACCAAAGTGCACGAAATGGTACTGAAGAGTACTTCCCACTGAAGTGGTACCTATTTATCTACTTGCATTTTTACATGCTTTCGAACTGCTAGGTTGGCAGAAGCTGCGACAAGTGACAGAAGCTCACTCTGTTGCGTGGTCTTGAACTGCCAACCTTCTGTTCAGCAAGCTCAGCAGCAGCGGTTTAACTCGCAGCGCCAACATGTCCAGTATGGGATTAGGTATTAGCCTGAATTTATTTTGAGGAAGTGAAACATGGCAAGGGACCGAATAATGCTTTTCTGGGGAAGAGGTCTGTTGCAAGGTGGCTACGTAAATGCTTGATTAGAGGCTTACAAAAACATGGCTGTTCAGTGGGCACTGGAACAGTGGCTTGTTTGGGGGGGGTATAGGTGTAGAACGCACAGAGGCGTCATCCAGGCGGAACGGCCCGGTACTCCGTTCCGCTAGTTCCGCGGAGGGTCCAGGCCGTGCCGCCTCTCCGGAGGACGGGCGAGCTGCTGCTGGGCCCGCCCTCCCTCCCTTGTGTCCAGAATTGCTCTAAAATGGAGCGATTCCGGCGCAGTGAGGCTTGGGGAGGCGTGGCAGCCCTCCGCCATAGGGGTGGAGGGCTGTCAATCATCCGAGCGTTCCGGTACTTCGCGCGCTCGGATAACGTCACTGAGAATGCACTAATATTTTCAATAAAGCCATCATTCCAGTTCTCCCTCAAATCTTCCTTCCCAGCCTGAGTGCCCTGGCCTTGTGTACAGGTAGCATACTGCAAGAACACCCCAATGCTCAGTGTATCTAGATTGAACAAAGGCAATATGTTTACAAGGGCTCTGGACACCATCCTAACCTGGAGTTTGGCTGGCATAGTTAGGCCAGCAACGTTTGGCTAGCACAAGGGCCACCAAGTATGTTTGGACCACTCTTGGAGTCAGAGAGGCCAGCACACAGACATACGCCATCCTCTCTGACTCCGAGAGTGGTCCAAACATGCTTTATGGTGGCCTTGTGTTGGCCAAACTTGGCTGGCCTAACTGTGCCAGTTTAACTCCAGGTTAGGATTGCACTCTAAGTAAAATAAAGGGTCAGGCACTGGGGTTAAAAGGAAAGTAGCTATTTGAAGCTTGCATTGTTCTCTTAGTAGTTCTTACTGGAGGTGAAAAGTTTCTGTTAAATGTTTCCAAGCAGCAGAATTAAAATCCAGTGTGGAAACTGAGCCTGGCTTCTGCCCCTAGCACATAGGTTTCCTTGGTCTCTAAAATGGACCCTTCTTCTCCCATCAGTCAGAATGTGAATTGGAGCACATCTGAAAAGCCTTCCCGAAGCCCTGATACCTTCCGTATTATGTACATTTGGAGCATTCAGAGAGGGTTGACATAACCCTATTGAGTTGTGGCAGCAAAATTTAAGTTTCAGCCAATACCCATGTGTTTTTCTGCTGACAGTATGCAGTGTCCAATTAAAACACACACTTTATATAGCAAACATTGACTTGTTTCCTCTGTGAACTGGGAACTTGAAGTTAATTTGAGGTTGCATTGAGAAGGCCAGGCATCTCAAAGCGTGTTCATTCCCCAACTGGGATATTGAGAAAGAGGAAATGAACAGTTAAAAGCAATTTGGGTGTTTACTAATTGTCTGTCAATCGGTATAAGGTGGTTAAATTTTCATATGTCCTGCTTATTTCAGATGTCCATCATAGCCTGGAAAGATATCAAAGAGAGGTTGCAAAACCTGGCTTGTTTTACAGTGAAGGGAGATAGAAAATCAATATAATAGGAAAGAGGCTACTGTGGGTGTCAATCCTGTATTTGTCCTTGCCTATAATTTGAGTTTCAGAACATCATATATTTATAGTGTGCTGTTCATACCAAAAAATGTATAGTTGGGTAAAACCTTAATAAACAGTTTGGGAGTTTTTGTTACATTGGTTCCTGATAATGCTGAGGATAAGGCAAACTTCACAAAATTTTATTCATTTAATAAAGATAGGGTGCAATCATAATCTGGAATTAGGCCAGCGCAAGGGACTTGTGCCGGCTCAGGCGTGTAGCAAATGTGCCGTAAAGCGCGTTTGCACCACTCTCAGAGTCAGGGAGGCTGGCACATGGTTGTGTTACGATCTCCCTGACTAGAGTAGTGCAGACACATTTTATGATGCATTTGCCACACTCCTGAATCAGCACAACTACTTTATGCCGGCCTAACTCCAGATTAAGATTGTGCCCACAGTGATTCTATTGAGGGTCAGAGTAACATGGTTTTTTTTTCTTGTGGCTAACATATATGGGGTTCCAATTAATGGGGCATATCCAAAATTGTCCCTTTCATGGATCACTGCCTTGTCGTGG
>JAJKFI010000007.1:1651309-1676768 GCA_029204185.1 Lerista edwardsae | reverse complement strand
CACCACATCGTCTTTTACTTACAGTGGGATCTCCAATTATTTTACTACGGAACCTCGACCAGCCAAAACTTTGCAACGGCACAAGGCTGTGTGTCAAGAAGATGCTGGGTACTGTAATCGAAGCGACTATCTTAACAGGAAAGGGAGAGGGTGAAACAGTTTTTATCCCACGGATAACACTCATTCCAACGGATCTCCCTTTTAAATTTAAGAGATTGCTATTTCCAGTGAGACTTGCATTCTCGATCACAATCAACAAGTCACAGGGGCAGTCTATTAAGTACTGCGGAGTGGATTTGAGATTGCCATGTTTCTCCCATGGACAACTTTATGTTGCTTGCTCAAGGGTGGGTTCACCCAAGAATTTATTTATTCTTGCTCCTGGAGGTGAAACTAAAAATGTGGTTTAAAAATGTGGGCAGAAGATTTAGTTGAGAGGGTTAATGCCTCTGTTTGCCTGAAGATAAGAGCTGAAGATCCGAAGGTCGCCAGCTCGGGACTGCCAGAAGTCTCTGTGAGCGGCAGACCTTGCAAACTGCGGCTGATTAAAAAGCTGAGTTCCAGCTGCCTCGTAGGAGGAGTATGGTGGTCAGCTGTGTCCCCGGTGAGAGCAGGGAAGCCGCTTATCAGCCAGCAGAAAACAGATGGGAGGCTAAAGAAAGAAGACTAAATCCAGAAAGATCCATCTGTATGAGTGTTCTTGAAAGATAGAATGTTTTTGTATAATTGTAAAAACCTTCGGGTTTGTGAATAAAAAGACTGCCTATGTAAACCGCCTTGAGTTACAGTCATTAGAGTAATCTAGTGATCTTAAGAAAGGCGGTATATAAATACGAGCATTATTATTATTATTATTATTATTATTATTATTATTATTATTATTATTTTATAATCAAGTTCTGAGTTAAATTTATATTATAGTGAATTTGTAAAAGATTTTACTTTCTAATTTTTATACTGTACTTATACTTTTAATTTCCTGTACATAAAATTACTCTGATTTTACACTATAGATAGAGTTCATTCCTTTTCCTGTCTAATAGAAGCTTGGGATACAGAAATACCTGGGCAACGCCGGGTAAGGACAAGCTAGTAATTAAATAAGGCTTAAATTATGACATGGCAAGTTGGGATGAGGTTTTCCTAAGAAGGAACAAAAGGAATGCAAGACAGAAAGAAGGTTGTCTAAATTAGGGAATTTGTTCAGTTTAGGGGTGGATCTCTGCTTTCTTATGTCACTGGTGAAAAGGTATATGACCGATTGGTTTCGGTGCGGCTTTTTGGAGGCACTCCTTCAAAACTAGAGAGGCATTGAGCAGCTTGTATCACCACTCTTTGGAACAAAAGTAATTTATTAGCTGTTGCAATAATTTAATTGGTACTTCCGTAACCAATGCATTGGGGAAGGACTTGAAAAATCTCCAACAAGTGCATTCTAAAATGCATTTTGCTTTCAGAGGTATTTTCCAAATAATGAAAATAAAGGAACATGTGAATTGGCTCTAAGAGTGTGCTAGTGAGAATAGATAAGGTGTATCCGAGTGTGAACATAGAGTAGGGGAACAGAGTTTCTTCTTATTTATGAAATCAGTTGATGTATTCCTTCTGCTTGACCAGTGACTTCTCTTTTTAATGCCACCCATCCAACTGTTATGTTCAAGTCTAAGGCTCCTTGTCTGCTGGTTCCTCGTAAATGTACTTTCAAATGTAATATGTTGAATCACATTTTTAGGGAGGATAATCTTAAAATCTTTAGTTTTATGGAGCTGTAACTTCAGATTTATCTCAAAATGTCCTTTAGAGAGGAAAATAACTGTTAGGCTGGCCTTGGCAAAATTCTCAGTGTCTCATTATTTAGTATGACATAAATGTTTATCATAATCGAAATTAGATCTCTAAAATGGACAGTGGTTCTGCAGGAAGGATAGTAAATCTGTAATGAGCCTTACAAATCATTTTCTTCTCCCAGTGCTCTCTGCGTATTGCCATTGGCTCTGCATATTTTGCTTTTTTCCCCATTGCTGAGCACTGCTAAATGGTTTTTTCTTCTTGCGTGAAGTTGGAAAACAAGTACTGTACTGCCACATTATTCAGGGGGTGATAAAATTACAACACCTTGTGGACAATAACAATAAACTGTGGGAAAAGACCTTGCAATCAGTGACTCTTGCACTAATTAGTTAACAAGGCATGTAATTTGATTAGCTCACATGATTTAAGAGCAGATGATGTGCTTTTAGTGGTACTGTGACTTCTCGAGCATTTTGGCTGGCAAAGCAGTAAACATCTAATTTGAGAGATCAACAGACTGGCTTACTTCATTTTAGCTTCACTGTTCAGTGTCTGTGTCACTCTGTGAAAAGCTGCAGCCATGTGCATCTGATGTAGCCCCACAGCATCAAAAATCTTTTGAACCCATTTTGATTAATATACTGGTATGCGTACTACTGGCAAAGAAGGGAACACTATGTTGAGAATGACTTGTTTGATGTGTTGCGGAACGGAAAGTTCTTTTGACCTACTGCTGTAAAATACAATGGGGCATTCTTATGTGTGTTGAGAAATCTGTGTTGGCACAATTCAAATTGCATCGCTCTTCAACATTTAATCACTAAAGTGTTCTGTGATACAGCAATATGTAGTAATAATATTCCAGTGCTGGGCAGCCCAGTTCTGAGCTCGCGGTTTAGACCCCCGTAATGGGATTCCAAGTCTCTGCCAGCTATTTTGCTGGCGAATTGAGCAGCCTTATGTCTGGCTCCCTGGCGCAAGGTGGGGAATTGGGTCCAGCGGATCACATCCCCCGCATGGGCCCGATCCTCCTCTCCCCTAAAATACTTACCGATCGCTGGTGCTGCTGGAGCACGGTGGCCTGTCCTTTCAGTGCTGAAGCTGGGTGCTCGCTCGTGCTGCCCCCGTGCCAGTGCTTCCTTCTCCCACGGTGTCGCGAACCTGCTTTATGGCACATGCGTGACACTCTTAGCTAGCAATGTACTGCTGGCGATAAGGTCCTTGGGACTGGGCCCTCAGTCAGTGAACTTTCTGTACCATGTAGCCCTGTGTTCTTTATTCAGTCCTAAACCGGGATGCAAGCATTGTGAAGACTCATTTTTTGGGCTAGCTCTTATGCATGTATGCACCATGTAACTTTGTTTTCGAGGGGGGCAAATTTTACCTTGGAATGTATTGAGACAACCCATTGTCAGGGATAGCTGGATTAGGAACTGAATTGGAGCTGTGTTCACTCTAGCTCAGGAAACTGTGATCTGAACCTGGAGACTGGAACTTGGAGTAGGAGCTACAGCTAAAGTACTGTTCAGAAGGTTGGAATGCAACAAGATGTTCTGCCTTGTTGACCAGATAAGAGTAGCAGACTCTAAGGACGTATATGAAGCCCAACAGATTGAGTAGCTTCATACTGCATGCCAGTTGCAAGCGTTGATTTTGTACTCCCTGTTCCTCTTGTTTTGCCTGATTCTGGGACCTGAACACATGAAGTCCTAGATAGCTTGTTAGACTCTAAATTTCTAGTCTTTCAATAACAAAGCTCCCTGTTGGAAATCCTGGATTCCCTAATGCTCACAAGTCTGTATAAACTGTGGTTCATTGTCACTATGATACACACATGAAAATGCACACATGATTGGGACTAGCGGGCCAATGAATTACCAATGCACCTGATTTAAGCTGCATCAGTTTCATTGTAGTTTTCATCTGAACCAGCAGGTGGCATGAACTGTTTACTTGGGGGAGAGAGATAACTTTTTTTTTTTTAATTCCAAATTTTAAAATCTAGGCAAATTGAGACACCTATTGAGCCTGTTGGTTTTAAATGAGAAGTGTTGTGCTGTATTGTCCCTTCCTTCTGTGTTTGCATTGAGGAGATGGGAGTTGAAGAGGGTGTTTGCAGCAGATATGTGAATACACTCTTGGACAAAAAACAAATTTTCCAATTTGCTAAGAAAAATAAGCCCAACTAGGCAATTCAAAGGACTTACTAACTTACTAAAGGACTTACAACAACTAACGAACTATAAAGCAAAAAAGGTTTCTTCGGGCGGTGGCGTGGAGGTGGTTGAGGAGTTGAACAACTTTTTCGCTCGATTCGAGATAGATCAAACTGTACCTTTCGTTTGCCATCATTTACTCAGCAGTGTCCTCCCTTCATTGTGAATGAGCTGGATGTGAGACAGACAATGAAGGTGGTTAACTCCAGAAAAGCAGCTGGACCCGACTCAATTCCTGGTCGGGTGGTAAAAGACTGTGCTGATCAGCTAGCCGGGGTTTGGACTGTAATTTTCAATCGATCCCTGACACAATGTGCAGTTCCTGTCTGTCTCAAGGCTTCCATCATCGTTCCACTGCCTAAAAAGTTGCCTACAAATAGTCCAAATGATTATAGGCCGGTGGCACTAACTTCAATCTTAATGAAGTGCTTTGAGCAGCTAGTTCGGAAATACATTATCTCCTGCCTTCCTGATTCCTTTGATGGGCTTCAGTTTGCTTACAAAGAAAATAGATCAACTGAGGATGCGATTAATACTGTGCTTTATATGGCTTTATCCCATTTGGAAACACAAGGGAATTATGTAAGAATGCTGTTTGCGGACTTTAGTTCTGCTTTTAATACCATCATACCACACAGATTAATAGCCAAACTTAAAGATCTAGATTTTCCAGATTCTATCTGTTTATGGATATGGGATTTTTTAACAAATCGTCCACAAAGAGTTAAACTGAATGATTACATCTCTACTGACAAGATACTCAGCACTGGCACTCCACAAGGTTGTGTCCTTAGTCCACTACTGTTCTCCATTTATTCATCGGATTGCACCAATAACCATCCCAATAATAGGATTATCAAATTTGCGGACGATACTACATTAGTAGGACTTATTTCCGGGGATGATGAGTCTGCGTATTGGGATGAGGTATTACAGCTATCCCGCTGGTGCAAAGAAAATAATCTTCTATTTAATATCCAAAAAACCAAGGAGTTTATAGTGGACTATAGGAAAAAAAGAGCAGACATTCAGCCACTGTATATAGATGGAGTTTGTGTGGAACAGGTGGTTGAATGTAAGTTTCTTGGGACCATCATAACTAATGACCTGACTTGGAGTGCGAACACCACTGCTTTAATTAGGAAGGCGCAACAACGGTTGTATTTTCTAAGGATTCTTAGAAAGCAACAATTGGCTGAGAGTTTGCTAATCACCTTCTATCGGAGTTCAATCGAGAGCATATTATCCTACTGTCTCTGTGTATGGTACACGAGCTGCACAGTGGCAGAGAAAAAGACAATTCAAAGGGTGATCAAGACGGCCCAAAACATCATTGGCTGTTTACTCCCCTCTTTGGAAGAACTGTATAAAAATAGATGCAAGAGGAAGATATCTAATATATTGAAAGACTCCTCTCATCCGGGACATCAGCTCTTTGAACTATTACCATCGAGAAGGAGATTTAGGGTATTTAAAGCAAGGACGAGCAGATTCAGAAACAGTTTTTACCCAAGTGCAGTATTGAGTTTAAATGTGGGGTCATAAGTTTTTGTGGAATTTAAATTGCTGGGAGCAATGGGGTATTTATATTTGTATAAGTGATTGTTGTATGGTTGATTGTGCATATTTTAGTTTTGGTGTTGTCCAGTTTTACCTTGGGGAAGAGCACCTCATTTCGTTGCACCCAGTTGTGAGTGTAATGACAAATAAATTTCTTATGTCTTATGTCTTATGTCTTATGTCTTACAGTATTCAAAGTTTATATATGATCTGTCTGTCTTACAAAACAGTTGGGATTGTGTGGCTATGTGAAATGGGGGTTAGATCCAAACTGTATTTTGAAATATTGGCATGGCAAAAACTGTCAAATTCATTGTGTAGCTGAGACTGACTCTTGTGGTTTTGTTATCTTCAACCAGAGGTATATGGTCCAAATGTCGTAGAACAGTAGTTCCCAAACTCCTGTGAAGGAGTTGGGAACCTTCTAAGTAGTGGTGGGGACAGGGCAAAGGCAGGAACATGGTCCCCTTCCTTCTTATAGGGCAGTGATTCCCAAAATGGTGGGTCATGAACCACCACCCTTGGACACTCTGGCCAATATCCCTTTAAGGGGTAGGGAGAGGGGGGAAGGCAACAACGCAATCCCGAGGATTGCTCTGCTGCTGTGGGTGAAGGGACTTATTTTACCCTTTGCGATGCTGGCCTCCGGGTGTGTGTGTGGGGAGCCCTAGGGAAGTGGTTCGTGATAGCATTTTTAACACATTGCGAGGCTTGGGCAGCCCTGCGGGGTGTCCCTGCACGGCCCTTGAAGGATTTTGTAACGGCACCACCGCGCATGGACTGATCTTGTTGTACACAACACCAAAACCTAGTTTGGCACCATGTGAATGAATCTTGGCATCACATGCTTCCCTGCCTTCTACTGTTCCTTCCTGTTTATTGGCAAATGATAGTTTGTCATTGCATAAGCCAGGCAAAACCGAAGCTTGTGCAAATCATAGTGCAGCTGAAAACCACATTATTTCCATGGACTGGGTTAGTTTTGTTTGGACATGCTTGGTCAGAAACTTAGTGGGGTGTGTTTGTGTTGTGTATGTCATCATATATATGATGGTAATATTTTAAAGAGAAAATACCCACATCGTTCCACATATTCAGAATACCTTCTCTTTCAGTACTGTCTTTACTGCAGAGCCATGAGATCTTACCTTTGAAGCATTAGCTGTTCACCCTGGTAATTGCTCCATCCTCTAATTTAATGAAAACCCATTAAACTGAAACAATAATTAAAATGAGACATCATCTCTGTAGGAGGTTTGCATATTAAAATCACAGAGCTTTTCAGCACTGGCAGATCTTAAACTCAAAAATCGGTATTTGAAGCAACATGTATAAAAAGTGATTTATTACAAATAATCGTAAATTATAAAAACGCTGTTCAACATGATGCCCTACATTTATTATTGAATGAATCTTTGCATAGATAGCAATGCCAAACCCATAAAGCATTTTGAACAATCTTCAGAGACAGCACACTCCTAAGTTAGGGTTGCTTGAAACTACGTTTTCAGTTCTTGGGTAGTATTCCTAAGTACACAGTACATACACTGCAGTTTTTGTTTGAACTACAGTATGTGCTCTTGTGTTTGGAAGGTCTGATCTCTGGGAAATACATATGCATATTTTGAAGACCCATGGCTGAAATCCATGCGTGCAGTTCAAATGAGATGTGTTTTTTCACACTATAGTAAGAAAATGGTGTCCTTTGAATTTACCATTGAAGGCAGAAGAATGTGGCGAAGATTTCATTTATTTTATTTGAAGAATTTTTATTCCATCTTTCCGATGCTAAAGCAATGCCCAAAGTGGCTTACATGGACAGGCTAGTCCAAACTACCATTTTTCAATGGGGTTTTTACACATATACATTATTATGTGATTCACCAAATCCTCAATCCCAAATGTAATCTTCACAGTGTGGCTCTCTCCTCTGGCAGTATCCACAATTTCAGGTATCCACAGTGGGGTTCAGAACGTAACCCCAGTGGTTACTGGGGTATGTCTGTATGTTCATTTGCTGGCTGGCTTTCTCACAAATACCCCTGCAATTCTCAGTTGTGGTGACTAATCAGCTCATTAGTGTCTCCTTCCTGCCACAAGGTGTACAGCAACTTGTCACAGACTGACATTTCATCTCCCATTCCAAAACAAGACCACAGATTTTCCTGCTTAGCTTCAGGCAACACCAGCAGCTGAACCTTCAGTCCACACCTCCATAATTATATGGTTTTACAACAGTTGAAGACTGATTTCTGATTTTAGACTGGGAATCAAGTGTCAGATTTCTCTTGAGAGTTGAAGTGTGGGTTGTGGGTCAGATGTTCTGGTGGAAATGAGAGCTTCTAGTGGAAATGAGGGCAGTGTACTCAACAATGGCTATTGTGTGTGCAACTTGAGTTCCAATGTTTTTATAGCAGGAGCCCTTTCAGGTCAGTCACAAGCAGTTCTTAACCATAGTCATCACTGGGATTTTTGTAAGTCTTTTGTGGTTATATAGACTTGGAGACTTTAGGTTCTCTTTTAAACTTGTTCAGAGTATCATATGTCCTTTTCATATGTTCTGAATGTGCAGAACAACTCATGGGAGGGATTAAGATCATGTGTACCATAACAGTCTCCCATTGTGTACTACATGCCATGGAGAGAACTTGGGTACATACAATTTGTACATCAATGGACTGTGGACTTGCAGAGCAGATCAAGTCATAGTGGGTGTGCTGGGGAGTTCCATCAGTATGTATGGCATTTTTCAATAGAAGGACATTCAATAGAATAGACAGGTCCCTGCCCCAAGAGGCTCACAGTTTAAAATAGACACAAAGGATATGGCAGAGGATTTGCACAATAGTTGAAGAATATGAGCACAGTCCTAACCTGGAGTTAGGCAAGCAAAGTTTGGCCGGCACAAGGGCCACCATAAAGCCCATTTGGATCACTCTCTGAGCCAGGGAGTATGGTACACGTTTATGTACTGACCTGTCTGACTCAGAGAGTGGTCCAAACATATTTTACGGTGTCTCTTGTGCTGGCCAAACTTTGCTGGCCTAACTGTGCCAGCCTAACTCCAGGTTAGGATTGCGCACCGGAGAGGTCATCCGGGGTGTTTGGGGTGGGATGCCATCAATATGCTGATGATACCCAACTCTATCTCTCCTTTCCCCCTGATTCTGAGGAGGCGGTTGAGGTCCTGGAACCCTGTCTGGAGGTAGTTGGGGGCTGGATGTGGGCGAACAAACTGAAATTAAATCCGGATAAGACAGAGGTGCTCCTGGTTCGGATATCCACAGCTCGGGTATTGGACTACCGCCCTGCTCTGAATGGGGTTGCACTCCCTCTGAAGGAGCAGGTCTGCAGTTTGGGGGTTCTCCTGGATCGGCAGCTGCTCCTGGATTCCCAGGTGGCGGTGGTGGCCAGGGGAGCCTTTGCTCAGCTTTGGCTGATTCGCCAGCTGCGACCATACCTGAGCTGCACAGACCTAGCCACGGTGACCCATGCCCTAGTGACATCCAGATTAGATTACTGCAATGTGCTCTACGTGGGGCTGCCTCTGAAGACGGTCTGGAAATTGAAACTAGTGCAGAACGCGGCTGCTTGTGTGGTTGCTGGGGCTCGTCGGTTCGACTGTGTCAGGCTGTTGCTTTAACGGCTATACTGGCTGCAGGTTCCTTTCCGGGCCTGATTCAAAGTGCTAGTTTTGACTTTTAAAGCCCTTTACGGCTTGGGTCTGGGGTATTTGAGGGACTGCCTCCTTCCATACAATCCTACCCGTACTCTTAGGTATCTGCGGGGACCCTTTTAACGGTGCCACCACCAGGAGACAAGGGGGATGGCGGCTAGGAACAGGGCCTTCTCGGTGGTGGTCCCACGACTATGGAATACCCTCCCCTTAGAATTAAGAACTGCTCCCTCATTGGCAATATTTCAGTGGGGGCTGAAGACTTTTTTATTTAGACAAGCCAATTGTTGACAGGCTGGCTGGCTTTTTACATTTTATATTTTTCATCTCACTTTTAAATCTTATCAAATCGTATTTGTAGGATCCACGGGGCTTGCTTGCTTGTTTTAAACTTTCGCTTGTTTTAAATTTAACTGTTTTAATATTTTTTAACATTGTTTTAATTGTTATACTTTGTGGTTTTTTCAATTTATGGTTTTAATGTTGTAAGCCGCCTTGGGTGCCCATGGGGCAGAAAGGCGGGATAAAAATTAAATAAATAAATAAATAAATAAATAAATAATAATATACAGTATGTATGTGTTGGGCTTGGTTGCAGTAGATTAATACTCTCAGAGTCAGACTCTTTACTATGGACAAGGTGGGCTCTGAGGAGGGATTTCTGGGAAAGGAAGGCCTTTTGTTGCCAGGATAGGAAACCAAAAGCACTCCTAATGGCAGCAGTATGAATCTTAAAGAAATGATGTATGCACTTGTGTGACTGATTCCTCATTCAGCAGTCATTGGAAACTGGGATTTCTGAAATGATGATAAATAGCTTGAGGTTTTACTATGTCAAAATGTTAAAATGGAGTTAATGTTTGAATTTCAAGGATTGGAAGTGGAAGCATAGATTTGTGTTACACAAACTGCTTTGGCAAGGCTTTGTAGAAGTCTTTTCCCAGGGCAAACATGGTGCACTGGAGATTGCAATACGCTATGAGAAATGTAGTGAATGAGTGAGATGTAACATGTAAAGTCTGGTGGACCATAAAACATAGTTCTCCAGCGCCTCACAGCAGGGCCAGTCCTTCCATGTGGGTAGCTCCTCCTCCTCAGATAGGCGGGCCAGTTCAGGTCTTCCTGAGGGGAGGGGCGCCTGAAGTCCCCAGACTGGCCTTCACTTTGCAAGGCACCGGTTGGTCTTCCAGTTTGTTCCTGAGTGACCAGCAGATTAGACGCGATAGTGATTTTCGCCATCGGTTTTTGACTTTTTTTCTTTGCTCCGCATCCCAGTGCCTCGTTTTACAGCGATCTTCCTCACAGAGCATTCTGGGGAGCATCTAGCCTCGGCGCTCAGCTCATTCTCTGCTTCTCATCGCGGAGTGATCAGTCGCCATCTTGTTTAGGCGTGAAATCGCGCTGCGCCACAGATCGCCCTGCAGGTCTCCCTGGGGCTTTGTCTTTCTTCTAGAGAGCGGCCGGGTGCCATCTTGTTGTAGCGCGAGATTGCACTGAGCCGTGGATCGCTCTTAAAGCCTCCTCTGGACCACATAGAGTGCCTTAGCCTCCTCAACGACTGCTGCCCCTGTCTTCCGCCTTTCCTCCGCGGCCGTGAGCAGCTTGCAGGGACCTTTCTGGTGCACCTTGAGGCAAGCCTTGCTTTCCTTCCCCCAACACGGGCTCAGGAGTGGGATAGGTAGCATGTCCCTGTGAAGATGACAGACGGGTGAGTTCCCCCTTTTTTCTCTGTTACTTTGTGTGTGAAATGACCGACACTGCAGATTCTCTGGCCATGGCTCAGGCTGGAACTGAGACACCGGTTGCCCTTACCTGGGAGATGATTGAGGCGAGGATTCAAGGCATGTGGGATGCACAGTTGGCTAGGGTGGGGGCTTTGTCATCTTTGCCCACCACTCAGGTTGTTCCATCACCTGCTGCTCCGGCCTCTCCAGCTGCACTGGTTCCTGAAGAGGTTTGTGCTCCCAAAAGACCTAGAAGGGACATTTGTGGGACTAGTTTCAGCAGATCCCATGACATTGGTCTGGATATTGAGGAGTCTGAGTCTGATTCCTCTGTGGAGGACAAAGATATTTCTGAGGAGGAGCAGGAGTCAGGTCCATAGGGGTTTTGTCTTTTTTCTCCTGACTTGTTTCCCAAGATGTTTTCTAAGGTGCTTTCTGAGCTTAACTTCAGAAGGTGCATGGGATGCTTCTGAAGTTTTTCCTTTTCAAGAAGACACACTTAAGGGGTTTCCCTTGCCTCAGTATTTTCGGTTGCTAATTGACAAGGAAAGGGAAAATCCTACCAAAAATAAGGAAAGGAATAAACCGGCTCTGCAATTTTACAATTTGGATGGGGAGGACATGACCAGGCTTAGACATCCTCTAGTGGATGCTCCGATAGCAGCCCTCGGTTCCCCCTCAGTGCTTCCATCTGATACGAAAACTTTCCCTAAAGACCATGTGGATAAAAAGATTGAAATTGCAGCCTGGAAGGCCTTTGATGCTTTGGCAGTGGCTTTGAGGGGCTTTAGTGGTGGGATCTCCTTGTTTGCCTGGGTCTCGGTCCGGTGGATTAAGGACATGCTCCAATCATATGGGGTTCCTGCTCCGGCTAGGGAAGATTTGGAAAAGTTGCTGGCGGCTGCCTCTTTTACTGCTGATTCCACTGCTGATGCTCTGCAACATTCCGCTTGTGCTATGGCGGCCGATGTGGCGGTGAAAAGGAGCGCCTGGCTTTGAAATTGGGACGTGGACGCAACATCGCATAGCAAAGTAGTGAGTGTTCCCTTCAAAGGGGCAAGCTTTTTGGCGAGGCTTTGGAGCCCATGCTTGTGGAGACCAAGGGCAAAAGAAAGGCCCTGCCTACTAGGGAGTGCAACACCAAGTAGACTCCCAAGTCAAGCCATTGCTCCTTTCTCCCTTCAGATTAAACTATGCAGGAAGTGCTTCTACCAGCCACTCTAGTGGACCCAAGCCTGCCTGGCAGGTGCGTAAGTCCTCTTTCAAGCACTGTCCCCAAGCCGGCTCTAAGGGGTCCAAGCCACAATGACGCCTCCGCCCTGGAACCTTTGCTGGGGGGCGCCTTCAGATATGGGTACTCTCTGGAGTTCTGGTCCATCCCTCAGGACAGGTACATAATGGTGCACAGGCCCAGATTTAACATCAAGCATGCCAAGACCTTGGACGCTATTCACCATCTTCTACAGCTGGGGGTGATAGAGAGTGTCCTGAGGGATCAAATAGGATCTGGAGTTTACTCCCATCTGTTCACAGTCCCGAAAAAGTCTGGAGATACCAGGGCCATCCTCGACCTGAAATGGTTAAACAAATGGATACAGAAATAGAAATTCAAGATGGAGACCTTGAGATCAATTCTGTTGGCCATCAGAACACAGGACTTCCTGGAATTACAAGATGCTTATCTGCATGTGCCCATTCTACTGGCTCACAGAAGGTTCCTGAGGTTCTGCTATCAGGACCAACATTTTTGATTCAAGGCGCTTCCCTTCGGCTTGTCTTCTGCCCCCAGGGTTTTCACAAAGATCCTGATTGCCTTGGTTGCGGACCTCAGGCTCAGGGGTGTGGCGGCCTTTCCATACTTAGACAACATTCTTCTGAGATCAAGGACTGCACAACTGAGTGCCCTGCACCTGGATTGGACTTTACATGGTGCAGTAATTTGTAAATTTACTGCAGCAAGAAAGTAATTTTGTTGCTTTAAGGGAGCTAACACTCCCTGAGCAGCCGACAGGTGTGTTTCACACCAGCTGTAAGCAATCAAGGCAGGAGTAGCTTAAATCCATGAGTGAAGCTCAGCCCTGTGTGGCGTGGCGATTCTGTTCTGTGTGATTCCGTGTGCTTCTGTGCTTCTGCTCTTGTTGCTGTATTATTACTTGCTTCGAGTCAGTTGCTCGTTGCGGGTGTTCTTCTTTACGTCCATCTGTTTGGGGAACCGAAGCTGTGGAAAGCTGGACCCGGACAGAGTGAAGAACATGTGGACTGTGAGCCAGGAGAGACCTATCCAGTAGAAGACTTCTGTGCGAGGAACAGAGGACTTTGTATCTGGTTTCCATCTGGACTACACCACAGGTGAAGCTTGCCAGCCAGTGTTGTACTACTGGTTTCATCTGTATTCCACCCTACCTGTGTGTACTGCTTGTATCTACCTTTGTTGTGTTCTTTGATTCCCTAGTGGAATCCCTAAAGCTATAAAGTAGCCTGAAACTCAAAACACCTTGTGGACCTTGCCTCTGTGTGCAGCCTTGAACAAAGGGGACTCTGTCCCACGTAGAGCAAGTGAGTCTGAACTACTCTGCTGTTTGGTACCTGAAGGACTTACACCAATACTTCTAGCACGTGATACCATTTGTGTGCGCCCCAACAATGGGTTCCTGATAAACCAAGCAAAGAGTCACCTCATTTCTACTCAGAGTCTGATTCACCTGGAAGCCTTCATAGACACTTTTTCTTTCAGAGTATCTATGTCATCGGAAAAGCAGGAGAAGATTCTGAATCTGCTCGTTCTACAGAGGAGGCGCCAGAATGTACTGACCCTGGCAAGACTGCTAGGGATGTTTTCCTCTTGCCACGAAATTATTCCATGGTCACGATACAGAGCAAGATCTCTGCAACATCTTCTTCTGCTGTATCAAGACTTCATTTCCTCAAATTGTCCCAAGTTTGTGACCCTCAACCTAGCTACCAGGAGGGACCTTCAGTGGTGGAGCCAGCTCAACAGGCTCAGTGGGGGTTCTCCCATTCAGATCACCCAAAGAATTGTCCTTTTTACAGATCCCAGCCTTTTGGGTGGGGGGCACACCTGCAGAATCAGGTGGCTCACGGGCGATGGTCCTCCTCGGAAATGCAGATGAGCATCAACTGGTTAGAGCTAAGGACAATCTTCCTGGTGCTACAGGACTTCTCTGTACCCCTGCAAGGGAAGGATCTGCTAATTTACGCAGACAACATGATTGCCCGAGCTTATGTTAATCACCAGGGCAGTCAAAAACATTGCAGAAACTTGCCAGACAGCTTTTTCTCTGGGCAGAGAGGATCCTGTCCTCAATCAGAGCGGAGCATGTTCCAGGGGTGGAGAATGTTGTGGTGGATTGGCTCAGCCGACAGGAACTGAATCCAACGGAGTGGCAGCTGCATCCCCAGGTGTTTGCTGCTGTGCGCCAGAGATTCAGGGAGATGTCACTGGACTTATTTGCAAGTTAGTACAACCATGAACTGATCAGATTTTACACCATGGGTAAAGAGGGTGAAGAGGGTCATGACGCTCTCAATCTAAAGTGGCCAAAAAGTCTTCTTCTGTACGCGTTTCCTCCAATAAAGCTTCTGCAAAGTGTCATTCTAAAGATATGACAAGAAAGCGCAGAGGTAGTGTTGGTCAGTGGCTCCGTTCTGGCCCCGTTGCCCATGGTTTCCAGATTTGATGGAGCTCTCTGTGAACCCACCATTCCATCTATCAGCCAGGGACGACCTGTTGTTGCAAGGTCCTGTACTACACCCACGACCAGACATGTTCAAGTTAACTGCCTGGAGGTTGAGTGGCTTGGCCTCCAGTGATTAGGCTATTCTGATGTGGTGCTCAAGACTCTTTTGTCCGTCCGCAGGCCTTCCACCTCTATCACCTGGAAGGTGTTTGCGGGTTGGTGTGAGAGCAGACAGATCCAACTTACTAGACCCAAGGACAAGCATCTTTTAGATTTTCTGCAGTGTGCGCATGACAAGGGCTATAGTACCGCTACACTGAAAAGACAGGTGTCAGCTATTGCCTCCATGTTGGGGTTCCCAAGGGGGAGGACTCTGTCATCACACCCGCATGTATGGAAGTTCCTCAAAGGCTCCTACATGAGATTTCCTATTAGTTCTGAATGCCCTGACTAGGCCCCCCCTTCGAACCGATGGCTACATGCCCCTTACGGTTGCTTACGGACTGCATTTTTGGTGGGGGTTACATCAACGAGAAGGGTCTCAGAGATTGCTGCCCTTTCTATGGCCAAAGAGTTTTGTACCATCCTGGAGGATAGACTGATTTTACGTATTGATCCTGGCTTCCTCCCCAAAGTAAATTCTGTGTTTCATCATTCAGAAGAAATTGTGCTGCTTTCCTTTTGTCCCACTCCTTCTAATCACAGGGAGAAGGAGTGGCACACCCTGGTTATTAGAAGGCAGCTAGCGTTTATTTCTCCTGGACCACAGCATTCAGAAAATGTGAAAGTCTCTTTGTGGCCTTTAAGGCTTCCCTCCAGGGTGGTAAGGTGTCCCCCTCTACTATTTCGAGATGGATTAGACAGGCCATTGCAGAGGCTTACATGGTCCATGGCCTTTCTCTGCCGCAGGGACTAGTGGCTCATTCAGTCAGAGAAGCCGCTACCTCAGAAGCCTTTAAGGCATTTCCCTCTTTGGAGTCAGTGTGCAGGGCAGCCACCTGGGCCTCTCCTCACACTTTTATCAAGCACTACAAGGTGGATAGCTACGCTTTGCGGGGCACCGCCTTTGCTAGGCAGGTCTTGCAGAAGGTGGTAGCCAACGATTCAGGTTCTTCCCACCCTTAGGGTACGGCTTGGGCATGTCCCACATGGAAGGACATGCCCTGCTGTGAGGCACCGGAGAATGAGAAGGTTTGTACTAACCTGTAAATTCCCCTACTCAGTGCTCCACAGCAGGGCCAGTCTGCCCACCCGCAGAACCTGATCGTTTGCTTTGTGAAATGTTATATTGGTCTGTCCGTCTACTCGTGACAGACCAATATAACTTAAACTGTAATGCTGTTTGTATGTGTACAGTTACCTCTCATAGGGCAGGCTTTGCTTGTATTCCAGTCTCCACAGATTTCCGCAAGCGTTCCTGTTGCATGTGGAGATGACAGTGTTGTTAGCCAAAGGATAAGATTGCCTGATGGTGTAACACTCTGGGGAGGGGACTTTGAGGCTTGGTAACCGTCTGGGGACTTCTGGGCACCCCTCCTCTCAGGAAGACTTGAACTGGCCCGCCTATCTGAGGAGGGGGAGCTGCTCACATGGAAGGACTGGCCCTGCTGTGGAGCACCAAGAAGTGGAGTTCACAGGTTAGTACAAACCTTCCCGTTTTTGAAAGAGCCATGCAAAATCTTGCCCAAATAGATTTCGGGTCACTTCTCTCACAAACAACTCTTCAATTATGTTAAGTCTTTCCATGATTGGAACAACTCGTTTTGCATCCAAGCCCCCCTTCCATTTCTGGTGCGCAGCTGAACCCGCCTCTGTTTTTCTAGACACTTGGGGGTTGATATATTTACATCTACAGCCCTAAAATATCTTACATTTTCTATGAGAATTAGGAACTCTTATATAATTTCATGACTCAGAGGTAGTTTAAACCAGGCACTGAAATGCTCACTTGAATTCATGCTGCTTGGCCCTGTTAAAAATAAAATAAAATGACAAAACATCTTTAATGATATTTCAAATATTGGCATTTCTGGAGTTTGCTTCTCTGTCTTTAGATCTTGTAATTGGCTTGCTTTACTTTAATAAGCACCCCCCGCAGTATGTGTGTTAACACTGAACGTACTCAAAGAGTTCCTTTCTCAGAAACAATGTCAGATATGTACTCTTGAGATGATTAACTGTGTACTGTATGTCAAACTTCTATTTGATGATCCACCTTCTGCTAAAAGCATATTGTACTTTTTAATGAAATTTTATTCTGCCTTTTTCTGCAAATCAGACACACATCTGCATGAGTTGGTTTCGAGGTAATTATTGTAGAAGTATTTGCACAAACAGCTATTTCAGGTAGCTTTTGGTTATCTGAAAATAGTGTAGGTTTGAGGGAGAAAATATTTGACAACTTCCCTGATGATGTCCTGACAAGGAATAGTTTTTACTGATACGTCAGTGTTTCTCAGACTGGATCGGGAACCTGATGTTAGATGGTTCATGGAAATCTGGGAGCAGCCACCTTGGAAACTGCAGACCTTACTCTTGCTCTATTCCAGTGTTATTCAAACTGTGGGTCGGGACCCACTTGGTGGGTCACGACCTCATGTCAGGTGGGTCGCAGAAAGCTGGGAGCAGCCATCTTGGAAATTGCAGACCTTATTCTTGTTATATTCATTTTGAGGTTTAACCGTTCGAATTTTCAAGTGAGGGTTTTTTTAAATTTTGTTTTTAGTTCAGTGCTTTTACATCATATTTTGTCCTAATCTTGCATTCTGTCAGATATTTCATAGTTGTACAATTGCTGCAGTCCAAGAATGCCAATTTGCATTTCAGGAGTGTCATTTTATTATGTTACAATGATAGCATTTCCTGCTTGATGATGTCACTTCCTGTCACATCATCACTTCCAGATTGATGACATCACTTCTGGTGGGTCCTGACACGAGTGTCATTCTAAAAAGTGGGTCCTGGTCTAAAGAGTTTGAATACCACTGCTCCATTCCTTTTGTGAGAGTGAACTGTTTAAATTTTCAAGTGAGGGTATTTTTTTAAATTTTGTTTTTAGTTCAGTCTACATAATATTTTGTCCAAATTTTGCTTTTTTGTCAGGGATGTTATATAGTTGTGCAATTGCTGCAGTCTAAGAATGCCAGTTTGCATACCAGGAATGTCACTGGGGTGGAGGACAGGCAGCCCAATCGTATGTAAATTCCCCCAACCTGATGCAGTGACACCAATGCAGCTTCTGGTTCATCCTGCAGGGGAATTTTGGCAGCTAAAGGTCTCCTCAAGGTAAGGGGATATTTGTCCCTTTGCCCTGGGGTAAGCCCCAGTATCTGCAATAAGGAAACCCAAGCCTACTTTAGCAAAATGCAGTCTACATTTCAATATGGATTGATGGATCAGATCTTGGAGGGGAGGTAGGATATGGTGTGTACTGCAGCTGCTGACCCTGCCCTGAGCCTGATCTGCCCATCCCTGCCACTGCGCTGCCATTGGGACCATACCTACTCCAGACTATGATTCATGGTGATGGTGTGACCACTGGTCAATTTGGGGATTTAATGTGTGTGGCTGAAATTATTATGCATATTAAAAATATTTATATATTGCTTTTCACCAAGAAGCAGTTCACAGAGCAGTGAAATTGGTGAGCTCTCTCATTCCCCTTAATTTTTTTTTTAATCCAGTAATTTGGCAGATCAGACAAGGTATAGACTGCATAACCAAAAACTGAAGAGATGGAAAGAAAACAACTTATAAGATATACAATGTATTGAAAGGAATTTTAGCAGAGTTCACATGTAATTATATCAGACTATGAAATGAATGCCATGCCTGTCAGTGAATTGATGCATGAATGCCACTATGTTGGGTACACTGAAAGAAAATAATTTGACAAATGGAGGAAAAAAGGGGTTTGCAGAAAATGTGCTCTTTTACATCAATGAGATGGGGAAAGAGGGAAAAGGGAAGGCTTTTAGAAAGGGGGGCCATTGTATAACATCTTGCAGATGTGTTTGTTTCATGCAGCATTTGGGGGCATAGCTCGTGATGCTAACCCCACAGCGAGTCCTTGACTTGGATAGATCACAGTGTGCAACCCAATACTTATAGGAGTAGAGAAAAGATGAACATGTGCTTGAGATTCTAGGCATCTTCCCTAAGAAGGAACTTTTAAATACGGTACACAATCCTCTTATTCACTGTGTTGTTGAAGTGCTGACTGTTCCTGTTATAATGTGATAGTATGTCATTCTGTGTGTGCATGCACTGTGCTTGTGCACTGATTTAGAGGGAATTGGGAAGGGTACCACTGCAGGTGTTCGAACACTTGTCACACTTGAACACTTGTCACAGTTGTACAATTCCTGATCACAACCAGGGACCTGGAAATCTCACTTCCTTCTCCTTGAGTTCAGATGGCTTGTTGCAGGCTGGGTACAAGATGTAGTGTTTTCAGCTTACCTCTTGTCTTGGAAAAAGCAGTGTTTAGACTTCATATTATTGTCCATTAATGTACATATGTGATTCAGGCAAAAAAACAAAAATGCACTGGTGGTAACAATGCTAGACTGTATAGGAATAGGATGGACTGGATAGATGTGTCTTTTTAAAGATACTGTGCAATTTCCCAAGTATGTTTTTTTAATGCACATTGACCATTCTCCCTTGCAAGACATACATGGAGAGATTAAAGCACCTTACTTTGAGTGTGACATTGCTAACAAGTATTAGGCTGCTCCTGCCAATCATTTTTCCATGCTACTCAGATGACATACGCTGGATATAAATAGAAAAAGAGGAGTGGGATAGTAATACAGGCCTCCAACTAAGCATATTTAACAATCTGTGAAGAGAGCATAATCGGAGACTCTTCTCTTTGTAAGGGCTCTGATCACATGTGCCAAGCTTATGCATTTACAATTTGTACATGAATCATTCTTTCATTTTAGTTAATGCACATAGCTTAGGATCAACACCTGCTTCCATGATACTGCTTCTGCCCCATGTATATTCTCTCATGTCTGAAAAGGGCTTACTTTCACTTCCTTGTAGTTTTCTTAGCAGTGGAATCACTGGGAGTGGGTGCAGAGGGTGTGAACCGCGTTAAGTGACACACTTGAGGGATGACACTACCACTAGTGGCTAAAATTGGGAAATCTTGGTATTTTTGAATAATACCATCATGTTATATACCGTATGATGAAAAATTTAATGCAGAATGCAAAGAAACAAGCAGTGTTGAAATATCTGTTATCAAAAGTTGTAGCCAAAAAAACCAGAAAGGGAAAATGTAACTACCTTATGTCACAAAAAGTAGATTTCCATAATTCAGAACTCCCCAACGAGACTGATTGTTCTGAGAACCAATGTGCTGGTGTTAAGACACAGCAGGGAACCAATAAGGTGTTAGTATGAGTCAGCTCTCATTTCCATATATAAGAGCTAATGCTAGAATTCTGATTCAGTTGTGTAAGTGTCATCACGCTGGCCACTGGTTTTTGGTTTACTGATTTGTTGGGTGACCTGAACTGTTATATTAAAATAAACAACACCATCCCTAGTGATGCCTCCACATTTAGGCTGTGCATATTGTAATTTATTCTGTATGGTCTGGTTCGGGGAGGAGATCCATCATGGGGGTGACACAATGAGCTCTTGTACCGGGTGACACAAGCCCTAATGACACCACAGGTCCAAAGTTTGATATATACAACATTCTATATGATTATGGCAGACTAATGTACAAGTTCTTTCTTGCCACTAGTAGTAGTGGTATGGAAACTGCTTGTAAAATGTCAATCGCAATTATGTCTTCTGGGCAGCAGATTTAGTCGTGAGGGTTAATGCCTCCGTTTGCCTGAAGATAAGAACTGAAGATCTGAAGGTCGCCTGTTTGGGACTACTGGAAGTCTCTGTGAGCAGCAGACCTTGTAATTGCCACTGATTAACAGCTGAGCTGCCTCTAGCTGCCTTGTGTGAGGGGGAGTTGTGCCGAAGTCAGCTGCTTCTCTGGTGGGAGCAGGGAAGCCGCTTATCAGCCAGTAAGAAGACAAACGGGTGGTCAGAAAGAAGGACTAAATCCAGAAAGATCCATCTGTATGTGTGTAAGAAGATAGAACATTTTCTGTAAGAATTGTAAAAACCTTTGGGTTTCTGAATAAAGTCTGCCTATGTAAACCGCCTTGAGTTATAGTCATTAGAGAAATCTGGTGACCTACGAAAGGCGGTATATAAATACAGGTATTATTATTATTATTGTAAATTATGTCAGTTTAAAGGTATCTACTGGAAGTCCACCAAGCTGTAGCAAAACGATTTCCTTTTTAAAAACCAGAATTTTGCAATCTCTGTAGATGTGGCTTACTGTAAACCTAAGTAGCAGCTATAATTGATCTATCGTGCTGATGCGGACAGAAAATGGTAGCATGATATTTTAAAGTAAAACTTGCTTTGTGAATGTGTTTCTTGATGTAAATATAAACCTCTCTTAAGCTGGAGAATCTTGAATAGCAACTCTTTGATGTGGAGAATGGGACCACACTGCTTGTTCAAATGAGTTATACTAAGCTTCTTAGTACCCACCTGGTTCCAATTTCAGAAACACAATGATTTGATTAAAGTAACCCCTGGCATTTCAGATTAATAAAAAAAAACCAACCCGGCTACTTTAGCAGGACCGTTAGAAGTCATGTCTTGATTTCTTTTGTGAATTTTTGCTGAATTTGCGTTATCATTCAAGTGAAGAGTAATTTATTGAAGATGACTGGATAAAGTAATACTCTATATTACCCACAAAAGCGGCATTTTATTACAAGGAGACAATAGTTTTCAATAGATAATAGAAACAGTATCTCTCCTTGCATGCTACCAATTTTTTCTTGAGAGAGGAGGAGGGTTGAGACTTACAATACTCTTCAGTCTGGGAGCATTATTCAAATGCTACTTGAACTAGTGGAAATTGCCATGGAATTGTAATGTAAAGGTAGTCAATTTGAATGGTTTTGTCTGTAGTGCACATAGGAGAAATGGCTAAAACCATGTGTGCATGCACCATGTTACTTAGGAAATCTTCATTTTTTAAATCATATGTTACACACAAATGTAAACAAAAGTTGAAAACCAAATGGAACCATTGGTGCCAATGGGATCTTTCTTCCCAGGTCAAATAGCCATCTCAAGGAGATCCAGTTGGTTTGGAACCAGGAAATGGGAAAGACTTAAAGCTCTCCAACCTTGTACATCGCCTTTTAGTTCAGAAAAGTCAAGTGTGATGGGAGCTAGCATATATATGTCACATGCAGTTTGGGCCTTATATTACCTGGGTTGAGAAAGTTGTGAATGCTTCCTGGAGCAAGGGTGTTATATTCATAAGGAAGCTATGGTGAGACCAAAAGAAGCACTTGCTCACCCCCACTAGAATGAATAATTCTCAGACCTTTGCCTGTCTTGAAACAAAATGTTTGAGCTGGTGCTGGTGACCCAACTCCAGGGATGCTTGGATGTTAGCAGTTTTTCTTGATCAATTTCTGTCTGGTTTTGACTTGATTTGGAGACTTGCCTGGGTTACTCTGACCTATATCAGTGACTTGACTGGGTGGGGGGCAGGGAATATATCCCTGTTGGTTCTGCAGAATCTGTCAGTGACTATTGAGGCAATCTATCATTGGGATTCTCTTGGGCTGCCGAAGTCCTGTTTTGCATTTGTTTTGGTTCTTCCTGGAATTTACCCAGAAGTAAGTGTTGGGGGGGGTACTTTTGACCCCATGGCTGTTTAGCATATGGGATTCCACACCAGTGTCCTTCATGCTGTTTAGTATCATCAAACTTGTAGAAGAGATTATTTGTTTGGGGAACTGCCATCAACACTGAAGATGACCATCTCTGACTTTCTCATCTGATCCTGGGGAAGCAGTGCCAGCTGTAAACCAGAGTCTGCACTCGGTGGTGGATGGATGTGACAGGATAAGCATTGGCTCAACCCTCTCAAGAAAGAAATACTTTTCGTGTCTAGGAAAGCTGATCCAGGATTAGGTGTACAGCTTGTTCGGTTGCGTAAAGGAACTGCTGTCTGAAGGGCAAGTTCATAGTTCTTGGCCTTGCTCTTAGATGCTCATATGGAAGCTGTGCCCAGGAGTTGCTTCACATAGTTTCAGCTGATGTGTCCGTTGTGTTCTTTCCTGGAGAAGGCAAATATGATCATTGTCATAGATTTTTTTCAGTTCTAAGTTTAAAATGTGCCATGCACTGTTTGTTTTTTTTTTTTTTTGAAAATGTCTGCTAGTTCAGAACACCTACTGCTATGTAAACTTGCGTGCTGGTTAAAATCTCTTACTGGTGATTTTTGGTCTTCACTTTATAAGGTTTGCAGCACTTACTAAAAATTGTTTGTTTTCAGTAGGTATTTGTACAGGTAGATGATCCCTTATCAGGACATCCGAATCCAGACATCTTTGTCCAAGACTTTTTTCAAAACTTTCCACTATGTGAACACTTAGAAGGTCTTGTGCTCATTCCCACACACATTCTGTAAGTTCTGTTCTCTGCTCTGTGGTGTATGCCATTGTTGAAAAATGTCAGAGGCAGCAGACAACCACATGGGTAACAGTGAACAGATGAAAAGAAGCATTTCTCATATTTATGCAGTTATTCCAAAATCCAGACACATTCAGTGCTGTAATTCAAATGAGTTAACAGGTTCTATGATGTTATAGCAGGAAGTGATGTTGTGGTAGGAAGTGACATCATCAAACAGGAAATGCTGTCATTGTAACATACATGAGCAGAAGAACACACACAACACAGGATCACAAGCTTAACAGGGAGAGGGAGCATGAGCTATGAGTGCAATCTGCACACATGCACAACACAGGATCACAAGCTTAACAGGAAGAGGGAGCATGAGCCATGAGTGCAATCTGCACACACACACACAACACAGGATCACAAGCTTAACAGCTGCCATACGGTAAATGGGTGTCTGTAGCAACCACCCACTCTGTGACCAAAACATTGAGTGTCACAAAACAGAAGTCACATATACGTGGGTTCCCTGCTTATAATATGAACAATGCCATAAACAGTGTTGTGATTCACGCAATGAACACGCTTTCACGTTAAGCAATGGATTGCAAACGTAGATTAAATCCCTTCTTATTATTTCAAGCATAGTTATGACAACCACATCAGAAAGAAAAGAGCATGAATCTTAATTATAGTAACCAGCATAAGACATCTGCTATATGTACCAGATCTCCATAATCCCATTCACAAAAGGCATCTCTGCCTCATCTTCAGGCATTTGCTTTTCCTCAGGGGGGCTGCAGTGGAAGTGAGGAGGTGGGAAAAAATCCATTGCATGAGCATCATTTTGCAGGTGAGCCTGGACCCAAGCCTATTATTTTAGCATCCTGTAACATTCTGTAGCCATACTCCTAGCTCTCCCTAAATACAACGCTTGTTGGCAGAGGCAAATTCAGTGTATGGGGATTGTCTCTCCCTGTTATCTGAAACTGGGGAGAAGTGAGGGTGGGCATGGCTGTTCATGAAGCACGGCAGCACAAGAGGGTGGGAGTAGGTGACACTTGAAATCTTCCTGTGCTTGGGCACACTGTACATGAGAAAAATAAAGCCTGAACAAGCTTCTCTTACTCCATTATGTCTTACAAGCCCCAGTTTACAGCAGGTGATGATGCTGTTTCATTCATTCATTCATTCATTCACCTTCTCTGCAGAATCTGGAACTGCAGTATTGGACATGCATGAGGAAAGGGATAAAAACATCTCTCCTGAGTTCTCCCCTTCCTCATGCATGTCCAATACTGCAGTTCCAGATGCCTTCTGTAGAAGGGGTGGAAGAGGATGAATATCCCAAGTTTTCCCAAAGAAACTCTAGCGGAATACTGAATATATTCTTAAATAAACACAACATGGCCAAATACAACAGATGATTGATGCTACCACAGATCATCTGACAAAGGTTAATCATGCACAGCAGCCCTCTCTTACAAGCACATACAACTGGAAAGGAGCACAGCAATTATTTGCAAGTATTCTTTTAACAACTGAAATGCAACAGTCTAGGGTGGTGATGGTTCTCAGCCACAAATGAGGCAAAACAGAGTGGGAGAGGGTGGCAATTGGGATGAGCACAACAGGGGCTAAACAGGACGGTGGGGTTTTTTTTTGATGATAACAGCCAAAATAGTGTGAATTGAACTGAAGCCCAGATCTACCAGGCTCCCTGATGTGGAGACCAGGTCTACCCCCGCCTCCCCCCCGGGGGTAGCAAACCGGGCAAAGTCTGAAGAAAGCCCAATTACAGAGTTGGGGAAGGTGGCAATGGGGACAAAACGGGTGGGTGGGTGGGTGGCGACAGCCAGGATAGTCTGGAGCCTGGGGCAGGCCTACCTGCTCACGCTTGCCTCTTCGCCGCCTTGACTCGCTGCTGCCGCTGCTGCTCGATCTGGTCCGCTGCCTCGACAACGCTGCCCAGGGGTGTGCGGTTCCCCCGGCAGGGCATCGGAGGCGGGGGGGGGAAGACGTGGAGGCAGGGGAATCCTGCACAGATTGTCCAGTTTATATCAGACTTAAAACTTCCTGGCAGAAGTGCTCATTTATCTTGGAACTCACTTTGGACTTGAGATCAGGACCTCCTCCTTTGCACTGGTGTTCTGAATGGGAGGGAATTTTTTTTGTTCCATTGAAACTTTGATTTGTTTTTCTTCTACTCTGTAGATTTTAACTGGCTCTTAATTGTTGCTGCTTTGCGGTGGCTTATTTTTTTCTGTCACTTTG
>JAJKFI010000007.1:1610878-1641309 GCA_029204185.1 Lerista edwardsae | reverse complement strand
GACTCCTCCATTCTCTGCAGCATGTGAAAGAATCTGGTCTATGTTTAGAAACACACTAATTCAAGAAATAAACTGACATGTGAAAGGGTAGAGAAGCTTGTCTCAATCCAGGCAAATCTTCAGTTTTTAGAAGTCCATAATAACTGAAGCAGACACAACAGAGTAGCTGCAGAAGCAGAGACTGAAACTGATACTGATAATTACAGCTCAGAAAATGATTCTGATTAAATTTCATGCCCATTCGTTGAAACTTAGTCCCTTTCTATACACTTCCCCCCCTCTTCAATTCTTTTTATGAGAAAGTGTTTTTTATTTTTATTTAATACTGTGGAGAGGAAATATGAATAATTGTTACATCTGGATTTTTAAAAATTGTTTTGTGGAAGTTTTTTTGTCTGTTCCATATAACTAGTAAACAGTTCAGGAGATGGTTGCTCTATTTGTTACAATTACAAATAAATATTATTAAAAAAGTAAATTATATTTGTAATAATTGTTTGGATACACTATATTTTTAATATGCTGGTTGTGATAATTTTATGCCAAGTCAAATTGTCCATAGTCATATTTTATGTTCCTAAAGTAACAGGATGACAATCAATCAATCAATCAATCAATCAATCAATCAATCAATCAATCAGGTACTTATATACCGCTTTTCAACATGAAATTCACAAAGTGGTTTACAGGCAAATAGTAATAATAATAAAATTAAATGGCTCCCTGTCCCAAAGGGCTCACAATCTAAAAGAAGGCTGACCACCAGCAACAGCCACTAGAAAGACTGCGCAGGGGTGAAGAGGGACAATTACTCTTCCCCTGCTGAATATGAGAGGAACACCACTTGAAAAAGTGCCTCTTGCCCAGTTAGCAGGGGTATCTGGTATTTTCCTTTCAATCTGGAAAAGGAAAAAAAAGTGCTAATGTAGCATTTTTTTAATTTTTCTGAAAATTTCTGTTTCCACCCCACCTACCCCCGGATAAAACCAGGTTTTTTTTCTGAGCTTCAAAATTTCTGGAAATTTTACATCTCTAGGTGTACATCGTGCAGAAGCTAAAATGTGATCAGGGAATGATTTGGTCATGCAGAAAACCACACTTTGACAGTCTGTCTTTTCTAGAAGAGATTTGAGCACTAACTGACATTTGTGATGTCCTCATTGATGCCTCCTCCTAAGTTTTAAAAAAGGAATGAGGTAATTTTATCGCCATTCATGACATTTGTACCTGTTCAAGCTGAGCTAGACAATAAAATATGGCTAATTGACGTATGTCCTTCACCATCAGACTTCATTACGTGTAAGGAGAGAGAAAGGAGATGATTTTTTTTCCCTTTATGATTTACAAGCACAATCCTATGCATGCCTCAGAACCCTGTTGAGTTCTGTGGGACTGGCTCCCGGGAAAATGTGTGTATAGGACTGCAGCCTTTGGTTGCTGGGGGTACTGAGCCCAATCCTAAGCATGACTACTCAGAAGTAAGTCCCATTATAATCAATGGGGCTTACTCCCAGAAAAGTGTGGATAGGATTGCAGACACAATTACTGACACTCTGTATCTTGGCTGCTACTAAAAACACTATATGATACAGCTGGTACAGTATAGTTTAGGGCAGTAGTTCCAAAAGTGTGGATCGTGACCCACTGGCGGGTCAATTTCAGGTGGGTCTCAAAGCACCTAGGGTGGTCATATTGAAAATATAGGAAGATGGGATGCTGGAAAGGGGGAGGGCTGTGGGGTGGTTTTGCAACCCATACTGAATCCTGACCCTTGGCACTGGTCCAAGAAGCTTTACATGGGCTGCTTGGATTTGCAGCAGTGGAAGTGCTGGTGCAGATTCGAATAGCCCCATAGGGATAACAGGGGCTTGGCAAGGGGCAAAAATATCCCCTTGCCTCAAATTGTTCTCCAGCCATCTCCTAACCCAATGGTTCCCAAACCAGGGCCCACCAGTGGATCATGAGCCAATTTCAGGTGGGATGCAAAGTACCTAGAGCTTGAAAATATGAGTAGTTTGAATTCAAATATTTGAACTGAAAATATGGGAACACTGGAAAGGGGGAGGTCTTTGTGGTTGTTTTGCTTGTGCCAAGGTTGCAAATAGGCTTTTTTTTCTTTCTGATTCACTTTTCTACTGATTCACTTTTCACAGTTACTGCTGCATTCTCAGGAAAGCAGCTGGGTCTGGCATCACAGTGAAAGCACTTCCAGCCATGACATCACTTTTGGTGGGTCACAGACAGATTGTCATTCTAAAACGTGAATCCTGGTGCTAAAAAATTTGAGAACCACTGGTCCAGGAGTGTCAAACTTGTTCCATGTAGCAGGTATTTCTAGTTCCTGCTAAGGACCCGAGGTGATGTTATTAAGATATGGAAAGATATGAAAGTCCAATTATCATACAGACTGCTGTTTCAGCATACACTTCTGCGAAGATGACACTTCGTAGCTCAGCAGCTGATATCAACTGATGATTGTAGTGGGAGAGCCCACTTATCATAGGGGCTGGATAAAGAGCTTCCAGAGGCCATATGCAGCCAGGGGGCCTTATGTTTGACACCCCAGCTATAGTAAATTGTGATAGTGAATCTTCTCCTGATACATGAGATACCAGTTGATCTATATGAGTTGATAATGGGGAAGGGGTGAGCATACAGCAGTCTTGGCTACCTGCATTCAAGTAAGAGTGCTCCCTGAGGTATCTGGTGGGCCACTGTGAGATCAATCAATCAATCAATCAATCAATCAATCAATCAATCAATCAATCAATCAATCAATCAATCAATCAATCACTAGTATTTATATACCGCTTTTCAACACAAAGTTCACAAAGCGGTTTACAGGCAAAAAACATTAAAGTTAAATGGCTCCCTGTCCCAAAAGGGCTCACAATCTAAAAGAATGGAGAACACCACCAGCAACAGCCACTAGAAAGACACTGTGCTGGGGTGAAGAGGGATATTTGCTCTCCCCCTGCTAAATATAAGAGGACACCACTTGAAAAGGTGCCTCTTGCCCAGTTAGCAGGGAAACTGAGATAAGGAAGCTGGACTGATCCAGTGGACTGGGCCTGATCCAGTGGGACTCTTCTTATGTTCTTAAGAGTAGGGAATCTTTTTGGTGCGAGCTATTCCTCTTAATTTGGTATTGAGAGCCACTGATGATAGTTCAGGGCTGCTCGGGTAGCTAGATGTTCCCCTTCCAGGTGCAGCTTGGCAAGTAGCATTTATAGTTGTTGGGAAGCATTTGCTATTTTAAATGGGTGACATTACTGTTCCACTTGTCTTGTTTAGGTCTTCTTTGCAACGACTAAAATTAGAGGCTTTGTGTCTAGTACTGAAAACCTAATCCTCAGAGGAAACTAATATGAATTGAATTATTTCCGGATTCCAGCCACAAAGCTGGAACCCCCTTCTAGTTAAGTGAGAATTTTTGCATTTAAACTAAATAAAGACAATAGATCAGCAATTGTGAGGAGGACAACTTGCACTCTGTGGCTTCTGAGGGCAGGAATATAACCAATGGGTTGAAATTAGAATATATAGGCTAGACGTGAGGAAGAAGTCCTTAATTGTAAATGCTGTCTGGCACTGGAAGAGACTGCCTCATGCGGTAGTGAAGGTTTTCAAGCAGATGCTGGATTGCCACACCTCAAAGATGCTGTAATAGTTGCCTGTACTGAACAGGGGGACTGGACTAGATGACCTTTATGGTTCCTTCAAACTTGTACAGTCTATGAGATTATGTAACAACAGGTTTGTGGTGTATACTGTCTGAAGTTTTTGTTGTACTTAGAAGGTTGGGAGTTCGAGACTGCGTGACGGAGTGAGCTCCCGTCGCTTGTCCCAGCTCCTGCCAACCTAGCAGTTCGAAAGCACCTAAAAAAATGCAAGTAGATAAATAGGGACCACTTTGGTGGGAAGGTAACGGCGTTCCGTGCACTATGGCGTAGAGTCATGCTGGCCACATGATCGGACTAAAACGCCGGCTCTACAGGCTTTGAAACGGAGATGAGCACCGCCCCCTACAGTCGGTCACGACTAGACCATTCGGTCGTGGGGAAACCTTTACCTTTAGATCCTTCACAACACAGAATCTTTCCACAGCTTAGCAGATACTGTGCTGCAATTCCATATATTGCCAGCATTCAAGTTGCGACACTTTGTCACTGGACAAAATGCCATTGTTCTACTTCCTCATTACCTTCTTTCATTAGCATGAATTTTGTGTGGCATTTAGTTGGGCAGGTGGTACAGACAAAGAGCAGGAAATGTCACTGACAGCACAATCCTATGCATGTCTACTCAGAAGTAAGTGCCACTGGAGTCAATGGGACTTACTCCCAGGAAAGTATGTATAGGATTGCAGCCTGTTCGTTCAAACTGAGTGGCATAATTACCTTGTGACTTTCTTTTCTAAAAATAATTTTGGGAGGCTCTCTCCTTCTTGCTGCTTTACTCAAATGCAGCAGCATTTTTTTTTACAAGTTATAAACATGAACATGTGTATCTTTTCTTCCCATAGCAGTGCAGCACCATTCAATGATTGCTTTGCTTTTCCCCCATTTACAAAATGATTTCTTGAGTTAAAAACTCAGAGTTCAGCTGCTCCTTCTAGCAAGGCTACCCCTACCCTATCATGTGATGATATATCCTATAGGTCAGCTAGCCCAAGCACTGTGCTTAGTGGCAGCTCCTTCAGTTTGCACAATGTGCTGCACTGCCCTCTTGAGGACAAAAAAAAGTTCATAGCGCAGATTGATTTTTGCTGTTTTGTCCAGCCAGTCATAAGCAAAAACCATGTGCCCTGCTTTGTCAATGCTTTGGTCTTGGAGATTTGCAAAGTAGCTTCCTTCCTATGCACATGAACTGTATTGGAATGCTATATGTACTGGGGCCACTGTCTCATGGTGCAGAAGCGAATGGAGGGGGGGGAGGCATTGTTTCTGGCCGCTGATTGACCAACTGCTGTTCTTCAAATTGCATTGTTTTCTTCTTCTCTTACCCTCACATGCAAGTGGAGAGAGACTGAATAGGAGAAAGAGAGCAGGCCTCCTTGTCTGCCTTTATTATTGTTATGTGCATTTCTGCCCCCTTTTATCTGGGAAGCAGAAGCTAACATCTTATTGCGGTACATTTTTTTTGCGGTACATTGCGGTACAAACTTTTTACTACTAGGACCCACCACTAGAACCCACCAAAAATACACTCCATTCATACCCACCTAGTTTTATAACAACAAAGCTAGTGGAGGTGACAGCATTCCAGCTGAGTTACTCAAAATCTTAAAAGATGATGCTGTCAAAGTGCTGCACTCCATATGCCAGCAAATTTGGAAAGCCCAGCAGTGGCCACAAGACTGGAAAAGATCAGTTTACATTCCAATCCCAAAGAAGGGCAATGCCAAAGATTGTTCAAACTACCGCACCATTGCACTCATTTCACATGCTAGCAAGGTGATGCTCAAAATCCTACGCTTCAGCAACATGTGAATCGAGAACTACCAGATGTACAAGCTGGTTTCCGAAGAGGCAGACGAACTAGAGATCAAATTGCCAACATTCGCTGGATCATGGAGAAAGCAAGAGAGTTCCAGAAGAACATCTACCTCTGCTTCATTGACTATGCCAAAGCCTTTGATTGTGTGGATCACAACAAACTGTGGCAAGTTCTTGAAGAGATGGGAGTACCAGACCACCTGATCTGCCTTCTGAGAAACCTGTATGCAGGCCAGGAAGCAACAGTTAGAACTGGACATGGAACAACCGACTGGTTTCAAATAGGGAAAGGAGTACGACAAGGCTGTATACTGTCACCCTGCTTATTTAACTTATATGCAGAGTACATCATGAGAAAGGCTGGGCTGGATGATTCACAAGCTGGAATCAGGATTGCTGGGAGAAATAACAACCTCAGATATGCAGACGATACCACTCTAATGGCAGAAAGTGAGGAAGACCTAAAGAACCTTCTGATGAAGGTGAAAGAGGAAAGTGCAAAAATGGGCTTGAAACTAAAATGGCAAAAATGGGCTTGAATTAAAAAAAACTAAGATCATGGCAACCACTCCCATCACTACCTGGCAAATAGAAGGGGAAGAAATGGAAGCAGTGACAGACTTTATTTTCCTGGGCTCCAAGATCACCTCAGATGGTGACTGCAGCCATGAAATTAAAAGACGTTTACTTCTTGGGAGGAAAGCTATGGTGAACCTAGACAACTTAATAAAAAGCCGAGACATCACCCTGCCAACAAAGGTTTGCATAGTCAAAGCGATGGTTTTCCCAGTAGCAATGTATGGCTGTGAGAGCTGGACCATAAGAAAGGCATAGCGCCGAAGAATAGATGCTTTCGAATTACGGTGCTGGAGAAGACTCTTGAGAGTCCCCTGGACTGCAAGGAGAACCAATCGGTCAATCCTCCAGGAAGTCAAGCCTGATTGCTCCTGGAAGGACAAATCCTGAAGCTGAAGCTCAAATACTTTGGCAACCTGAGAAGAGAGGACTCTTTAGAAAAGACCCTCATGCTGGGAAAGATTGAAGGCAAAAGGAGAAGGGGGCGGCAGAGAATGAGATGGTTAGATAGTGTCACGGAAGCAATGAACATGAAATTGGGTGAACTCTGGAAGCTAGTGGAGGACAGGGAGGCCTGGCGTGCTGTGGTCCATGGGGTTGCGAAGAGTCGGACATGACTTAGCGACTGAACAACAAGTTTTATGAGACTAAAAGAAAAAAGTTACTTTGCCAGCCACTCAACCATCTGTTTTAATCCTTTTTACTATGGATACTGTGGCGCATTTCAGCTCCGTGTGCGTTAGATTGGGATCATTCTGCTGGCCCTTCAAAGTGGACTGAGGCCCTGTCATCTTTTCAGAACTAAATGCACATGTGCCACATTCCATTCAATTTCCATAGGGCTTGCAAATTCCATAGGACACATTTTCCTTGTCAGACATCAGCCTGTCAGTTCTGCGACCCACTGACAGGTCCTGACCCACAGTTTTGGAACCATTGTCTTTCATAAAATGGATGCTGTGTTGCATTACAAATGTGGTGTTAACAAAGTGCAGATCACTTTGTAGATTAGATCCAAGATTAGATCCAAGCTCTGCTTAACCCATCTCTTCACACGTGCCTTGTCGGCAGTCCCTATAGGTTGCGTGTGTGCATCAAGTTACCTGTGTATCAGCTTCACTGGTTTGCCTTCTCAGGGATGTTGTATTGAAACATCCAAGGAGTGATTTGGTAATTGGATGCTCAAAATTCCACCTCTTCCTTGCTTTCAGTTTGACTTGGACAAGTCACCTGTTTATTTCTGATCCTGTGCTCTGTGTTGCAGTAGTGACCAGGCAAATCTTTTCAGGAAGCTTAGAAGTAGAACATGAGGGAAATGGCATTCTTCACCACCATCAAGGGTTTGGACAGAAAGAAAGAGCATGTGTGAGAGAGCACCTGTGTGTGTGTTGTCACCTCTAAGTTTGCTGTTGTGTTCTGCACTTGTTAAATTGAAAAACGTTTCCTAGAAAACCTACATGCACAGATGTAGGTTTCGATAATGCATATCAGGTGTTTGATAAGTTCTGACATAATGGGAAACCATGGTTTTTCACTATATGAATGTAGCTTTGAGGCCACTTGACAGGAGTGGCATTGGAGGTCAGCCAGTTAAGGCACTGACTGAGAGTCAATGCCCAGCAGAGGATCCACCAGGTAAGGCTGATCCCTAAGTCCTTGCTATCTCCCTCAGTAGTGGTGAAAGTGCATAGTATGCCATGAGATGGTGAGCAGGCAGTGCCGTGAGAAGCCCAGTGCAGAGCTTTGCCCCATGGCTGCTACCAACCCAACACTAACAAGCCCATGCGCCTTGACTCCTGGTTGTACACATCCTAGTTTGTTTAAACCATGGTTCCATGCTGTGATATGAGTAACTGTGGTTTAATTGTTGGCTTTTAAACTGGGATGTGAAACAGAGTTCAAAGTTCAGATTAATGTGAGCCATGAAGCCATGAGCCATAAAAATAAACTAATACGTTGGTATCATGACTCTGCAACAAAGTCAAGGAGGTAAGGGGAGTCTGAAAGGATTTAAAAACCACATTCACATAGCAAGAAACCTATAGCTGTCTCATTTTCCTGGTGTATCTGAAGTTGTTCCCTGATCTTTTGACTGTCCCAGTTGTAATCTGTAGTATATATTATGTTAATTTGTGAGGTCTGATACAATGTATAGATGAGTAGTTCCCAAACTTTTTAGCACCGGGAACTACTTTTTCAAATGATATACTATTGAGACTTACTAGCTTTAAGAGACTTAAAGTCTCACCTTAACTCAAGCCTCTGTTTTTATCCTGGTGTTAGTGGGGATAGGCCACCTTCTGGAGCATTTGTTGAGCTCCAAATTCATCAGATTAGGACCGTTCTGGTGGCCGTGTGTTCTCCTTCGTCAGGCCTTGAATAGAAACTGAGGCTTATTTGCTTATTCGTGAGTGAATGTGCATATGTGGCTTAGTTTCACTTTCCATAGGGTTTAATACATTTATTAGCTTGGAGGAGGGGGGTTACTTCTTGATTGTTTTGGAGGGCCTACGTTCATTGTATCAAGACTATTCTGGTGGCATTGTGTTCTTCTTGGCCTGCGAAATGGACTGTTGCCTGCTTGTGAGTAAACATGCAATGCAGTTCAGTTTCATTTTCCTTGGCAGTTATCAGCTTGTCAGTCTCATGACCCACCAACAAATAGGTCAGGACCCACTTGTGGTCAGGTCAGGACCCAGCTTCGAAAACACTGATATAAATCACGGGTTTCCAAACCCTGGCCCGTGGACTGGATCTGGCTGGATCTGGGGTTTGGAAACATCTTTCCCCCCCTGTGAGTGGCACTTACTTTGCTATGGAAATGCTGCTCCATTTTCAAGGTGAACTGGTGGCCACTCTGGGCAGTCACATGTTTGCCCAGCATCCCAGAAGGCTGTTCATCAGCATGCCGGGCATAGATGTGACTGCCCAGAGTGTCCCTGCCACCAGTTCAGCTTGAAAATGGAGCGGCTCTTCGATGGAACAGTAAGTTCTGCTTGGGACGGGGAAGGGTTTTCCGTTCTGCAGTGGTTGCAAGCTTGGCAACCGCTGATATAGATGGTATTGCTTGATGGCAGAAAACCTGTGAACACATGCACAGAGGTCCATGTTAGATGAACACAGAGTGTTCTGTTTGCTTCACCTCCTGACCTGACTAACTGCTGGTGGGAATAGTTCGTCAGATTGTGTAGACTCGGAGTACTCTGACCATTTTTGGAGTCAACACTACTGACTGTTTGGAATTCTGTCTTCTTAAAAGGCCCTTGTGAAGAGGAAGTACATTAATAGTTTTTCTTTTTTACATTAATAATGGAATTTGAAACTGACAAATCTCTCAAGTATGTGAAAAAAGCTAGAGCTTTGAGAGAGGCAGCCAAAGCAGGTGGAAGGTGGATGATTCATTCTCTTTAATATAGTTATCTTTTTCCACTTTCATTATTCTTCTCCTTCTCTAATTCGATGGTGGTGTAAACTAACAAGACTTGAAGGAAATGTGGCTTTAAATGGAGCGGAGCATTTCCCTGTCTGGAGATGCGAGTGGTGTATGTCTCTAAACATCAGACTGTGGTCTCATAAATATTGCATGGACAGCCACACATTGCTTGTTTAAACTGTGAAATCCCAGAAATGATGCTTGTTCCTGTAAGTCATGTGTGTTAAAATAAATACATTTTGAGAGGCAGAGAGACCCACAGAGCGTTGCTAGCAATAATGCATTTCTGCCCCACGTGCTACAAGGCTAGATTCTCCAGATGTATTAGGGAGGGAGAGGAACCGAGACAGTGGTAGAATTGGAATTGGAGCTTAGAAAGTGATTCAGGGAAGAGCCAGTCCATCTGAATTTGGGAGCCTATTATCTTGTTTTAGCACACCTCATGAATCTGCAATGTAATCTGCTTTCAACAGACCTCAGCGTCCCCTGTCAGAAAATCAGTGACTGCCTGATTGTGAACTTGTCAGTGTGACAAATGGAGTACATAGATAAAGATGACATTTTCTGTTTTCACAGTGCATGATTGCCACGTGTAACTGCTGCAGGCAAGTCTCCCAAAATGAAGGATAGGTGTATAGGATATAAAAATGGAAAAGGTTAGGTATTTTTATATTTGTTCACAGGCTTACGTTATATTTCTTCTTTCTCTCTTCTCCCCCCCCCATTAAATTTGTTTAGATGCAGATAGAGAAATCCATGCAGCGCCCCATACAAGCGAGAAGTTAATTCAGCTCTTCCGGAATAAAAGCGAGTTCACATTTCTGGCCACCCTGCAGCAGCGAGCGTCAACTTCAGGAGTCATTCTGTCTATCCGAGAACTGGAACATAGGTAAGGGGGTGGGAACCTGTGGCTTGTATACATCTTTCCTGTCACCACAGAATATAACAAACATAACAAGAACATAACGTAATGAGAACATAACAAAATCACTGTGTCGTTAATGCTTTATATGATGACATGGTGTTTAAAAGTGGTGAGTTGGAAATCTGAAGAAATGAAGTCTCTGTTTTAATAGATGCCAAGCCCTCTGTTTTCTGTTCAATAAAGAGACAAGGATGTCATGTCTCAGAATGGCTTTCCAAAAACACCTCTGAGCTGCTGTTCTCTGCATGGCAATTCCTGCTATGTAGGAGAACACACATCAAGGAAAGTTGTTTTTCTCTTTAGTTGATGGGTATTTCATGTAATTTAATAATAAATAATAATACATTTATTTATATACCGCCTTTCTTAATATCACTAGATTTCTCTAATGATTGAACTCAAGGCGGTTTACATAGGCAGACATTCTCACAAACCCGAAGGTTTTTACAATTTACAGAATGTTCTGTCTTCCAAGAACAACACTCCTACAGATCTTTCTTTCTGGATTTAGCCTTCTTTCTTTAGCCACCCGTCTGTCGTCTGCTGGCTGATGAGGCTTCCCTGCTGCCACCAGAGATGCAGCTGATTTCAGCACACTCCTCCTCCCACAAGGCAGCTGAAACTCAGCTTGTAATCAGCCGCAGTTTCCAAGGTCTGCTGCTCGCAGAGACTTCCGGCAGTCCCGAGCTCACGACCTTGAGATCTTCAGGTGTTATCTTCGGGCAAACGGAGGCATTAACCCTCTCGGCTAAATCTTCTGCCCACAGTGGTTATTTATTACAGTGGTTCCCAAACTGTGGGCTGAGACCCATCAGTGGGTCACAAGCCAATTTCAGGTGGGTCACAAAACATCTAGGGCAGCCACATTGAAAATATGGGATACTGGAAAGGTTCTGTGTGGTTCTTTTGCTTGTTTCAAGGTTGTAAATAGACTTTTTTTCTTTCTGATTAAGTTTGCTATTGGAAAATGGCTGAGAAATAACCCAACATTGCTGCATTATCAGGAAAGCAGCAGGCTCTGGCGTCACAATGACTGCACTTCCGGCTATGATGTCACTTCTGGGGGAGGGGTCCCCAGACAGATTGTCATTCTAAAAAGTGGGTCCTGGTGCTAAAAATTTTGAGAACCACTGATTTATGACTTTTTCAAAACTTGTTGAAATGTATTCTTGTGTGTAAGTTTTACAATTAAAAAGCCCTGACATTAGAACAGTAAAACAAATTATTTCAAACATAAGATTTGCAATGGCATAGTCAGAAGGAAAGTAGATCAAAACCATTCATTGGCTAGTGCCCATGAAACCCAAAGAGAAATGGACAAAAGTGATGTTCTTAGACATTACTCCCAAGATTCAACATCACTGTGGACCAAAACCCCCCGAATGCATTTGTTAAGTAAACTAAAGGCCCAATCATAGCCAAGTTTCTAGTGCTGATGCAGCTGCAATGCAGCTCCAAGGTAAACGAACAAACATTCCCTTGCCTTGAGGAGGCTTTCCTGACTCTACCTCGAACACAAAATGCAGCACACACCCAATTGGAACAGCTGGAAAATTGGATAGGATTTGGCCCTTATTGTGTAGCACTACCTTCCCAAATGATCTTGGTGAATAAGGATGTTCATATGAGCAGAGATGTTCTGAGAGACACAGTGCCCCCAGGTCCACTTAAACTGGTGTGTGATGGTAAAAAAGCCAATGTATTGGCAAAATCGCATTGAATGTATGCCTCACTGTGTAGTGTGGAGTGAAAAGCCAACCTTGATCCACAAAAAATACTTCTAATTAGTTTTGATAACTCTGTTACCTTACTCAGGAGCTACAAACCTGTATCATCATCTCCTTTGGTTCATCATGCATGCCTTGTGGTTTACCTTTTCACGGATGTTAAGTTTACAGAGATTGAAAAGCATTATGTCCTGCTTCACTATGTTTTATTTAATTTTAAAATGGGAACTGTAGTTTTTCAGGTTCAGCAATTAGATCCTTATTAAATTTTGTTCCTTGGCTGACTTCTAGGTGGTGACCTGCATAATTATGCCTTTTGAGTACATAAATATAATGCGCATTTTGAAAGTGTGTGTGTGTGTGTGTGTGTGTGTGTGTGTGTGTGTGAGGGAGAGAGAGAGAGAGAGAGAGAGTGCAGAGAGTCACTGGAAGCGTACTTCACTGGAAGAAAATTGGACCAGACTATCATGTGAGGAAGCTTGCCTTCTCATTGTTGGCTGCCAAGGTGCTATAAGGCAGGTGGATTGAGCCCGGAGGGTGGTGAAGACTGGCTGCAGCAACCCATACTGAATTCTAACCCTTGGCACTGGTCCAAGAAGCTTTACATGGGCTGCTTGGATTTGCAGCAGTGGAAGTGCTGGTGCAGATTCGAATAGCCCCATAGGGATAACAGGGGCTTGGCAAGGGGCAAAAATATCCCCTTGCCTCAAGTTGTTCTCCAGCCATCTCCTAATCCAATGGTTCCCAAACCAGGGCCCACCAGTGGATCGTGAGCCAATTTCAAGTGGGTTGTGAAGCACCTAGAGCAGCCATAATTGAAAATTTGGGAAGATGGGACACTGGAAAGGGGGAGGGGCTGTGTGGTTTTGCTTGTGCCAAGGTTGTAAATAGGCTTTTTCCTTTCTGATTCACTTTGCTATTGGAAAGTGGCTGAGAAATAACTCAGCTTTTGCTGCATTCTTAAGAAAGCAGCAGGCTCTAGTGCAGCAGGCTTCAGGCCATGACAACACTTTTGGTGGGTCCCAGACAGATTGTCATTCTAAAAAGTGGGCTCCAGTGCTCAAAAATTTGAGAACCCCTGTCCTAATCTCTGCTGGTTACACTGCAACCCCCAGTTGCTTGACTGTTCTAGTTGTAAATCTTATGTTTGGATTATGCTTACTCTGTCTGCAGAATCTTATAAGAATGAGGGCTCATATGACAGAAAGCTTTTATATAGTAAGTAAGTAAGTAAGTAAGTAAGTAAGTAAGTAAGTAAATAAATAAATAAATAAATAAATAAATAAATAAATAACGGTGTTCCGTGCACTACGGCATATGTCAGCCACATGACCATGGAAGCTTGTCCTCAAGATAAACGCTGGCTCTTTGACTTAGAAACGGAGATGAGCACCACCCCCTATAGTCGGTCACGACTAGACCATTCTGTTGTGGGAAAACCTTTACCTTTTACTGCTTGTATTCCAGGCATGCCATCCAGTAAAACTGATTACTTTAACTTTTTGTAGTATTTGCTACAAGCAGACACAAAACATGGTAACTCTTGCATCAGTACATCAACTATGTTTGGGGTTGCATCGTAAAGAGTGATAAGAATTTTTGTCATATTGTTTATAATATTATTGTTGATAGATCATGATATATCTTCCTCATTTGTTCCATCTTTCATTGCTACTGTTCTGTAAAAATGTTTCCTAATTGAGGAAACAGCTGGCAGTTGTGTTGGGGGTTGTTTGTGCCTAACATTTGTCACTAAAGAATGCTACAAGTCTGAATCTTGAAAGGTGGATGAATTGTAGAATTTGTCTTTGTATTTTGGAGATGGGTGTGGGGGAGGGAAGCATCTTGTGATCAGTGAGAATCAACAGGTTGGGCTAACATTTGTTGCAGTAGCAGTGCTAGCAGCTAGACATAAAGAAAAAAATGTATTTTCAGATTCATATTTCACTAGGCCTTGGCTTTGCAGGTTGTTGGAGAAGTGCTGATTGAAAGGAATAGCATCTAGTGGTTAGTGCTCACTGCACTTTTTCTTGCCCTACACTTCCTTCCCTGGGTCAGTGAATGAATTGAGAGGAGGGGGCTGATATATCTCTGTGTTGCATTGGACAGTCCAGTGCTTTGGAAATCAGTAGAGGAAGAAAAACCACCTCCCAGGAAACAATAGAGCCTGTGATTCTTGATGAAAACCAAATCTCAGTAATGTGAGTGATCAGACATGACCGTTTACTGAACTACCCCAAACATGAAGTAGGCAGGCAAAGAGACAAAGGATAACCAGCTTATTAAAAACCTAAAAGAAATGTAGTAAAATGCAAGAAGGGTAGAGAAACGTTCAGCTATGCCCTAGTATCCACTGATTCGGTATCCACGGATACCGTGGATACTAGAAAACCAAGATAGGGGAATATTCAACACATCTCTTCTTTTTACCTTGTTACAGCAAAACCACTGATGTTCCCCTATCTTTAAAAAGGCATCCCCAGTATCTACAGTTTCAGGTATCCACGGGGGGGGGGGCGGGGGCGGGGAGTGGTCCAGAATGGAACCCCAGGGGATACCAGGACATGCCTGTACAACAAAGCAGGCTAGTGAAAAATGCTTGATCAGGGTTGGATGAACACCAAGAGATAGCTTGACAAAACTGGATGCAGTAACTTGTAGTGTCCCGCAGTGGGATTAGAGTAGCTACTTAAGAGCAAAGCACACAAAACCTTAGCATTGGGACACCAGTGAAGTTTTTCAGCAGGATTGAAGGGAAAAGAGCAAGCCAAACAAAACCAATTCTTTGAATTTCTCTACTTAGAAATACAGTTCCTAGCTAGCTACTCACCTGCTTCCAGGTGGACTTGGGTTTTAGTCAGTGGACATATGCCAAGTCGGGGTGGCTAAGAGCTATTATCTGTGGGGAAAAGCCAAGATGTAGAAAGCAAGTAATATGCATCCAGCCATGTGTAGCTTTGGATCAGCCCATCTATGATGCGAGTGATGTGGTTTGCATCTGTGGTGGTTGTTGGTGATGGAGGAGCAGCAGTTTTGGGGTGACTTTCACCCTATGTTTCTGCCTCCCTCCAGCCTGCTGTAGATGGAGCCGTGGATCGTTTCAACTCAACTCTCTCCTTCCTCATGTGGTTCCTTTAAATTTGTAAGAACCATGTCAGGAAAGAGTGGAGGTGGTGGTAGAGAAACTGCTTGCTGCTGCCTGTGTGGCTTTTTCTGGTGTGTGTGGATAATGGGAGCCCACTCTCTTCCTTCCCTTGTTGTTTGAAAGGACCACATGAGAAAGGTTGAGGGGATATGGAAACCATGATTACTTGGCTCCTTCCTTATGGTCCCTTTTTAAACAAAACATGTTCTTGTGGATAGAGAATTCGAATGGACTGCCAAGAATGCAGCGGTCACTGTACTTATAAACCCCTGTATCGTACAGGGGCACGATACATGTGAGATTTGTTGAATTGTTGCTGACATGGCACAAAGCCAGTGACGTTGTTGTTGTTGTTTCATGTGAAGTAAGAGAGATTTGCTGATGAAACCTCACAGGTTCATGTGAAATAAGCAGTTCAATACTGTACTGCTTGTTTGTGCCAGAAAAGTTGCATTTCACACTGACATTATTTTAGCTTTTACATATTCATATTTTACGTTGGCCTCTTCCTGAAGAGTGGGGTTTAGTGGGTTCACGTAGGTTTATTGATGTGAAACCACACAACAGCATAAAGAAGGCAACAACTAGCCCATCAGACCATGTGTTAAGTAGCTTATGTCAATGTAAGGTGTTTGGTTGGGGCAGGAAGCTTTTTCGGGGGTTACGTAAACACAGTTCAAATTTGTGTTTCATAGGGTGTCTCATGCTCCTTACTGCTTTTGAAATGGTTGCAAGCACACAAGCCCTCGTGACAGCGCTGTCTTCAAACAAATGATTTCTCTTTCAAAGCTTGCTAGCTGACCATTCCTTTGTTAAACAGATAAAAACAAAGGTTGTAGGACACAGTTGAATATAAGAATAGGATGCCGTCCCAATTTGGAGACATTGGGGGATACAATGTAGTGTAAAGATCACACTCCCAAAGAGAGGTGAACTGCCCTGCATAACTGTTTCACAAGGACACAAACAAAGCAAAGTTGTTGTTTTTTTGGTTTGGCTTGTGGTGGTTCCCCCTTGCCATGGCTTTTCTTAAATTGCTGGTTTATAATTCAGGGTGGTTGGTTCCTGTTTCTCAGTGGGAGCTAATGGCTAGGAGGCAGGGATGGGAATTCGGGTCCTGCAAATTGGACTTGTGTTGCGAAAATATGAGCTTTCCTGTGATTTGTGTGGAGTTAGGCGTGTCAGTGACTTGGGTGTGACTTGAGACCAGCTTTTGATACGGAAATGAGTCGTGACTCACTACACTTGAATTGCAAAGACTTGGGTTTTTTTCTGCCGTGTGTCAGGTTCTGTGTGCTTGGTTACCTTTTTTGCCACTTCCGCAATGCGTGAAGTGGGGCAATCTGGAAGCTGGCGTTTAGACTGGCATGAGTTACAAGATAGGTTACTTAGTTCCAGCCAGGACAACGAAGCTTAATGTTTTTTGGGTTGTTTTTTTTTTTTGGTGGGCTACAACCTGCATGAGATGGGGGGGAGGAGGAGGAGGAGGAGGAACTAGAAGGAGATGGGCGCAGCCAGGACATGGGGGAGGGAGGGGGGCTCTCTTGACGGTCTCATAAGGAATGAATGATCAATTGGACAGAGGATGGATGGACTGATTTTTTTCTCTAGATGAGGGAGGGGACAAGGAGGGGGTTCTTACGATAGGAACAAATGCCCATAGAGGGTAAGCCCGTATACGGCTGCCAATCTCAGCCTTTGTGTAGGGCTATGTCCCTTACACAGAAGCCCTCACCTCTATGATAGATAAAAAGCTGGTGCAGAGGTGAGTAGATTGCTTGCCCGCCCACGCCCTTACCATGGGGAAAGGGGATGAATGTCCCCTTCTCCTGCAGCTGCCTGGCTGCCGCAGGATGCAGCGGTACCCGTCTGGCAATTGCTGCTTGCTCAGGTGACTGGGCAGTTCAGGATTGGGCTTCCCGACTAGTCAAAATGACTCTAAAAGTGGCCCTCATAGCAAGTTGTGAGGTGACTTGAGTCAATTTGACTTGTGGGTGACTTGAGTCAATTTGGGACTCGACTCGAGACGCGGTGTCATGGTGGCTCTGGAACATCCCTGCTAGGAGATAATTGGGAATATTTGGTTTTTGAATGAGATCTTCTGTGAGCTCTTGTGAAAGCTGCACATACAGTACATCGATCACTTTCCCTTAGATGGCAACAATATATGTGTGGAAATTTAGTTGTTTTGGAAGGTGGGGAGAGTTGAAAAAGGAAGGCAAGTTGGTGATGTAGGCTTTCTTTCTCAGGACCTGATGTGTGGTAGTGATTTTTCTGCTTTGTATGATTTATGCTCCATTTATGCGCTACTTGTGTCTCACAAAAATAATGTCTGCTCTGGAAGTGTTCACCCTGAAACTTCTCACTGAGGCTCACTTCAGGAACACACTCAGTTCTCTATTTACTAAAGTGACGACAATTAGTCTGTGCTCACCTGGATACAGTGGCAACATACAGTAATTATTGTTTACAGTAATAGTAACTATAAACAAAAATACAGTAAACTATTAAATATAGGAGCTAGATTCTTAATGCTGTATTCCAGTCATGAATATAAAATCTGTATGAACCATTGCTTATAGATACTGATCGGTTGTTTCATAGAGCAATGTTCCTGGTGGCTGATTTTCAGGTTTGAAACTCTTTTACTACTGAGGCTTGTCAAGGCCTGTTTTGAATGTTGTCTGGCATTATAAAACATTTTATTGTGGCTGACAGTAAATAGTAGTGGGAATTTAGCTGTGCATCATATTTCATTATACATGTTCATGTTTATAAATATTGTTTTGCCTTGGGCCATACTGTGGATTGTAAATTTAAACAAATGTTTACATTATCTGATTTCAAAGGTTTATTAATATGTATTTGTTTAACAAACTTGTGCTATATGGTGCTGATATTTCATTTTTCTTGTGGGTGTGTGTGTGAATAAATTTTAAACACTGGAGGTAGAGGACATGGCTCCTGATGTTAAAATTGTGGACAATTCTACAACAGTGGTTCTCAAACCTTTTAAGCAGTGGGACCCACTTTTTAGAATGACAATCTGCCCAGGACCCACTGGAAGTTATGTCATGGCTGGAAGTACTGTCATTGCATTCCAGAGCCTGCTGCTTTCCTGAGAATTCAGCAATAAGTTGGGTTATTTCTTATTCTCTAATAACAAAGTGAATCAAAGAAAAAACCCCATTTACAACAGGGGCAAAATAACCACACAGCCCGTCCCTTTTCCAGTGTCCCATCTTCTCATATTTTCAATGATGTCTGCCTTAGGTGCCCACCTGAAATTGACTTGTGACCCACCTAGTGGGTCCTGACGCAAAGTTTGGAAACACTGTTCTTTAAACTGTAGAGAATCCAGATATATAATCTGGACTTTGTCCATTGTGCAAAATGGTGGGGCTTATCTGTACTTCTGCTGAAATGCTGCTGAGCAAAAGGAATGCAGTTGTGTTTCAAAGACATCTCCGTTTCTATGCAAGTGTACTCAAAATTCCCAGGTCATTGGGTTCAGTGAGATTTATTCTCAAGGTATAGATAGATAGGATTGCAACTTTATAGATAGGATTGCAACTTTAGTCAGTTGTTACCATTTGAATTGTTAGGATATAGAAGAAAATGCTGAAATCGCTGCATTCATTTGATCTGATTAAAAACCTTCTGAAGTCTTTGTTTTTCTGATCTAAACATAAAAGGTGACAAAAGTAATTTACTGCAAATGAGTAATCCAGTGTTCAGGTTAAGATGGTGCAGGATGGTGAGCTACATCACTCATTTGCTTTTGTTCAAAGGTCGGGGACTTTCAGTGCGGAGATGGCATTTGTAGTACCATCTGTTGCTTGCCTCATTCTCATTCCTCTTGCTGATCTTTAATTTTTCAGTCTGTCTACACTGATACAGTGCCTATCCCTCCTTCCTCTAACCTTTCTTTGTAAGACCTTGACCCAGCACAGTTATTTATGGTGTGGATTATGATGGGGTCTTGAATCTGCAGGGGTATGATGCTGGGCTTTCTTCTTTGCTCTCAGAGAAAATGATTACTGCTGCATTCATTTTTGCATGTTTTGACACTGCTATTGACAGATTAGGTTTTTATTTCTTTTTCTGTCTTGGTCTGCAAGTGCACATACCACACAAGCACCTGCCAACTGAAATTAACACTTCATGCATTATTTGATGGGCTCTGGTTTTCAAAATAAATACATTAGTATTTAAGGTAGTGCAAGAATATCTCAAGTGGCTTTTGCTGCAATAGACTATTACTGGAACTTTTTTCTCCCCAGTGGCTTCCTGAACTTTTGGGAGTGTCACTGGCTTATTTTCTGGGCAACTTTGCTTCCTTGGAGAATACACCACAACCTGGACAAGAAGCATGATCCATTGGGCTGTGTGGAACTCTCTTGTCATCCAACACACACAATTTTCTTCGAACTTGCTTATTTCCAGTGGGGCTCGTAGATCTCCTCTATCATTTGCATTGCTCCCTCCATTGCACACGAGGCAAAGGAGGGAATTTCTGGGCATGCATTTGGTTGCCCGAAGTAGCTGGGGGCATGGCATGGCATGGCTGTTGGGATTGTCAAGCTGCCCCATTCCAGTCTGCTCTTGGGCCCCACCTCCCCTACATTCAGGCTGAGATTAGCTGGCCGCCTATTTGGGGGACCAAGTAGGAATTTTTTATTCTAACCTGATTGGTGTGTGGCTAGCAGGTTTTTGTCTGGGTCAGTGAGGCTGGCCGGCCGGCCCCTTGGCTGGTTTAAGCAGGGACAGAAATGAGGGGGCTTGTGAGTCTTTGTTAGCCAGCTGCCTTGATGCTTCAGGGTTGGCTGTGACCAGCTAACTCAGGCTTGGACTGAAGAGGCTTGGAGCCAGGATGTAATGGTCATGGGGTCAGGGGGAGGCAAACGGCCAGTGCCATTCCCCCCCCCCCAAAAAAAAACAATTAGTTACCAGCAAGCCAAGGGTTTAAGTTCACGTTTTTCCCTGCTGTAGGTTCTTGTGTTAACTTATAATAAAGTTAATACCATTCCAAACCATTGTCTTGCATGCTTGTTTGGGTGGTGCAAGTGTAAATGTAGATGAACTGAAGTTGGTCTGCATTTAACATGTTTCCTGTCTAGAGGAGTTGCCAATGTCAGAGTGTCTATTACTTTCTATTCTGTATGCTGGTGAAGTGGCTTTTGATTGTGTACAAGGGAGGGAAGGGGAAAAGCCTGGAAAGGAATTGAGGAAATGGGTGGTTACCAGTCCTTAATGCTGACTTGCCGCAGTGCTTCTTGGGCAGCAGCTGGAACTGGGGTGCTTCATGCAGCATTGGTGGGTCAATGAACACACACACACACACACACACACACACACACACACACACACACACACAACAGCAGCAGCAGCAAGACAGACAAAAAAAGGAAAGAAAAACATAGGGGTGTGTGGCTCAGATGTCATACATTTTCTCCTCCAAATGCTATGGGATCTTTCATGGAGCAAACTTATCAAGGAAATTTCTTTTGTGGGCTGATGGCCCATCCCCTTCCCTTAAACGGGTGCTGCTGTTTTGTACTTTACCAGGGTGCAACAAGGAACTTATGATATAATAAGATCTGGAGGCCAGTTACTTCCATAAATCGGCTCTCTGATGGTATTTGACCATGGAGTCAGTGAGAACAGTAAAGGTTTGAGACCCTTGTGTAGTTGTTTTGCAGCTTTTATTCACAGGTTCAAATGTGCTGTGCAAGCAGGGTGCCGCTGCTCATGAATTTTCCCAAGAAACAAAAGTCAGGCAAGGCTTCTTCCCAGCCTATTTGCTAAAATAGTGGTGGTGGGATGATTGCTCTTGGCAAAAGTGTGGTCTTTCTCACAGCCTGTGGAATCTAGGGCCACTTGCCATAAGTCCTGCTTCAAGGCATGGTACTGGCATGGGTTGTGCTCTCTTGGCAGGCATCCCAGGCCGTGTGTGCGTGTGTGCGCACGCACACACACACACATGCATCAGGCAACAAGATTATAAAAATAGCATGTGTGAGAAAGTGTTAACACTACCTCCCTCTTGTACTGATGCCTTGATTTAGTTTGAGTCCCCTTGCAGCTATTTTAAAGTTAAAATTAGAATATTGAGAGAGACGATCTCGGATTGCTCACATTATAGTGTTGGCCCTAAGTTTTCATCTAGCTGGGACTTGTCATGATAAGGGAACAAGGATTATGCCCTGATTTGCAGTGGATTTTAATGATGTCTAATGAAGACCACACAATTTTCATTTTTTTCTTCAGATAATTGTACCATAACAGGGGCTTCAGTATGACTAGAGTCCTAATCTGATATGTGCTTAACATAAGAGCTTTTATACTGAGTTTTCACAACTGAGCTATTTCTTCTTCTAATACATGATTAGTTAGATGCCCACGAGTCCATGCTCACAATTACATTAAGTAAATATTGCTTGATGTCTGGTAGGGTTCCTAACTTCTTCTTCTGTGGCTTATTACTGCCTGCATAGATCTCCTTGGGAGATACTTACTGAGGTAGTGAAATCTAAATGCTATTAACACTCTCCAGGAAAGGAGTGGAGTTCACAGTGAAGGACCTGAATCTACCATCTTTTCCTGTACAACCTAGATCAGCATTGGTCCAATGCCTCACTCAGGTTCCTTAGATTAGCCATAGGAGCCTGAATGCTGCCTTGTACTGGTGCTGAATGTTCGTCACTAGTAATGAACATATGCAGCTGCCTTATAATAGGTCAGGCCCGCAGTTCTCAAATTTGTTAGCACCGGGACCCACTTTTTAAAATGACATAGCACTGGCACACACCTACGAGTTTTTTTTAAAGATGATCTGGAAAGAAAATTTTTTATTTATCTATTTATTTATTTATTTACAAATAATGTTTTATTTGCAACACCCTCGAAAAAATAATGCCTCAATCAATTTCTAATAATGAGGCGACCCTAATTAATAGACTTAAGGCTTGAGGGCCTTAGTTATGTGATGTTTACCGGCCCCCGCTACCTGTCATTAACTGACTTAGGGGAAAAAAAAAACACTAGGAAAAAAGACACTCAAACATTTATCTCCCTATAGTTACACAAGCTTGCAAACTGCGTAGCTCAGCTGTTTTTAGGCCAGTTTGCAGCTATCTGGTTTTTGAAAAGCTTGAGGCAATTAGTTATCTGATCTATCACCCCTACTTCCATTGCACACTCTACAGGACCCATCAGAAGTAGGGGTAATCCATTAAGTGGGTCCCGACTCACAGTTTGAATAACATTGAGTGGGACTATAGCTCCATCTCACTCAGTATTACCAACAGACTGGCAGTGACTCTGCAGAGTTTCACACAGGAATACCTAATAGATATTTTCCAGCCATAGCTGGAAATAGCTGGAGGCTGAATTGGGGATTTTCTGCATGCAAAACATGTGTTCTACCATGTTTTTTCTTGCGCTGATTACAATAATAAGTTGTGACACTTTTGCAAAGCAACGTAGTGACAATTAAGAACTGTATAAGCTAAAATGCAGTGAAGTATAGCAACAGGACTTATGGAAAGTGAATGAGGAAACTGACTGCATTTATAAGATTGAATACCTTGATTATCTTACTACAGGTGACTGCATGCTACCGCACATTAGGAGGCTGCTACCATGTGTCTTCCAGTTTTATTTGGAAGAATGTTTGCTTTTTATTGGTACAAGATGCTGGTATAATATGCAGTTTAGATTGTGGATTTCCCACTGACTAGAATACAATTTTCAATTTGGTATCTTGGGTTAGGTTTCTCCCACCCATCTTTTAAGTGTGTACAGTGTTGTTTTCTCCCCGCGCCCCCCCCCCCCGTAACTTTGCAAAGGGGGATAAATGTTAAAATGTGGTGAAGCAGAGAGAGTGTAGATTATCTTGCCAGACTGTGCAGGCAGACTATACATAGTGGTGTAAAAATTGAAATGTAATGAAGAGAAGACAAAAAAGAGTTCACAAATTCCCTCTGACTCAAATGGGAAAGCTGAATGATTAGTTACTAACTAGAGTGCTTTGACTTGCTCCAACTTGTATGTATGCAGATCAGATTCTAGGCTTTACAATAGTCAAGAAATGGAAAAACAGCAAATGCACCCATTAACCTTTATATTTTAGGGCAAAAGTCACAAGCTGCATTAATATTTATATGCTGAATTGCTTAATCCATATGCAGTACTATAGAAGAATTTCAACAGTCTAGAGGAGAGGTGTTCCAAGTGCCTCTTATTTAGCTGATGTACAACAGGGATGAGATTATACATATAGATGTAGAAATGAAGTATGTTGTTCTCTGCAGTAGTTGTATTTCTTTCATTTCTTTACTACCCCTGTCCCTGTATTAATGTCCACACATTCCTTATAATATATGTGTGTGTTCATTTTTTAGGGGGTGGGAGTGGAATAAAATGCTGAATTTTTACAGTTGCACTTACATAAGATCTGCTACATTTTTTTTAAAGGGAGAAAGCTGTTGTGCTCAAGGCATGTAAAAATGTAAGGGGAATTTAAAGTGGGACCCTGCAGTTTTTTCAAAGTCAGAAACACCCATGCCAAAGTTAGAAGAAGATAGCAGCAAGATAAATAGGCAATTGTATACATAAATCAGTTTTTAATAGCATTTGATAGGTGACTATGTTCTCTTGTTCTAGGAAGTGAGAGCACCTATAGCAAGGTGCAGGATTTGTTTAGTGTTATATGGAACCAACCCCCAATAAAGGATCATTCTTCCTGCCTTTCTTTTCTTTAAAGAAATCTTTTAAAGAAAGGACTCAAGGTGGCTCAAAACAAGATGTGGGGAGGATAGGAAGCTGGCTTTTATGGAGCTAGTTCATTGGTACATCTAGCTCACTATTGAGCTCACAATAGCTCACTGTTGAGCTAGATGGAGGCATTGACTGGTAGCAGTTCTCTAAGGTTTCAGATAAGAGATTTTCCCAGGTGTCTTTCCTATTTACCTGGTGAAGCGCTTCCAATAAGTGAACAAGCCACATTGTAGGGGTTCCCTTGGTATCCTTAATGCTTTCTTTTTTAAAGATTTATTAGTTGGTAGAGAAATAGGGCTTGCACATTCTCCAAATGAGCACATACCAGTTACAGGCCTCGACAATGCAGCTGACAGGATGTGGGATGACAGTTCTGAAACTCCAGGGCCAGGAATTGTGTCTGTTTTAAACCTGCTTGTTTGTGATTTAAATCTAAAAGGGAGAGTCGCAAAGCTTGAGAAACCTGATCCACCTGCTGTGAAGTTATTTTTGAACATAGGACCTTCTGTATGCAAAGCATATGGTTAGTCCATGACTGACATATAACCCTGTCTGAGTGAGGGCTTCCCCCTTACATTTTAGTTAGGTAGGGCCTTTGGGAGTAAAGGTTGGCCTACCTTATTTAGTTTACTGTTGATTTGGATTGCACATATTAAATATATTCTTCTGACTTACTTTTTATAGATTTTTAAAAACATAATGGTTTTAAATCGGCTTACAAAGCAAAAGATAAATTAACTTGCTTATATGGAGAGGTTGGACACAAATTATCTCATTTATATTAATGAGAAGCAGAAAAAAGAACTGGGACAACGACGGGAAAAGAGGAACTGGAGAAATTTAATACTAAAAACTAATCTTTGATGAAGGAACTGAAGAGTGAAATGTTAATGAGAAATTGTGTTGTGATTGAAGATGAGGAGAGATGAAATGGGATGACTGTGCTTTGCTTAGTCATGTTTTCTCCATTTGAAACTGATGTGGACATGCCCTTCAGTCTTCCTGTAATGGTTTATGCATCACCTTGTATAAAGTGATCCAGAGAAAGAAGGTGTGGTATTTGTTTATCACTAATGACTTTTGTGCTGAGAACTCAGTTGAAAATGTCTTTGGAATTGAAGGAGATTCTTGTTGATTTCAGTAGGCATCAATCAGTCCTGATTCTCTCTTTTAGGTAATCAGAAGCAAGATTTAAAAAGCCTGTATTTTACATGGCAACCATTGATTTAAGCAGAGGAACTGCCAAAGGACCATCTTGAGGCTCCCCACTGAGAGCAGGTGTTCTGTTTACAATGGTCTGACAATTGTGTGCTTAGACAGTTAATGTAATGGCAGTAATCAGCTGTTCAAACTCAATGGACAGCATGAGCCAATGGAATACAATAGATGACAGTTTAGCTACTTAAGACTGAAGTTGGATGGCATAGATATGTCAAGAATGGATATTAAGAATTATTAAGGAATGGATAGTATGGATTTCTAGAAGTGCTGTTTAATGCTTTGTTTTTGAAAGGTATGAATCCCTCAGTTGTGTTTTTTTATGCTTTATTCCTTCACTGTTCTTCAGATAAATTATCCTGTACCTATTATAGAAACTCGGTGGGTGATATAAAAAAATTATAAAGAAGAAAGTATGGGTTTTGACTGCTTGAAAATGTTGCACTGCAAATTCTGTATTATGATGAATGCAGATTCTTTCTTATCTCAACTGTGGCAACAGTTCAGTCATTCTATGGAGGGAATTCCATCTCAAATGCTAGTGAGATTGATAAGGTTAGAATTTACCTCTTTTTCCTCCTAAGAGCTTTTAAATAGTCCACTATCAAAAAAGAATAGACCTTCAGCTTGCTTTCATCTTTTAGTACAACTTGAAGATGAAGAGTTAATCAGGGTAAATTGAAACTGAAGGAAAGAGTCCCAGAATAGTGAGGGGATCTTGATTTGCCTGTTTCATTGTACAATCTGGAACTATGAATAACTTCAGAGTCTTTATTATACCCACACTGGTTTGTGAGACAGAGTGGTACACATCTTTAAGACTCTGCTCATATATACAGGCCTGAGGGTTGGTCAGGCACTGACCTGGTGAGGCACTGACCTGGTCAGCCAAGGATAATCTTGAACTATCTGTGGCTCAGTCCTACTCACACAGGATGCAGGATGGTGAGGCTGTTTTGGGCTGTTACCCAAGAGGGTAACAGAGAGAGGCTGTTACCTTGGAAAGGTAATACGTTGGTGATGGGCAATCCATGTTCTGCTCTTACCAGGTTGCAGGGGTCCCTGGGGCTAAAACCCTGCACTGGTCACCTAATGGCCCCCTACCTGTCTTCGTATGGTACATTGAATGTTACCAGTGCCATCAGTACTTGAGAGTTCAGTGGATGACCTGGCCAGTTGGGTACTCTGATGTGTGTGGTCCCTTGGTCAGTGCCAGTTCTGGCCAACTCCTGATGGACAACTTGAAGGTGTTTATTGGGTGTTAACTCTATGCCATGCGCATAAGAAGCAGTAAAGGTAAAGGTAAAGGTTTCCCCACGACCGAATGGTCTAGTCGTGACCGACTGTAGGGGGCGGTGCTCATCTCCGTTTCAAAGCCTGTGAGCCGGCGTTTTTTTTTTTGTCCGATCATGGTGGCCAGCATGATTCTACGCCGTAGCGCACGGAACGCCGTTACCTTCCCACCAAAGTGGTCCCTATTTATCTACTTGCATTTTAGGTGCTTTCGAACTGCTAGGTTGGCAGGAGCTGGGACAAGCAACGGGAGCTCACTCCGTCACGCAGTCTCGAACTCCCAACCTTGCGGTTGAAAGCCCAGCGACAGCGGATTAACTCGCTGCGCCACCACGTCCCACGTATAAGAAGCAGTAGATTAATATAAATTTTAACAACTAGCCTAGTAATAATCGGATAGCCAGACTTTTGAACTGTCTCTTAAATGACCCGTCTGATGCATTTCCAAGTCTTCTATTTAACTATTGCTGGTTTGAAGCTAATCTGTCTTGTCTTGCAAAATACAAGATTAAATAAATCAGAATGGGAGAAGTCCTAAAGAAATTTTATGGTTCTTCATAATATTTATCAACCAGTGCAAAACACACAGAGCTATGATAAGCATTAGTTCTAATGTTTGGCCTTCTAATGGTTTGGACTTTTCCAGAGCTTTAGGCATTCTTTGTGGCAAGTAAAAAAGCCTCAGGGTCAAAAATGTATACTATATTTAGGATATATTACAGTAGATTCTTCTGTTATCAAACATTTAGAACTGATTTTAAAACAAATCTTCAGAGTAGTCCAGACTACTGTCCATTATGAGATAAGTCTTCGCTGTGCCTTTTCTTGTTATGTAGCTGTTGAGGATTTCTCTGTTTGGGATGCTAGTACAGTATTCAGGAAGATAGGATGGCATCTTATTTGAGTGAAGTTTTGAATTGGGCTTATAATTGAAATGTCTTAAACGGTGGAAACTTTTGGTTTTTTTAATCATAACAAAAATTCTGATCCTATGTATGAAGCATAGAGATCAGTTTTGGACACTGATGAGCATTCTGACATCAGTCCTGTGTATTACTTGTAGTTGGCAGTGCACTGAAAACAGGACAGTTTTGCCTCTGCTATTATTTAGGAAATCTTTCCTTGCAAAGTCTTTTAGAATTTCATTGTGTTTGAGCACATCTCAAGGAAAGTAGGATTTGGACTAAGATTTGCCCATGATTAGAAAGTTAAAGTTAATGGCTTTAATTTCTAATTAAGAAGATTTTATGAAGCCAATCCATCTTTTCTAAGTGGCAGCCAGGAGCCCATGTGGTCCTGGCAATGGAGTGCTACTTTGATTTGAAGCAGTGTCACCCTTCTCCTTTAGAGTCATTTTGAAACCTTGGACAAAGCAGAATCTCTCGGCATCCATTACTTGTCTCTAAAATGCAATTAATGGTGCTCTGTTGGCTGTTGTGCAATCAATACAATAAAGAAGAAAGTATTTTAAAAATTTAAAAGTGTAATATAAATGGTGATGGTAGAAAATAAAACACATTGATCTTACCTTTTCCTTAGAGGGCAATGAACATTTTCCTAGTATTATCTAGCTTCTGCAGTTAGTTCCATGCACTCAATGGAGCTTTTGAGATAACTAAGTCGCATGCTAAAGAACTTTTAAGACTGGAGAAGTTTCAAAAGCAGTCCTTAGTATGATATGGTATGTGATATAGTAATAGTATGCGCTGCTCCAAACAAATGTACCCAAATACCTTCAGAAATGCTCCTGCCAAGTGGGCTTGCAAAGAACCTTTTGTGTGCACCTAAAATTAGGGTTACCAAATACAAACTGGGACAGCTTAATGTTTAAAGGTATAGACAGTGACTATATCTAACCATTGTAAAGAAGAGGGACTGGTGCAGCTTTTGAAAGCCTTCCATGATGAGCTGCACCTGCTCAAATTCCCTCTTCTATACAATGGTTAAAGGTATAGGCACTGTCATCACTGGACAGTGATGTCATTCAGGGGGAATGGACCAGAACGGGTGTTCCGGATCCTAACGGGCTCTGTGGCTGGTTCCGGATTCCCGACAAGTGCCAATCAAAAGTGAGTTCTGTTCCTAAATCATTTGAATGACACCACTGACTCTGTCCCAGTTTGTATCTGGTAACCTTACCTAAAATAGTTATTGAGAGGACCAGAAAGGCCAGGACTCAAAGTTTGCCTGTTTTTTTTCCAAAGCTCAAACACAAAGTGGGTTCTTAACTATGGTTTGTGCCAAACATAGTTTTGCTTTGTGTCTGAATCCAGCTACTTAAAATAGTGTGACCCCCCCCCCCCGAGCAGGAGTAATCTGCATTTAGTTTTGGAGGAAAAGAATATGCTTAGAAAGGGCAGCTGATCAAACAAACACTGCTGATCAAACTTCAGTCGTGGGCAAACATTCTCTGTGTGTGACGAATAGGAAGGTTTTGCATACTACTGAAAAAGTTGGAGTTGATTTTTAGAATGTCATTTTTTTCCTAAAGAATAGCATCATTTTACAGTTGTTTGGCCTCAGACTTACCTGGTGAGGGTGGGGACCTAGAGAAGGTGGATGTGGGCAGCACAGTTTGTTTCAGGCTTGTTCCGATGAGGTAAACCCTCTCCTAGTCATGCCTCAGCCAAGCTTAGTTCCATCAGTGTTGGCGTAGCCCAACAGGGCTCCTAATGGGAAAAGAATGGTGTAGGGAGGCAGGCACGGAAATGGCCCTTAAAAGGGGAATGGCCCCAAGTAGGGCAGGATGAAGAGGGAGGGCAGGAAGAGGTGGGTAGAGCAGGAGGAGGCTTTATCATCTATAAAGGGATGTCAAGGACGAGACTGGCTAGTGGCTAGATAGAGGCTAAGGAATAGATAAGCCCAAGGTGGAAAGTCTCCCCCCTCTGATCTGCAGCGGATTACGAGCACTGAACCCTGTCAACAACATAACTTGTCACACTGCTACCACCTCCAGACATTTGGCAATGACCTCATCTTTGCTAAACTTCTGGGTTACTGACCTCTGCACTGTGTGGAGCTCAGCTGGGAAATGCATGGCTGCATTGCTGTGCACTTCAGTGGGAATGCTGAATATGATGGTAGTTGGAACCACTCCTGAACCACTCTGTAGATTCCTCCCTGTAGAGGGGGCAGTCCAGAGGCCAGTCCTGATGGAACCTAATGGACCAGCCTCTGGTGCAACAATGGACCTCCCTCTTTCCTTAGGGAACTTAGACCTCCTCCTATATACTCCTCCTTGGTACAGCCCACAATGCTTGCATATTGTTAATATGGTGGTATGTTCCAACATTTTTTTTCTATGCCATCACTCACTTTGATATAGTACATATAAGTTTCGTAGGAGGCTGATCTAAAATGAATACATGTTCAATTGGGTTATGTAGAAGTAAAATGGATAGTGAAAAATTAGCTGTCCTGGTTGGCCTTCTATTGCTAGATTTGCATTATATGCCAAGTACAGGTTGAGTATTCCTTATTGGGACTGCTTGAGATGGGAAGATGTTTGGATTTCAGATTTATCTGGATTTTGGAATAATTGCAAATATAATGAGAAGTTCTTTCTCTCACTGTTTCCCGTTTGAGTGTCTGCTATGTGGTATGTGCCATTGTTGAAAAATGTCAACAAGGCCAGCAGAGAATAAAACTTACAAACTTTACATGGGAATGAGTACAAAACCTTCTAGTATTCACACTACAGAAAGAAATCTTGGACAAAAATGTTTTGATTTTGGATGTCTGGATAAGAGATCATCTACCTGTAGCAGGAATGCTACTTATATAAGAGCATTATTATTATTATTATTATTATTATTATTATTATTATTATTATTAT
>JAJKFI010000007.1:1591976-1610868 GCA_029204185.1 Lerista edwardsae | reverse complement strand
ATTATTATTATTATTATTATTATTATTATTATTATTATTATTATTATTATTATTATTATTTAGTCATTATGGTAATCATTGTAAGAATTATTGCCTCCTTTAAATAGCTAGGCTTTCATATCTGCTGTTACCAGGACAGGAACTTTCCATTGTTTCATTATTTCTTTGGTTAGTCATCATGACCAGTGGCAGCAACCGGTGCAACAGCTCCATTTCTTTTCCGCAATTACTTGACTGGTGTTAAAGGTGTTAAAAATCAAGGATGACATTTGATGAAGCTTTAAACCCAAGTTAAGCATGAATACTATTGTAGTGGTAAAAGGGTTGACTGTGATGGGCAGTCTCTTTAGGACTCTAGCTATATCCTATTACATTTAGCCTTATTGACCGTGTTCAGCATTGGGAGATTCCTTTTCACCAGACATTGAATGCTGCAAGACCTAGCTTGTTTTTCCTTTTTGTTTTGGTCCCTGTTGAGAGCCTGGGGACTGCTTGTTGTTTCTTTTGCCTTAAATAGCTGTAAGAACTTGAAAGAAGAAATGAAGGTTAGAGATAAAGGCCTTTTCTTTCCTTTGTGTGTTACCAGTTTAGTGACTTCTCTTCACCTTGCGTTGTGCTTTCTTGTCAATAAAAGCCTTAAAAGAGCAAGAAACAATACAACCCAAACCACATAGGTGTGTCTCTAACGAGTAAGCCCACAGTCTTTTTCATGTGAAGATGCGCTGTAGCTGTAGTATAAAATATTTGTAATGCATTTGAGAATGTGTTTTAAAAAATGGACAAGGAAGAGTAGGTAATATGTTGCTCTTTCCTGTCCTTCAGTAAATATACATTGGATTCATTGTGTGTAAATCAACAAATATTCACAGCAGACTAGCCATGGAATGCTAGCTATTTTACAGCCAACAATAATACCAGATTCTAGCTCTGCTTGTTGTATACACTAGTTCAGTGGTTCCCAATCGTCTTCTCTGTGCCAACTCACTGTGTCCTCTATGGCTCATGACATAGGAGTTACTTACTGAGAAGGTGGGGAGGGTTTCTGATTTCTATCAGGCTGGTGACCCGCTCTGCTGGACACTATGGGCCTCAGAAAGACCTGCAAAAGGCTCAGAAACCACTTCTGGTTTTCAGAAGCAAACTGGCTTTCCGAAAACCAGAAGCGGCTTTCCAATGTTTCTTGGACTGTTCTGAGGCCCGTGCATCCAGTCGAGTGGTTCGCTGGCCCAGCACAACCCACAAAAGCCTACCTACCTTCCCAGTTGATAATTTGGCTTCCAGAATGTCTCTGATTTGGAGCCAAACCAGAGCAAGGGCAAGTGGGAGGGCCCGTCACGACCTACTGCATGTGGGCTTGCAACCCATTGTTTGGGAAAACCTTACACTAGTTAGATTGCAGGCAAAAACTTCACTCGGTTTCAATCAGCAGTTATCTCTATGTGGAAACATTTCAGAAATGGCTAGATTTTGTTTTCTTAACCCCTATTTTTCTTTTGGATTAGTGATATACTTGACCTCAGTACCAAATAGAGAATTTTTTTCAAAAGGGAAGATCTCCGAGACCTTCAGTTTCGTATGTTACTTCTTACACCTCTTCAAACAGTAACACGTGCTATCTCATCATTTTGTACAACTATTCTGTTGGAATTTCTACTCCCTTCCTATTCCCTTCTTTTCTGCTGTATTTCTATCCTGGCTTTTATCACATATGGCTACATAAGTGATAGCTGTAACATATATTGTTTTTTCTGTATTGTTTATGGGTTGGGTTATTGCTGTTGTTCTTGCACTGTGCATCTATTACCCACCAGTGGGTCATGACCCAATTTTGGGTGATTCACAAAACTGACAGTGTAGATTAGGCCATGTGCAATAAGGGTTAAACCACCATTAGGCTGTGTGTATCAAGAATTAAACAATCTACTACTTGGGGGGGGCAGGGGCACACTGCTGCCTAATCACCGTTATAGCCACAGGTGCTTGAGTGGCTGGTAAAGTGAAACTTTTTTTAGGAGGGTTATAACTGGTACATCCAGGGAAAGATGGTTTTTCAGATTTGTTGGTCTCAGTTTGGGTAGAGCTTTAAAGGTTAAAGTCAGCTAGGTCTGACTCCAAGCTTGGAAGTACACCGGCATTCTTTGTAATTGATGAAGTGCAGATTGTATGTCTATGTGCCATCTAACACTTGCCTAATTGGAAGAGTTTTGTAACAGCAAAACTTGTAGAAGCAGAATATACTGACAGATCAGTTTTGTTGGTAGAGATTGAAGACCCGGCCCTACCACCCCTCATTAATTTTTCAAAGTAGACCTTCAGGAAAAGTTGTTGGAAACAAAAATTGTACATAGTTGCCTGTCTTTATACAGCTGTTTTATAATCCCCCTTCTCCACCTTACTTACCATTTCTTTCCTCTACTGTACAGTTTATCTGATGAACAGAGAAAGGAAATCCAACCAGTGATTTTTCTTTGTGCTTTGACAAGAGGTGGCAATTATGAAACATTTAAGTTTCTAAATGGAAATTCATTGACAGTACTTGTCTTTCTGCTTTCTTTGATGGCAAAGTGCTAGCAGCTTGCAGTTTCTTAAGACCCACAGTGCTTCTCGCTGAGTGATGAGAAAACTAAAATAAATTGCAATCATAAAACCATTTTAGTTGTGCTTTTAACTCCCTTTATCAAGGTGCCTATGCTTCTTTCCCCCATTGTTTCGTTGCACTTTTTCGGAAATTAGACAAGCTACATTCTTCTGGATGTATGCTTTTAGTTTGTTAATGCGTGAGTGTTTTTGTTGTTGCTTTTCCTGAGGTTAGTTTGCTATGTGCAAAGTTGCTTTTTTATGTTTGAGTCACTTTCACCTTTCCTTGAATTCTACTTCTGTAATATTTTAATTGCTGTTTGGATACCTTTAATGCTTTCAAGATGAAGTTTGGATTCAGGTATTATTATAAAATATGGCTTTGTGTTACTGTCTTCGGACTAATGCATTCCCCCTTCCTTTTTGTGTACATAAGGAGGACGTTTGCTTCTTCACCTGGGTGAAGCAACCCAGTATTTGTCGTGTCAAAGCCTATCACATCACAGCTGATTATATAATGGCAGTTTGTGAGCAAGCCAGAACATAGAGGATGCCAAGGTTCAGACATAGAACAAGCCAGGTTCAAACATAGTGACAAATGCCAGATTGTTTTAAATGAGGAACTAGAGCAACTAGTCTTCTCCCTGTGCATGTGAAGGTGAGAAGTGTGTGTGCAGGCCAGACTTTAGTTCACTAATTCTTTGGTCAGTGAGACTCTGAGAAGTGTCCACAATGTTTCAGAAACAAAAGATTGCCTTCTATCACTTCCAGTGCCTCACTAGACCACCATGTTGAGGTGTGGGCATAATGGTGATTTGCCAGCAGTGCTTCCCCCCACCCTAGTATCACCTTTTTTAACCTTGATGTATATAGCCTGTTGCCTGATTCGTGAATACCAAGGAATGTGGCTATCATAGTGATTGGACAGCTGTGTTTCCCTTCCCTCTAGCATCTTGTTAATCCTTGATGCATATAGCCTAACCTGCCTTGTCAGTTTCGCGACCCACCAAAAGTGGTGGGTCCTGACCCACAGTTTGGGAACTGCTATCTTAGCGAGCTATGGGCACAAAAATACCATTGAGCTGAATCCACTGCTACCAAGAGGAATCCTACATGACTAGGTTCGTGAGATACTTTCCTGCCGTGAAAATTACTTTATGAATGAAAATCTCCCAGTTCTGAACATAAGGTCTTTTTGAAGGTGGCATATTGAATAATTTGCATAAAATTCTTAACATTCCTTTATTTATGTTCAGCTATCAGCAGTAATAACACTCAATGGGATAATGTATGTTTATAAAATAGAAATTATTTCTCTTTTTTATATGCAGTTACTTTGAACTTGAAAGCAGTGGCTTGAGAGATGAAATAAGATATCACTACAGATTTAATGGAAAGTCAAGAACAGAAGTATTCCCATATCGGCTAGCAGATGGACAGTGGCACAAAATTGCTCTGTCACTTAGTGCATCCCACCTCCTGCTTCATGTGGACTGCAATAGGTAAGGTTGTCCTCTTTATTTGTCTACCTTGAACTAAACTTTATTTGTCTTTATTTGTCTACCCTTTGAACTAAAATTTGGGTTTGTTGAAGCCTGGAATAGTTTCTCTAGAAAAAAATTCTGGCATATTTGTATAGAAAGAGCACAGAATGAAATAGTAAATTGTGTTGATGAGTAAAAGATTTGATTTTTTTTTTTGCCATGGGTGAAGGTATCAAATACACTCCTGTTCTGCAGGTAGCAGCTGAAGTTATGTTTGTCTTGATTATATTTAAGTTCACTGCTTTGTACTATTTCTTTCCAAGCATGCTTCAAAATTTGAAGGTATAATAGTAGTTTCTAATTTCTTTTTATGTAATCAAGTGTCTTTAAGAACAAAAACAAAAGCTTTATATCCCGCAGGCCAGATCTGGGGTTTGGATTAACCTTTCCCCTGTGTGAGCTGTGCTAACAGTCCTGGTGAAATGCCGCTCCATTCCTCAGCAGATTGGCTGGCAAGGAATCTCTGGGCAGTTGTGTCTATGGCCAATGTTCCAGAAGTCTGTGCAGCAGGACACTGAGCATAGGCGTGGCTGCCCTGAGCATCCCTGCCAGCCGATCAGAGTGGTGCTTCCCCGGAACTGTAAGTGCCGCTTAGAATGGGGAAGGGATTTTTGGTGACTGCTGATCTAAACATAAACTTCAAAAACATGATGTGCTTTAGATTGTCAGAAGAACATACACTATGGATTATGTGCAGCAAAACATTTTTCTCTCTTTTTCAAGTCTCAGGAAGTTTAGGGCAGCCACCAAGTTTGGATGCATTATAAAAGCATTATATAATTATTGCATTTTCTTACAATTGGCATATATCATACATGAACAAATTGTAAAACAATCTGATAACTTTTACTCTTGAAAGCTTCTCTATTTTCAGTTTTATGTTTGACATGAATGTTTCAGGATGACGATGTAATGGCATTTAACCCTTTGGAAATGTGTGTGACTTGTAGGAACTTCTTGCTGCACAACTCTTCCATTATATAAACAGCAACATTCAAGAGTATTTTAATTCAGTATGATCCGATTGGGTTTTTTCTGTTTAAAAATGTGTTTCTTTATATGCTTACTAGCGTTTTTTACCCAGTGTTGCCCAAGTCAGAATGTGGACTCAAACGGCATTGGGAGCGTCACCATTCGTCTCGGCGAGCCTGGACACTACGGATTTGCCACTGATTTTGGCCGTTTTTGACCATTTTCACATGGGAGTCCCTGTGGACCCTCACCCCTGGGGGGCGTTAGGGGGGTCTGACCCTCGCAGTGTTTGTCCCCAGACTGTAAAGCATACTGGTGTCAATCGTTCCAGGCATTCCAGCGAGGCATGGCGGACGTTTTGTTTCGCACCCCTTCTCGCCCTCACATCGAGGGCCCCCCGAACCTGGACTCCAACGGCGTCGGGAGCGTCACCGCTCTTCTCCGCGGCCCCAGAAACTATGGATCCGACACTGATTTCTGCCATTTTTGATCATTTTCACATGGAGCCCCCTGCGTAGCCCCACCCCCAGGGCAGTAGGGGTCCCTGACCCCTATAGTGTTTGTCCCCAGGCTGCCAGGCATCCGCATGCCGAGTTTGGTGGCAGTCGGTCCAGGCATTCCAGCGGGGCATGGCGGACGTTTTGTTTCAGACCCCTTCTCGCCCACCATGCTGGGGGGGGGCAAATCCGGACTCCAATGGTGTCCGGAGCGTCACCGCTCGTCTTGGCGGCCCCAGAAACCATGGATCCGAAACCGATTTCAGCCGTTTCCGACCATTTTCATGTGGGGCCCCCTGCATACTCCTACCCCCAGGGGCAGTAGGGGGCCCTGACATCCATAGTGTTTGTCACCAGGCCTCCAGGCATCCACATGCCGTGTTTGGTGCCACTCGGTCCAGGTGTTCCAGCGGGGCATGTCGCACACTTTGTTTCGCACCCCTTCTGGCCCCCCACACTGAGGGGGGGCAAACCTGGACTCCAACGGAGTCGGGAGCATTGCCACACATCTTGGCGACCCTGGAAATGACAGATTCCATGCCAATTTAGGCCATTTTTGACCATTTTCACGTGGGCCCCCCTGTGCACCCCACCCTGGGGGCGCTAGGGCCCCCCGACCCCCACAGTATTTGTGGCCAGGCCGCAAGGCGTGCGCATGCCGGGTTTGGTGGTAATCGGTCCAGGCATTCTAGCAGGGCATGGAGGACATTTTGTTTCATACCCCTTCTTGCCCCCCAGATTGAGGGGGGGCCGAACTCACTGTTCGTCTCGGTGACCCCGGAAACTACGGATTTGATGCCAATTTCTGCTGTTTTTGAGCATTTTCACATGAGGCCCCCCTGGAACCCCACCCCTGGGGGTCCTAGGGGGGTCTGATCCTCCAGTGTTTGTTGCCAGACTGCAAGGCACACGCATGCCAAGTTTGGCTTCAATAGGTCCAGGCGTTCCAAGAGGGCATGGTGGACAGTGTGTTTTGCACCCCTTCTCGCCCCCCCCCCACGCTGAGGAGGGGCTGAACCCGGAGTCCAACGACATCGGGGGCGTCGCCGCTCATCTCGGCGACCCCGGAAATGACAGATTCGACACCGATGTTGGTCGTTTGCAGTCATGTTGACGTTTCAACCCCCCCTGCACCCCCCTAGTGGTCCTAGGGGTGTGTGACCCCCACAGTGTTTGTCGCCAGGCTGCAAGGTGTATGCGTGACAAGTTTTGTGTCTATCGGTCCAGGCATTGCGGAGCCTATGCGGAACATACATACAAACACACGTTCTCTTTTATACGTATAGATATAGATTTAAATGGCATACAGAAATAAAGAATTAACACAAATGTCACTTTCTAGAATCTTTTCCTTGCAAAGTTCCTGGGCCAAGGAAATTTGATTTAGCCACCAACTTGCAGCAGGCTGTGTCATGAGCTAATTTCCAAGACTGTGAAAAAAGAAACGGGTGTCTGTTAAATTTTAGACTGGCACATCTATTTTTACAAATGCTTTCATGGGCTAGAGCAAATGCATGAAGATTCTTTGTTGTTAATCTGCAACAGATAGGAGCATAGGAATAGCCGCACTGTGTGGCTTTTTTTCTTTTTCTGTAGTAAATAATGAGAAGAGAGTGGACTGATTGCCAGATGATATATCAAGGTTCATTTTCAATGACCAAGATGGTCATTGGCCTTTTAAGATAATTGTTTTGCATAACAAAATATTATGGTTGTAAACATGTGTTGGTTCTGTTCTTATAAAGCCAGTAAGTCCTTGATTCTATGGGTGAAACCACTTCGCTTCATGTTAGGAAAAGCCAGCTGAAAACGCATGTCAGCTGAGGCAATGTGAAAGTAGTAGGGACTTCTAGGGAAGCATCTAATCCCAAAGCCCTGCTGAATATGGGGAGGGGGATTTGCATCTGTTACTTGTCATGACTCTATCTAGTTTTTCCCCCAGATCAGAATCATACAGAGATATTGCTGTAGAGAGGCTAAGAGAGCTAAGAGAGGCTAAGAGAGGCTGCAGATATTATGCTCTAGTTAGGAGTCAAACCCATTTCATACAGTGGGCCATTTCATCCATGGCACCTGCTGAGGGCCAGAAGTGACATCATTACGTAGTAATGAACAGAAATAAGCACTTGATTCTCACCCATGATCTCATTGGCTGCAAATGACAGAAGGGAAAGTCTGCAAATCTTGATATTTTCAAGATATGAGAGGGCCTAATTATCATGTGGGTTGTCTTTCAGCAACTTGACTTCTGCTAAGCAGTTTTTTTTCCCTTCCACGCATAGCAGTTTATGAAAGTATGAAATTTATAGAATGAATCAATCAATTGTATTTATATATTGCTTTTCAACACAAAGTTCACAAAGTGGTTTACAGGGAAATAGTAATAATAAAGTTGAATTACTTCCTGTCCCAAAAGGGATAATCCTAAAAATGCAATCTTAAAAAAAATGCAGAACACCACCAGCAACAGCTATTAGAAAAGACACTGCGCAGGGGTGAATAGGGACAATTACTCTCCCCCTGCTAAATATAAGAGGAACACCACTTGAAAAAGTGCTTCTTGCCCAGTTAGCAGGTTACATAAACATTGTTATCTTAAATTGGGTAATGTCCATTTTTTATTATAATGACCATGCCACCCACATCCTCGTATCCTTCCTCGACCAGCACTCACCCTTAATGTTGCCTTCCTCAGTCACTGCACCCTGGTCCTAAATTCCTGACTTACTTAGAAACATCACTACTATCAGTGATTTGCATTCATGTCTGGCTACCAAGCATCACTTCTCAGTACACACCTTGCCGTGCTCCAGCTGGCATGAGAGAAATTAGAGAACAAATGAAAGAGATAAATTGGTGGTGTAAAGGTCTTGTCCATCAGAATGGAGGTTTTCAGGGTGCCCCAAACAGTGGAAAGCACAGTTTACCTGAACTCCAAATTTAAACAGCTGACACCCCACCTCTGCTCTGACAAGCCACAGAGTGGCTTTCCCTCTTCACTTCCAAGGTGTATTGGAAAAGGTGAAAGATTACCCTGAGGAGATAGGGAATGGTATCAGCAGTGGGCCCTTCTAAATATTAGCCAGGAATTAACCCCAGAGCCTTTGGCTACAGATGGTTCACAGCTGCAGCCAATTGGGGATAACAAGAGCCGTGGGAATAAAAGAAGCTCCTGGAAAGAGCTGTGTTGTGTGTATAGGAAAAGGGTTGGGGAAGGATAGATGGACTGATTTGGATGGACAGACTGATGGATTGTTGGATGGGCGGACTGGATAAAGGATTGTTGTTGTTGTTCAGTCGCTAAGTCGTGTCCGACTCTTCGCGACCCCATGGACCACAGCACGCCAGGCCTCCCTGTCCTCCACTAGCTTCCTGAGTTCACCCAATTTCATATTCATTGCTTCGGTGACACTATCTAACCATCTCATCCTCTGTCGCCCCCTTCTCCTTTTGCCTTCAATCTTTCCCAGCATGAGGGTCTTTTCTAAAGAGTCCTCTCTTCTCATCAGGTGGCCAAAGTATTGGAGCTTCAGCTTCAGCATTTGTCCTTCCAGGGAGCAATCAGGCTTGACTTCCTGGAGAATTGACCGATTGGATCTCTTTGCAGTCCAGGGGACTCTCAAGAGTCTTCTCCAACACCATAATTCAAAAGCATCGATTCTTCGACGCTCTGCCTTTCTTATGGTCCAGCTCTCACAGCCATACATTGCTACTGGGAAAACCATCGCTTTGACTATGCGAACCTTTGTTGGCAGGGTGATGTCTCGGCTTTTGATTAAGCTATCTAGGTTCACCATAGCTTTCTTCCCAAGGAGTAAACGTCTTTTAATTTCATGGCTGCAGTCACCATCTGCGGTGATCTTGGAGCCCAGGAAAATAAAGTCTGTCACTGCTTCCATTTCTTCCCCTCCTATTTGCCAGGAAGTGATGGGAGTGGTTGCCATGATCTTAGTCTTTTTAATGTTGAGCTTCAAGCCAATTTTGGCACTTTCCTCTTTCACCCTCATCAAAAGGTTCTTTAGGTCTTCCTCACTTTCTGCCAGTAGAGTGGTATCGTCTGCATATCTGAGGTTGTTGATGTTTCTCCCAGCAATCTTGATTCCAGCTTGTGAGTCATCCAGCCCTGCCTTCCTCATGATGTACTCTGCGTATAAGTTAAATAAGCAGGGTGACAATATACAGCCTTGTCGTACTCCTTTCCCAATTTTAAACCAATCGGTTGTTCCATGTCCAGTTCTAACTGTTGCTTCCTGACCCGCATAAAGGTTTCTCAGAAGGCAGATCAGGTGGTCTGGAACTCCCATCTCTTCAAGAACTTGCCACAGTTTGTTGTGATCCACACAATCAAAGGCTTTAGCATAATCAATGAAGCAGAGGTAGATGTTTTTCTGGAACTCTCTTGCTTTCTCCATGATCCAGCGAAGGTTGGCAATTTGATCTCTAGTTCCTCTGCCTCTTCGGAAACCAGCTTGTACATCTGGTAGTTCTCGATTCACATACTGCTGAAGCCGAGCTTGTAGGATTTTGAGCATGACCTTGCTAGCATGTGAAATGAGTGCAATGGTGCGGTAATTCGAGCAATCTTTGGCATTGCCCTTCTTTGGGATTGGAATGTAAACTGATCTTTTCCAGTCTTGTGGCCACTGTTGGGTTTTCCAAATTTGCTGGCATATGGAGAGCAGCACTTGGACAGCATCCTCTTTTAAGATTTGGAGTAATTCCGCTGGAATGCTGTCACCTCCACTAGCTTTGTTGTTAGTGAGGCTTTCTAAAGCCCACTTGACTTCACTCTCCAGGATGTCAGGTTCGAGCTCAGTGACTGTACCACTGTGGTTATCAGGAACATTTAGATCGGCCTTATAGAGTTCCTCTGTGTATTCTTGCCACCTCTTCTGAATCTCATCTGCTTCTGTTAGGTCCTTGCCATTTTTGTCCTTTATTGTGCCTACCTTAGCATGAAATTGTCCTTTGACATCTCCAATTTTCTTGAAAAGATCTCTAGTCCTCCCCATTCTGTTGTTTTCCTCTATTTCTTTGCATTGCTCATTTAGAAAGGCCTTCCTATCTCTCCTTGCTGTTCTCTGGAAATCTGCATTCAGTTGGGTATATCTTTTCCTTTCTCCCTTGCTTTTGGCTTCTCTCCTTTCCTCAGCTATTTGTAAAGCCTCGTCAGACAGCCACTTTGCCTTCTTGCATTTCTTCCTCTTTGGGATGGTTTTAGTTGCTGCCTCCTGTACAATGTTACAGACCTCCGTCCAAAGTTCTTCAGGCACTCTGTCTACCAAATCTAAGCCCCTAAATCTATTTGTCACCTCCACTGTATATTCGTAGGGGATCTGATTTAGGTCATACGTGGAGGGCCTAGCGGTTTTCCCTACTTTTTTCAGTTTAAGCCTGAATTTGGCAAGAAGAAGCTGATGATCTGAGCCACAGTCAGCTCCAGGTCTTGTTTTGACTGCCTGTATGGAACTTTTCCATCTTTGGCTGCAAAGAATGTAATCAATCTGATTTCGATGTAGACCATCTGGTGAAGTCCATGTGTACAGTCGCCGTTTGTGTTGCTGGAAAAGGGTGTTTGCTATGACGAATGTGTTCTCCTGACAGAACTCTATCAGTCTTTGCCCTGCTTCATTTTGTACTCCAAGACCAAACTTGCCTGTTATTCCTCTTACCTCTTGACTGCCTACTTTAGCATTCCAATCCCCTATGATGAGAAGGACATCTTTTTTGGGTGTTAATTCTAGAAGCTGTTCTAGGTCTTCATAGAAGCGGTCAACTTCTTCCTCATCAGCACCAGTGGTTGGGGCGTAGACTTGGATTACTGTGATGTTGAAAGGTTTGCCTTGGATCCGAATGGAAATCATTCTATCATTTTTGAGGTTATACCCCAGTACTGCTGTTCTCACTCTCTTGTTCACGATGAAGGCTACTCCATTTCTTCTAAGGGATTCCTGCCCACAGTAGCAAATATAATGGTCATCTGAATTAAATTCTCCCATTCCTGTCCACTTTAGTTCACTAACTCCCAGGATGTCGATGTTCAGCCTTGACATCTCACGTTTGACCACATCTAGCTTGCCTTGATTCATAGATCTGACGTTCCAGGTTCCTATGTAGTATTGTTCTTTGCAGCATCGCACTTTCCTTTCACTTCCAGACACATCCACAGCTGAGCTTCCTTTCAGTTTTGGCCCAGCTACTTCACTCTTTCTGGAGCTACTAGTACTTGTGTTCTGCTCTTCCCCAGTAGCATAATGGACACCTTCCGACCTGAGGGTCTCATCTTCCAGTGTCATATCGTTTAGCCTTTTTGTTCTGTAATCCATGGGGTTTTCTTGGCAAGAGTACTGGAGTGGGTTGCCACTTCCTTCTCCAGCGGACCACGTTTAGTCAGAACTCTCTGCTGTGACCTGTCCATCTTGGGTAGCCCTACATGGCATAGCTCACAGCTTCATTGAGCTACTCAAGCCCCTTCGCCACGACAAGGCAGTGATCCATGAAAGGGATAAAGGATAAAGGATACTTGAGATGATTGTGATTGTAACTAAGGTTGTTGTTGAGAATTATTGTGTGGCTGCCACGCCCCTGGAGCCAGGAGTGGAGGAGGCAGGAGGGCCTGTGTGTCCTGGCAAGCTGACTGTCTTTGTTTGGTGGTGGGGTTTAGTGGTGCTTTGTATAGACTTAGGGTGTTTTTAGTTGGTTTTTGATGGTAAAAGGGAAGCTAATTAGCCTGTGGACATAAGACTGGAGAAAGGGAATTTGGCAGAACATAAGGCTTAGTTGCAGGCAGAAGGAAGAGAGTGAAGGTCACTAGGTCTTTAAGCAATTACCCAGATTGTGGAAGGATTCATTTGAAGCAGTACCCTTTATTTTGGGTCAGCGGTCTCCAAACTGTGGGACCACTGCATTAGATAAACCTATTCCCCATCATGCATAGCGCTTACCATTTCACATTGTTGATTTTCTTTCCAACCCATAATTACATGAAGTTGCTTTGGCCAGCTGCTTCTGCCCAGGGCAGTGAACGTGGAATTGGCTGCCTGGCGTGACTTCCTGGAATATTTGGCTAGAAAGACAAGTAGCAGCAGTGCAAAACAGGAGGGGTTGCACACAATGGAGATGAATAGGGGTGTGGGTTTTTTGTGATATTTTCCCAAAATTTCTTGATTAAAATAGCAAATTGTGGTGTTATGTGTTGTTCTACATTCTCATTCAAAGTTCTCATTTTTGTTTTAAAATTTTTTAAAGTTAATAGGTAGATGATTATCACCTATATAATCAGATGTGTCTGCAGATGCAGCCACAGAATTTCTAATTGGAAAAGTAATCTATTTTAACCTCTGGAAAATATCTTAAATACAAAAATGCAGTGTTTTGTGTTTTTATTCAAATATTTTAACTCCCAAAAGGCAAGGTGTTCTGTTTTTAGGTGTTGTGTATTTAAAAACAACAACAAAAACCACCCCTAGGGATGGGTTTTTGCAGGTACCAAATCTGGCCTGTAGAATCACTCACTCAGAGATGTGTGTGTGTTTGTATGTGTGTGTTCAACCCAATCAAATAATCCTATAAATTCTATTTAATCAGAACTGACCACTCAGCAACCAGAGCACATAGCTCAGGTGCCCAACTTAATGACACCTGGACAGTGTCCTTGCAACTCCCTTGCTAATCAGATAAGCTTTGATAGCAGTCACCTTAAGTTACTCCCTTCCAGCTCCCAGGCAATAGTTTCTTTGCCCTGGTGCCTTAAAGTGACAGTTTTATTCTTCTGCTGGACAGACCCCTAGCTCTATAATTACTATAACTTCAAATAATTTTACCATTTCCAACTAGATGATACGTCAACTCTCTTGACGGTGCCGCCACCAGGAGAGGTGAGAGGGGTGGCGGCCAGTAGGAGAGCCTTCTCGGCGGTGGCACCCCAACTTTGGAATACCCTCCCCTTGGAGTTAAGAACTGCTCCCTCCTTGGCGGTATTTCGGCGGGGGCTGAAGACCTTTTTATTTCAGCAGGCTTTTAGTTGCTGACAGGCTGGCTGGCTGGCTTTTTTTGCATTCTTTTTATATATTTTATGATCCTAGGGATTAATGTGTTGTATGTTGTATTTTTAATATTGTTTTTATTGTCTTTTAATACTGTTTTTAATTGTTTTTTACTGTGTTTTTAACCTTGTAAATGCCGCCTTGAGGGCCTTGTGGCGGAAAGGCGGGATACAAATCAAATAAATAAATAAATAAAATAAAATGATACAGGAATAAATGTGCACATTTCACACCCAGATCCTCCAAAAAGCTTTCCCATATCAAAGCAACATTTGACATCCACTCCTTTGTACAGAAAGAGGGAGGAGGGAGAGCCCACCTCTGTGACAGGTGGTACTTCTTCTTTCAGCTCCTGTTAACAACTGTGTGTTTCTGAGGAGTCACTTCGAAGCACAGTTATCACGATTATGCAGATGGGATAAGGAGCTTCTATAGGCCTGGTCAGGCCTGTGGGCCTCATGTTTGACATCTTTGCTCTAGTTGATAGTCCATAAGTGTGTACAGATTCTTTATAACATTTTTTCCAAATCATAAACATGCACTTGGCACTTTAGAATATGTTAAAGTGCCAAGTGTAGGTTTCCTTAACAGCCCTTGACTGTTGCAAGGAAGGAGAGAGGGATATTTGCAAAATGGCAATTGCTCTCCAGCTCCTCATCCACTATTGTCATGTCTTCTGAAACCGTGGTCTCTCCACCTTCCTGGTTTATTTTCCCCTTCCTCTCTGTCATTTCTAAATGAAAGCCTGCTAGAGCAGATTCTGTCAGATCTTGACAACTTGTAAACACTGCTTTGAAAGGCTGCATGTGAGGCACTGAAAAAAAGATAATGAACTTGTCCTATCCTCCTTGGAGCCTTGACTGTAATTAACTGAATTGCTTATTTCTTAATACTGATTGATAGCTCAGTTGTTGTAGCCTCTTTGACATGCTTACATCCAGTAGTGTTCTGTGATGTCTCTGCTCTGCATGGCATACTTTCTGCATTTGTCTCATTGATGGGGTTATTAAATTCAAAGCTTCCGCATCTTCTCTCAGTAGAAAATCTAATAAGAATAATCTTAAGTGACTGTTTCTTTTTTGTGGGCCAATATAATAAACAGTATAATCCTATGCATATGTATTTGATGTAACTCCCATTGTGTTCAATGGGACTGAGCTCCAGGTAAATATGTATAGCAGTGGTTCCCAGACTGTTGTTGTTGTTCAGTCGCTAAGTCGTGTCCGACTCTTCGCGACCCCATGGATTACAGCATGCCAAGCCTCCCTGTCCTCCACTAGCTTCCGGAGTTCGCCCAATTTCATGTTCATAGCTTCGGTGACACTATCTAACCATCTCATCCTCTGCTGCCCCCTTCTCCTTTTGCCTTCCATCTTTCCCAGCATGAGGGTCTTTTCTAAAGAGTCCTCTCTTCTCAGGAGGTGGCCAAAGTATTGTAGCTTCAGTTTCAGGATTTGTCCTTCCAGGGAGCAATCAGGCTTGACTTCCTGTAGGATTGATCGATTGGATCTCCTTGCAGTCCAGGGGACTCTCAAGAGTCTTCTCCAACACCATAATTCAAAATCCCAGACAGTTGGTCCACCCAATTTTTGGTGGGTCGTGAAACTGACAAGCTGATGGCCTATGAAGAAAATGTATTGAGCCCTATGTAAAGTGAAACTGAGCTGCACTACATGTTTACAAGGCAAGGTGACCATGCCTTGGCTCTTACCTTATATTAGGCCAGGCAAAGGGGAACACGAAGTCACCAGAGTGGTCCCAATATGATGACTGTAGTGCTCAACAAACAAACACTCCAAAAGGTGGTTCCTCCCCCCTCATAGTAAAAAGGATAAAAATGGACGCTTGAGCTGCTGGTAGAGTGAAACTTAAAAAATCTCTTAAATCTAGGTGGGTCTTGATGGAGCGTTTTCAAAAGTGGGTCCCGGTGCCAAAATGTTGGTGAACCGAATCATTGGTGTATAGGATTGCAATCAAAGAATGCTTTGGGTTTTTGAGACCACTATAATGTGACTACACCATTTCCTCTTTATATGTACCTAATCAATTCTCGAAAACATGAAAATCTAGATAATGAATAAAATTATGACATTAATTACAATGGGAAAAATTCTAACTCCTCCCAAAGCCATTTCACATTCATACCAAAATCATCATCAATGTCTAATAGCATACGGAAAAATTTCATGACACAGTAAAATAGAATAAATTATATAGCATCAACAAAGTGTGAAAGTTGATGAAGAAATTGAAGTTCTAGCATCATATAATGAAGCTTTAGTTGCAAGCTATGAACAACTCTATTATATTTCACCTTTTTCTACTTCCTATGATTTCTTTTCCATCTTTTGTTCTTTAGGACCTATATTCATAGTAATTTGTAGCATCACAGCTACAGAAACAGATACACTGTAAAAGGAAGCTGTATTGGCCCAAGGCTTTTGGTTTCAAGCCCCCCCCCCCCCCCGATTTCAAGGAAATGATGAGACAAATCCAGGTTTTACTTATAAGGAAGTTTATTTTGGTGACTTATAACATGTGTACCCAACAAGTCAGAATGGGCAAATGGCTTGCTGCAAATGAATTCCAGGTCGCGTACATTTAAACAATGCTGCATACTATCAAGCTTTAGCTGGGTTACATAATGATGCACTAATATCATTTAATTAATATGAATATAGGTAGGAGCTACAACTCCTAGATACAATGAAGCATTCTCATCATACAGACCTGGACACAGCTGGGCCATCTCACAGATAAGACTAAGCTTGATAATGTAGGGGCTATTTTTGCATACATCAAAATGTGGGCTCATTAGTTCATGAGTGAAAACAATCAAGCGTTTGACCTATTTTATTTCCAGAGGCCTGATTTGGCTTAAAGACACCCAGGCCAATGAGGAAACCTCAAGCCTGGGTCAATAGAGGAGCATATAATGCATATGACTTGGAAGCTTGGGGTTTTTCTACCAAGGAAGCAGTGTGTCTCACACAAAGAAGGGCACCTTTTCTCAAGTTGTGCTCCATCTTTCAAGAGTCCTGAAGAGCTCTTCCTCTATAGCCTGCAGGTGCACACCCAAGAAAGGGAGCCCTTCCGAACCTACCAGGGAAAAAAAATCAAAATTATATCCAATCTCCTGAAACTCAGTTCTGGCCATGCAAGATAAATTCATCCTGTTCTGTCTGCATAGCTCAAGGCTGAGGGAAGGTCTACTCATTGGGCGAAATGGGAGGTCGACCTTACCTCTATGAAAGACTCCTTGGCTATGCGTCAAATGGTGTATTTTTTCTAGTCTAGAGTTTGCTTTTACAACTTCTTACCCAAACTTTTGTATTCAAACAAGTACTGAACTTCTCTTACCCATGTTTTCTGCTGACACTTCAGTGAATTTCATAAGACTGTGAAAGTGATTAGCTGAGCCTAACAAAGGGCATGGCAGTCAAGGCAGATGCGGTTGAGAGCTGCCGAACTATCTGAGCTTTGCTAATCTGCAGCGGGAGGAAGGCTGCACTTGAAAGTACATGTGGAATCCAGTATTAGGGTTGGCAGATTTTACATATCAATGTTCCCATTTTAGGATGGCTTAGCAGTGTCTTAGACTTGTAGATAAGTTCTGAATGCTTAATGAAAACAGTGGGTTGGTGTTTTTTTTTTAGCTTATTTGAGCAAATTAAACCACAGGAGAAAGTGATGTTGTTTTAGTCAATAGCTGTGGGTTTTGCATCCTTGGACTGTGTTCACTAATTTGTCCTCTAATCACTTCAAGTGACAAAATGCTGGAAACGGACACATGTTGAAACATATAACTTCCCTTTGTTTACGAGTGACATAAAAGTGTTGCAACCATTTGGTTATTGTCAGAGAGCAGAGACAGAGGGGTCATCTTTTGCATAGCAAAAAATGTGCATAGCACTTAGCCCCTCCTAGGCTGTTTTGATGAGTTGTCATTGCTTCATGCAACACACAGGCTTTGCAGCTGGGAATGTGCATGGTTACACACTTTGTATTTTTCCGTACCCACTGAAACATGGGCATGGTCTATGTCCTAGTAGTGTTAAGAGCTTAAGAAGAGCCATGCTGATCACACCAAGGGCCCATTTGGTCCAGCTTCCTGTATCTCACAGTGGCCCACAAAATCTCTCTGGCAGCACACAAGACAACAACATATCTGTATCCTGTTGCCACTGCCTTGCATCTGGTATTCACATATAGGCTAGCTCTGAAATCTGGAGGTTGCATATAATCATCATGACTTGTAAACGTATGAGGGATTTTTTTTCCATAAATCATTCTCCCTTTAAAAGTCCTCTAGACCAGGTGCACCAGGAGAGCATGCTTGGGATTCTAGCCATGCGAGCCTAGCACAGCCTTGATTGAGGAGAGCCCTACTGCCCTACCCCATCTTTTTCTCACAGTTTCAGTTTTTTCCAGTTATCTAGGTCTCATGGTCTCTGGAGACTGCTACAGTGCTGAAAAGGCCCCCTGGCGTGACCGGTGCTTTTTGTTCTGCCATAGAGTGTTGGGAAAGCTGCGACTACAGCCCCCAAGTGTCACTGTGGCCAGCTGCACCTGCCCAGAATGCCACGTGCACAGCCTGCACAGAACCAGGAAGTGGCTGGCTGGAGTGACACTGGGGAGCTGTAGTTGCAGTTTTCCTAATGCTCCCTGGCAGAATGGTAAGCACAGGTCACCGGGCGGAGGGAAACAGCTGTCTCTGGATCCGGCCCACAGTCTGGGGTTTGGAGATTGCTGATCAAGGGAGAGGTTTAAAAGAACCTACTTGCCAAAATGTATCATAAGCACATACAGAAATGTATCAAAGTTGCCTAACAATGCTTCCATCTGATTTCCCAATATTATGTTTTGAATAATATGAATTAATCTGAATGCTTCAGAATAAGCATTCTGAATAACATCTCTGAATGCCTTGTGTATATAAATAATAGTTGCATGTTTTTGAAAATTTGTAATGTCTTAGAACAATGAGCTGATTCTAACATCTGCATGTGTGGATCTGAAGGACACATACTATTCCATAAAAATGAGCTTTATGTGCTGTGAGTTTAAGCGGAAGCACCTGATGAGGGATAAGTGAGAGTTTGTCTCCTGTTCAAATGCTTCAATCCACATTCATGGTTTTCATATGCTGTATGAGGACTCAGAACAGCACTTTTGAAACTTGATTTATCGTTGCCCTTTGGCATTGAAATATGTAAAGAGCTTCCAGCCTCTCCAGAGGGGAAAACCTTTGACGGAG
>JAJKFI010000007.1:1457999-1591966 GCA_029204185.1 Lerista edwardsae | reverse complement strand
TAAAAATCCTATACATGCTGTAACCTAGCTTTTCATAATTCTTTACAAAATACAGTGTAAAATTCTAATGTCAATGCCTGTTTATGCAAAGAGTTACTACAGTACTTGTAAGATTAGTAGCATTCTGGGCTGAAAAATTATGAGACTTCTTAACATAATTTTAGCTATGCTGCAATGAGCTGAAATTAGCAAGAGAGTTGAGGTGAAATGTATCAAAGGAATGGGTTTGCCTATGTACTGGACATTTAAATACCTGCTTTAGCATCTTTCTATGTCCTAATTGCTCCATTTAAAGGCATTTCAAAAATGAGATCTACAGAATTACTGTATGTTCAGAGCTGTTGACACCAGGTGGGGTACTTATTTCCTACTGGGAAACTGGAGTTTTTGTATTGGCCTCAGGAGTGTGGTGAAGAGTAGCGGGAAAGAAAATGTTGAGCCAGTTGTGGATCCTCTTTTTTTGGGGGGGGGAGGAAAATCAATGTGTATATCCATGAGGCAAGAGTAGAACCTGTGCTCAGTAATTTGAAACCTACTATTTGAATTATTTTACTGGAACCGTGAAACAGGATTTAATAAAAAGAACAATATAAAGGGATTAGGTAGTATTTCAAAATATATTATTTACTGAATAAAAGTAATTGCAATTCTTTAAAAGTCCCTTGCTGTTTCATGGTTTCATATGGTGATCCAGCATGCTTTGAAATGTGCGAATTCTGATTGAAAATTTAAGAAATGCCATGGGGTTTGCTTGGAGAGTTTGATTATACAGCTGAGCCTCGGTATCTGTGGGGTATCCGTTCCTGGACCCCCCCCCCCGTGGATGCTGAAAACTGAATAAAGAAACCCGCAGTCTTCTGGCACAGTGGGGCTCCTCTTTGCAAATCTCCCATTCTCTTACCTAGGAACTTAGATGGCTGCTGTCCAGGTGCGTATCTAATGGGGTGCGGGGGGTGGCACGAGCCATGGGTGCTGTCTTGCAGGGGGTGCTGTTCGCATGGCGCCCCCCCAAAAAATGGCACCCGCCCCGCCACCGCAACTGCCCAGGCCCACCTTAAGTCCACGGTCCACTTAAGGTGCCCGGATGATCGGAGAGGTGTAGTGTGGGCGGTCCCTGCGTACTTCCAGGGGCGCAGCGGCAGTTACCAACTACTACAACAAGCAAGCATGTGGATGGAGGAGCAGTTCGGTGGCACGGGAGCGGATAGGCAGCGGCAATATCTGATCACTTCGCCCTTGTCCAACCCTATGCAATGAGGCGGAGGCGTCTCCCCTCCTCCTCTGCAAGAAGCCCCCTCCTCTCCCCGTCGATGGCTGCAGTGGTGGAACATCCCTCCGCACGCACCCCCTCCCCACGCCCCGCACCACCCGCATCCCAGGTCATCCAAAACTTGTCCTTTCCCCGGGGCTGACCACGAATGGGGAAGGCCATCTGGGAAGGAGGAGAGGTGGGCTGGGTGGCTCGACTCGCCCCATCCTGCCGCGCCCCTTGGAGGCGACTGATGAGCTCACTTTGCTCAAGCTTCCTTCCCGCCTGCCCCCTTCTGCATTTGTCCGACTGGCAGTCAGCATTTGATTTGTCAGCGTGCAACCGGAGACCGTGCCGGGGGAATGACCGGGAGGAGGAGGATGGATCGAGCTTCCCCTTTTCAAATTAAAATGGCCTTCGGTGACACACAGACCCAGTATTGTGCTCCTGACCGGTAAATAATCAGGTTACTGTGCTAAAGCCCAGGAGGCTGTACTCCGCAGCCCGCTAAATACTCAAGCACGTTAATGGCACGGTTTTGTGTGTGGGGGTTCCCCATCACGCTAAACACCACCCAGAGCCTCCAAATCTGGATTGGGTCGCCGATGTGCTCGACTCTGTCCTGAAGTGTCAGTGGCCGCAGAGTGAGTCTAAGATGCCCACGCCTAAGCCCGTGTGCATGCCTTCCTACTAGGCACAGCTGCAGACCTGAAATACTTCTGTGTCCCTTCCTTTCCACCCTGTTCCATTTCAGAAATCCATCGCTACACTGGCAAGCTCGCCTTGCCCAGGAATTCAACTCTCCTCCCCCACAGCGGTGGATTGGCGAGCGGAGGTGAGTGGCTGTATCGGGGGCAGGCAGGGGTTAAAAAAGACGAGGGGGTGGGGGTGCGCTTGAGCCGGGGGGGCTGGGGCAGGGCTCCTCTGGGGGCTAGGGATGCAGGACTGGTCTCTCTCTGTCTGACTGTGTGTGTGGTTTGTAAGCCCCGACCTTCTCTCTCCCACCTTTGCAAGTGTGATTGTGTTTCCGTTAGGAAAAAAAAGCTCCGCTGTTGTCTAACGGGCCAGTCTTTGATTATTGTGCTCCTCTTCGATTAGAGATGTATTTGTGGCTTTTTTTCTGGTTTGGATACGGTGCAGACCTTGAATCTTCTTTCCCACCTTTGCGTGTGCGTGCGTGTGTGTGTGTGTGTGTGTGTGTGTGTGTTTTCCTTTGCCAGTGTGTTTTTCTCTCTTCTTCCCCTGTACATGTGTGCTGTGAAAGTCTTGACCAGTCTCTCCCACTTTTGCAGTTGTGTAATTGCTGGCCAGCAGAGGCTTTCTCCCTCCCCGAGTCCCCAATCCCCTATGCCAGCCTGTCTGCCTTCCAACCTAGTGCATGTGCCTTGCACCACATTTGCAACTGTGTTGGAGGCTGTTGTCATGTGCACACTACCCCACTTGCAGAAACCACCAGCTGTCTCTGTTACCACCTGGGTCTTTGGTCTAGAGGAATAATCAACCCCCCTCTTGGTTTTGAAATATTCATTATGGCCTCTTCTTCATTCTCAACTTTTGTGTTTCTGAAATTTACTAGTGCTTTGGGATCTGGTTGGTCCATTAAGCCTTTGGCAGTGCTGCTGGGGCGTCCTTTATTTAGGGAGGTATAAAGGGCTGGAAGAGAGAGAGAGAGAGAGAGAGAGAGAGAGAGAGAGAGAGAGAGATAGAGAGATAGATAGATAGATAGATAGATAGGTGTTCCCTCAGCTTCTTGCATTTGCATTCTGCCTGCATTAAATGAAGAATAATTAATTTAACAAGAAAACTGTTTAATGTCTTGTTTGGATCCCCCCTCAAATTATTGTGATGCATTGTAAATTTATTGTGGGGCTTGTAAGCCACCTTGGGCTTTTGCTTTTGAAAATTTTTTCAAATAAAATAATTACTTAAGCATCAATGAACTAAAAAGTCTGCTTCATAACTGTTCCTGTTTAACAGGGGCAGTCCTTATTTTCTTGGATCTATCATAGTCCCTATTTTGTCTGGTGGGATTTGGGGACGAGGGGGTTCTTTAAAACAATGTGCATTCAGGTGCATGAAGTTCTTTGGCCATTCCTCTCCCACTTGCAACTATTCTAAATAGTGAATGTAATAGTACAAACCTGATCAAACTTTTCAAATCTTTTTTTAAACACACAAGAGCCTTAAATGACTTGAGAGATTTAAAAAGCGTATGAATTTAAAAATACAGAAAACTGTTTAATTCCTTGTTTGGATTCCCCCCCCTCAAATTATTGTGATGCATTGTAAATTTATTGTTGGGCTTGTAAGCCACCTTGGGCTTTTGCTTTTGAAAATTTTTACAAATAAAACAATTACTTAAGCATCAATGTACTAAAAAGTCTGCTTCATAAGCCACCATGGCTATGATGTCACTTTCGGTGGGTCCCGACACAAGTGCCAATCTAAAAAGTGAGTCCCGGTCTCAAAAGTTTGAATGTTAGCATGGTTTAATAGGGGAGCAAATTTCATTGCTTGCCATGGGCGCCATTTCTCCTAGATACGCCTCTGCTGCTGTCCTTTGGAGTGGTGCATGTTTCATAAGACACCAGTATTAAAGCCTGAGATTTATAGATATTTTTGCAAGAAGAAACCATAATTCTGGTAAAAATAGAAGTTGGAAAAATAGAATTTGGGATACTTTCAATGTATAAAGTGTCAAGAGAACTAGGATTTCTGTCAGTTAGATCTGTTGCAGCTTTCGGTCTGCACCACGAAATTTAGTCCACCAGAAGATGAAGCCAGGGATATATTGGATATTACCTGTCTGCTGTACGTGGGCATTACTAAAGTGCTGGCAGAAAAGGGAAATTTGTATAGAGTGAACTAGACCCAGTTTTCCTGGCTCAGCAGGTTATGCCACACCCTACTGAACCAATGTAATGCCAACGTATATACAAATGAAGGGGTTCTTTCTCGTTCTTTTGTTTGAGCAACACATCTCCCTGGTGATTGACAAGCTTCTGCTGCCTGTTTATTCCCTTCTTCTCTGTTTTTTTTCCCTCATATTACTTACATGTTCCTTATAGAATATTTATATGGCTTTGTGTAAGACTTTGTGCCTCAAACTGTTAGTTTGTATTTTCTTGCTATTGGTGTTGTTGTGGACTATGTTTTGGCTACCACCATTTGTGATTGCACTACTTTTTTTCCTCATGGCCCAGTCCTAAAGAGGTTAAGCCATTGTAACTGCCACAAGTACTAGGATGAAGGACCCATCCTTGATTTGTTGCATTTAATGACAGCAGTGATGAAAATCCATTAGGCCTGGACTCCAAACCATTAGAGCTGGTTTTGATTGCTGTCATTGGTCTGTCCCAGTCACTGTTCCCTCTAAGCTGCATGGCTAGGATCAGAGCCCAGTGCAGCTTCCTTTATGGCGCCGTGGAGCATGGTCATGATGATATAATCACTAAGTTCTCTGTAATGGTGGAGCTTTGCGCACTCCCTGTAACTTTTACAAGGGACATAGTTCCCAGTGTGGGGTTACCAGTGGCGTTATTCACCTGGTACGTTGGGCGGGACTTACCTTTGAGCAGCAGCGGGGCGGGCGGGAAAGCAGCAGAATGCGGCATGATGCAACGGGCGGACTGCCACTCAAAGGTAAGTCCCGCCCAGCGTACCGGGTGAATAACGCCACTGGAGGTTACCCTATCTAAACCCTGAGAGGACCAGCCATTTCCATTTGTCACTGCGAAAGAGGAAAGTCAGTTTTGAATCCTGATCCTTATGAATGAGAGCGGTACATTTTAGTCTTTGCCCTGAGTCTACTTTTAAGACTTGTTGAATGGATGTCTATGTACTCGTCTCTTCAGAACTTAGGATACCCAGCAAAGTTCAAACAAAGGCACTTCTTTGGGGGTTCAGGCTTGATGTCAAATTGTCCATAAAAAATTTGAGAGTGAACAGTACTAGTCATGGAGCACTGCAAACTAATTACTGGATGGCAACAAAGGTCATTGGAATTGCTACATTATTCCTTCGCATGTTCAAGGGGATACAGTGACAATCAAATATAGACATTAGGACTCAGTTCTGTGTGGTATTGCACATTACTGGTGCAGTGGGTCCTTAGTAAGTGTGTGGGATCTATTCCTGGACCTATTGAGGATACCAATTTCAACAGAAAATAGAATCTGGGGAGAAGCCTGGCCAAAAAATAGGATGTGCGCTTCAGAAGGTTCTGGCAGGCTTTCTGAGACACAGGAGGGCAGCATGTGATTTCTTGTCATGTCCGGGAGGCCCTCCAGTGTGGGATTTAGATCCATGTTGAGTCAAATCCACTGATTGCAAACCCATGGCTGATGAGTAGTAGAGCTTTAAAGTTGGAGTAAAGTGTTGCAAGACATAAATTTGACACTATTCTTCCAAATCCTAGGATCTGTTAATTTTAATACATTGCTAGATAGCTCCTTATGGCTCTGATGGGTATTATGGCAGATTTGAATTTAGTAGAGGAAAATAGAAAAAAATATTTAATGTTCATATGACTTCCGACGTTGATCTGGAATTTTCCATTTTTAATGTATTTTCCTGAAAATCCCAATCAATCTTTAAATACCACTTTTCAACAAAAAGTTCACAAAGCAGTTTACGGACAAGATAAAATAATTATTATTCAAAGTAAAATGCAGAAGTGGTGTTTCCCAATTTTTTTTAAATAGATGAATCTTATTAGCAGAGCCAGGCCTGGAACTCTAGTGTTGAAGGGTAGTTTATAGACCTGATTATTAGTACACTAGTATTTTGGTTTTGTATAACACTGATATTTCAGGTTTTTAGTAAACCGTCATCCATGTGAGGGCATTGGACTTCAGGGAAAACTTGGGGAAATGGTGTTGCTGGAAGCAAAAAAGAGCAGTTTATTTACTAGTATTCTGTTTTACTTTTCACAGAGGTTTGCAATTGCTGGAATGCACACTAGTATGTTTAATCCAAAATTAATACCTTAAAATATAGTGAACTATATCTAATGTTTGCTTCCCCCAGAAGACAGTAGTGTAATATTTGGGGATGATACTTTCAGCGGATACTAAGGAGCTGTTAAAATTATTCTGTATTATCTTGTAGCATAAAGGCAGACAAATCTAATCTCTAGTTACCTTACTGGTCTCGGTAAAAAATGGATCTTGCACAAATTACTGTGTGTATTTGATCATTGCTTCTTGCAAAGCAGAATTGCTACCCCTCCAGAATTGGCCTGGAGTCACCAGGAATCAGTAGATAATACCCAGAGACTAGTGAAAGTAATCCTCAGATTGTAATTGGCCTTATTGGCTAAATAACATTATATAATGTTGGGGAAAAAAATCATCTCCAGGAATTGATTATCTGAGTTGGCAGCCCTATTGCAAAGGTTACTTGGAGGGGGAGAGAGAAAGAGAGCACACATTTAAGAATTATCATGGTTTGATAGATTCTTGTTGAATTGTTAGTTAAAAACAGAAAATGGATGGAAGGATGAATATTAATATTACTTACATTGCATCACATCATTATAATGCAAGACTTATAGTAATACTTGCCATTGAAGTAACACTTTTCTGACTGTGCAAAATTCTTCACATTTATTATCTTGATAGTACAGATTGATTATACCTTATCCAGATTTTAAATTTTTCTGGATTTCAGAATAATTGCATAAGTACAATGAGAAATGTTTCCTCTTGCTTGTCTCACCGTTATCCATTTGGGTGTTTTGTGGCCATTTTTTCAACAATGTCTGTATATACACACACCACAGAGCAGAGAATAGAATTTACAGCCTATACATGGGAACAAGTTTTTCTTTTCACAGAAAGTTACAAAAAAGTCGAGACAAAGATATTGGAATTTATAGTTGGGATTTCAGGTGTCCAGATAAGGGATCATCTATCTTTAATGCTTACAACAACTCTAAAGTACCGTCTCCATAGTCTATCTGGTAATCTGAGGGTTTGCCTAAGACCACATAATGCATTCATGGTGGAAATAGACTACTGGGAGATCAGGCGGGCACAGTTAGGCCAGCAAAGTCTGGCTGGCACAAGGGCCACGGTAAAGCTCACCTGGACCACTCTCGGAGTCAGGGAAGATGGCGCATGTCTGTGTGCTGGCCTCTCTGACTCCGAGAATGGCTCAAACATACTTTACAGGGTCCCTTGTAATGGCCAAACTTTGCTGGCCTGTGTTGGCCTAACTCCAGATTAGGATTGCACCCCTAGCCACTGTGTTTTGCTGGCTCTTGACAATTTCAGTAAGGGCAGTTTTATTTTTGCAAAACTGGAGTATTGCTTGAGTTATGAGGAATAAAATCTTGAAATCTGACATAAGACTACTGTAGAATGCAGATCTCACTTCTTGAATATGGGGATGGATTCTTACCTGGTTCCACCCTCTGCAGATGTGGGTTGGAGGCTGGGTAGCCATTGGTGGAAGGGGGAGCCTGGCAGAAGAGGCTTATGAAGGCTTTACTTTAGAGTAAAAGAAAGAATGGCCCTCAAAATATTTGGTGGCTTCTATGTGATACATTTTGCAACATTGTGCAATGCAATGAATCATTTTTAGTGTTCGGGTGATAGATTTCTTGGGTGAGGAAGCACAGATGAATTAGATACACTGGAGCAAAGTGTCTCTGAGGCATATTGGTGTGTGTGTGTGTGTTTCTTTTTGAGCATTTTGCTGTAGGTCAGGCTAATCCTTTTTAAGTTGCAAGGGTTTCCTCTCTGCCAACAGATAGTAAATAACCTGTTCAATTAATTATTCACATTTTTCACACAGAATTCTGGCCTGCTACTTTAGTGTACTGGTGGGCAGAGTATGTTTAATGCTCCCTCATATAAATAGCTATCGAGAGGGTACATCAGGAAGCAAAACTGTTTTCCTTGATATGCAATTACCAGATGTAAGAAACGTTTTACGTGGGACAGCATTAAAAAAAAAACGTATATGGCCCTCCAAATAGTCTAAAGTTCCCAATCTAAAGTTCTTTAGACTGCTCCCATTTTTAATCCTTCCCAAGTCTATGTAACATATAGAATACTGCAAAGGAAATTTCTTCCTTGGTGGTATGCACACCCACCATTTCCCTGCATGCACATTACGGCTTCCCTTCTGGTCTTGCAGTTGTTCTCAGACTGAATCTCTTCCACCACTTGATCAAAATTTGTTCTGAAAGTTGTTGGAGCCATACTTTCAATTGCTTGGATGCTTACAAGTGCTGGAAGATGGTGCATGTAGATTATGCTTCTTCCCTTGTTTCTGTTTGTCCTATTTCCTGTCCCTGCCCGTGTTGTCTCCCTTGTGTCAATTTCTAGGTTGTAAGCCCCTTGGTCAGGGATTGGTCTTTTTAGTTTTTGTACAGCACCATGTACACTGATGGTGCTGAATAAAGACAATTAGTAATAGGAACCTGAACCTAAGATTTGTCATGTTGCAAGATTTGTCATGTTGGAACAGAAAAGCTATTGGTAAATTCATGGCTTTAGCAGCACAGGGTTAATATCGTGTTATGCCTTATTTTTGACATCTTGTATTCATCTTATATATGCTGGTGGTGTGACAGTAGAAGAGAGAGGATGCATAATAATAAAAGGAATAATTTTAAATCGAAACTGGCAAAGCTTACATTAGTAATTCAGTCATTGACTAACGTGTGGAAGTAGATGCTTTATCTGTGCATTAAATATATGTGTGACTTTTACACTATTACAGTATAAATTTAGGTAGAGCGAAGTGAGGATAAACTCCTTTACAGAGATGATTTCAGGATAGTGGTAAGATTTTCAGAACACCAATAGTGAGATGTAAAACTTGTCTCACTATTGGTGTGCTTAAAAACTAAAGCCTCACATTACATAAAACTAAATCATTACATGTTTCCTCTTGCATTTCTGTACTCTAGAAATGGAGAAAGTGATCAACACAGTATGATGTTTGGAAGACATTCCATTAGTTTCCAAAATGTCTTTCACTGTCTAGAAATTGAAAATGACTGAATTGTTTTGGGATGGGGTACAAAAAGACGTATCATCTATAGTAGCGATGGCCAAACTTGTTTTAATGTAAGAGACGCATATGATAAACTTCAGATGTTCAAGAGCTGCAGTATTCAAGAAGCTTTTAAGTTCAAATATATTTACTCACCACAAATGCTCAACTTTTTAATCCGGTGGATTCTGAGCTTACAACCAGTAAATGATTATAAAATAATTACAAAACTTAAAAATGTTTCATTTACCTTTTATATTAATTGCGATGCAAGAAGGAGCTTAGCCAACATACAAACATGCCCCGGTATCCGTGGAGAACTCAATCACTGGACACCGTGGCATGTTTGTATTTCCATGAGCTGCATACGACTCCTGAGCTGCAGTTTGAGCATCCCTGATCTATAGCCTGAGGTGAGACGTCTGTGACATAAGAGGTCAGGTAGTCCAATAGTAGACACAAATATGATGATGAGGGTATTGTGGTCTAGTTCCAGTATGATCAAATGCATGTTTACATCTTCTTGTTTCCTAGAATATAAACTTATATTCACAATTTGCTAATAATTCCTTGTTTTAATAATAGTACACTATTTGGCCTGGAACTAAATAAGAAATAACTCTATTTAAACCTTCTCAACGTATGTGTGGGAAGACCTATAATTCAGTAGCAATTATCTGCCTGCAGAAAATTTCAGGCAAATCCCAGGCATTTTCAGGTAGTGCTTGGAAAGACTTCTTTCAGGAGAGAGCTTGCCAGTCAGGTGGATCCGCCTTCTGGAGAACTTTCTTTCCCCTATCAGTGATGCTTACTGTTCTACTATAGCGCTGCACCATTTTCAAGCCAATCTTGTACCAGGGACACTCGGGGCAGTGGTGTCTGCCTGGACATCCTACTGCACAGCCTTCTGGGATGCTGGAACCCCTTTTTGGAGAATGACCCCCCCCCCCCCCCCCGTGGATGAGGACACAGTGTATATAAAACATACAAATGAGTATGAAATCTAAATAAACAAAAAAAATAAAGCACAAGAATATTAACTGTCATGGAAGGTTGGATGAAATTAGATGAAAGCAGAAAACATGTGGACAGAATTTGAAACGTGACTATAATTGAAAATGGCTGAACGAGCAAAGTGATGAAAATCAAGGTATTGCTGTATTTGCATACTACCTCTGAACCTGGATGTAGTGCATTAATAAACCTGTTCGCTGCAAATTTATTCTAAAGCCATTCAAGCCAGTGATCATAACCATATTTTGTGGCAATGAATTTCATAAAGTAGGCGTTTTGCAAAATACCACCTGCTTTTGTCTGTCCTAAATATCCTGCCAATCTGTTTCATTAGAAGACTAATGTTTTTGAGAAAGGGAGAAAACATAATTAGCTTTCTACCACAAACTGAAAATCCTTTTCCTACTTTGTTACCAACAATTTGAACCCCAAATGTGGTTTGGCTTTTTTTAAGCCTTAATATAATATGCATCACTTTACACTTATTGTGTAAATGTATTTGCCGTTTTATTGTCCATTTACCCATTTTGGAGTGGTCCTTTTGGAGCATTTCACCATCTGCTTCAGTTCTACAATCCTGTATAGTTTGATGTCTTCTGCAAACTCCAGATCTTTGAGGACCCCATTTTTTACTTCCCTCCTGGGTGAATAACTAACTTACACTTATATAACCTCCAGTGTTTTTCCATTGGTACAGGATTGCACCAGAAGGAAGTGGATCACACACAGTGATGTGATTGTATGAAGGGAAAGTATCTGTCTTTGAAAACTACTGTCTTATTAGACAAATGGTCCCCATAGAGATGAAATTTTTGATGATCCCTGCTTGACTATAAGTTTATTCATGCATTCCTACACTGAAGCATGTCATAATTAACTCAGAACTGTTGTGGGTATCTCTTTAATATTAATACGCCTCATGGTGTTTAAATGATGATACTTCCTGAACATCAAATATATATCCAGTGATGTCATTCAGGGGGAACGGACCAGAACGGGCGTTCCGGATCCTAACGAGCTCCATGGCTGGTTCCAGGTTCCTGACAAGTGCCAATCAAAAGTGAGTTCCTGTTCCTAAATCATTTGAATGACACCACTGTATATATCCCACAGTCTTGCATATTGTCCAGTGAAAAAAGGAAGCATTATTATTCCTAATGTACTGCTAGAATTTTAAGTACACATAAGAGATCACATAACTTAATAGATGGAACAGGAAGCTGCAATAATGAGGTGAGCAAAATTATGTTGATGTGAAAATAGTTGCAAATAAGACACTAGTATCAATTTCATGGAAATCTTTATTAAAAGTTATAAGCTTTTCACTAATTTGTGCGTTTTCCAGCTAAACAAATGACATGGTTAATCAAATTTCAGGCTTCAATGAGTAAGTTGATTACCATGAGGAACAAGCTTTTAGCCTCTGTGGGAAATTCTGTTCAATTTAAGTATGTTATGATGGTTTTATATTTTCAGATACACCAGGTATTAGCCTTTGCTGAACTTCTGTGTCACTGAGCTAGCATTGTAGATCAAAGCGAAGGCAGTGATGCAGCTTTAGTTTCTGAGTGTATTGGCTCAGATTAGAATTAAGATATGGTTTCCTGTGGGATTTATCTTCCCATATAAGAATATGGAGGAAAAGAGAAAACTGGAGTTTTATGTACCAGCTACAGATGGCAGCAGGATAGAAAAATAAAATGCTCAGCTACTGAAATACAAGCTTGTGCTAAAGTGGCATTTGCACAAGGCAAGACGGATGTCTTCCCACTATGAAGGAAAAAAATTAGTGTCCGTCATTTTAAAACAATATGTCCCGGAAAACGACAGGAAATTTATGACTAAAATTTCATATATCTAAACTTGCTGTTAACCTTTCTGTTTCTTTGAAATATATACTGAGAAGCAAATTTTAAATGTCAGCTGCCTTTCTATGCTTCTTGTAAAAAAAAAAAACTTTCGGAAAACTGAAGGCGAGAGAGAGAGAGAGAGAGAGAGAGAGAGAGAGAGAGATCCACCATGTTCTTGTTTCTAAAACAACCAAGGAAATCTAGAAAGGTCTTGTCTATCACTTATCCAACTAAAAGCCCCACTTACATGTGCTTAAGACAAAGGCTTCCCCCCCTGTTCCCAATAGTATGTGCAGATGGCACTTTTGCCATTATTTTTATGTTAATGATTGTTTGGCTGGGTTCAGAAGAGAAAGTTGTGTTGTTATCAGAGGTGCTCTGAGATGCATGTACCATGTGCACATGGGGAGAATTGACTGCTTGTGCAAGGACAGTGCAAAGGCTCATGTACAACTCTGGATTGGCATGAAAGGAGGAGAAGAAAGGCTAGGGTATAAGTGTAACAAGGCTGTGGAAATATACCATAAAGGAAAGGGGAATTAAGAAGACAGCATACAAAGCTGACCCCTAAATCAGTGGTTCCCAAACTTTTTCAGCTGATGACCCCCTTGACCTACTGGGCCATTGCCCATGGCTCCCCATTAGGGCTACAATCCTATACATTTGTTTTCTCAGCCTCCCAGGGAGCCATGGCTCACAGTTTGGGAACCACTGCCCAATGCACACAATAATGCATATTGAACCAAATTGGAGGAATTAGCAATTTTTCTAGAGCAAGAGGTCAAATTCAGCAGCATTTAACAGTTTTGGGATTGTTGACATTGTGCAAAACAACTTGTGCCTCATAATTAGGCTACCAGTAATCATGAGACAGAGCTTTTCAAAAGATAGGAAATCTAACTTATTTAATAAACTGACTGCAGGACAGCATTGCCAATCAAAAATGTGGGGACTTTCAGGAGGGAGGAAAGCACCACCAAAATGGAAGAGTCAAAGTGCTCAGCATCTTGTCATTTGCCAGGATGGGCATAAGGAAAAATGCTCAGTGTAACTGGCTCATTAGGCTTAATTTATTGTGCAGGACTTGTGCTTGCGAAGTAGCGTATGCCAATTTGGAGAGCCTGAAATTGCAAGAGAGGAAAGTGACACACAGATGCCCTGCAGTGGTCTCGCCTTCTGTTCCGAACAATGTTCCTTATTGAGCATGACATTGGCTAATGGAAGATGTGGCTCATCTTCTCCAGAGTGAAGTCAGACTAGATGTCTCTCCGGAATGTCAGCTAAGGAACCAAGATGGAATTTGGAGAGACTGTGCGTATTTGGAAGGTCATTGGTGAAACCACCAGGTCCAGGAAGAGGCCAGCATGGTTCACAAATGGAGTCGAGAGTATAATAAGAAAGGCAGGTTCCTTCAGTAAAATTGGAGGTCTTGACAATGTGACAACACAAAAATTAACACGAAGAAATGTAAGCTGTGACAGTAAGTAAGAAAAAAAATGATGTGAGAAAGGATATCACCTGGCTAAAAGAAGCAAGCCAAACAACTGAAACGCATCAGAAGAAGAAAACCTGCCAGGCAGGGTGAGATAAAAAGAAAATAAAAAGGCAGTTTAAAGAGGACATGGAGATTGCAGAGAAGCTTAAATAATTTTTGCATCAGTCCTCACTACAGAAGATGTAGGGAGATAGCAATGCCTGAACGAACCTTTTCAGGGAGGGAGCTTGAAGAACAGGGTCAGATAGGAGTAAGAAGACATAACGTTCTAGAATATCCTGACAAATTTAAAATTAACATGTTTCTGGGTGCAGATGGCATAGCCCCCCATTGTTGGCAATGGGTTTTACTTCCAGGTAATTGTGCATAGAATTGTACACTTAAATGTAAATGTAAATTGATCTGGCTACTGAAATGGTGGCTGCCTGTTAGCAGTCTGTCCCCTTCCAGCTCTCCTTCCCCCCTCCCTCCAATATTTCATGAATAAAATCTATGTTGATTATCATTCTGTTCATCCTGCGGGGCAGTTGTCTTTTTCTTCTTTTTACTAAGTCTACAACCCTATGCACAATTGCCTGGGAGTAAGAGCCATTGCCAACAATGGGACTTACTTCTGAGTAGACTTCTTTCTGCATATGACTTCTTTCATACTGTTTTTTTCTGTTACTTCCACCCTCTACTCAACAGTCCGTTCCCGTAATAGCAGCCAGGGTTCTGTAGGACTGTGTAAAAGCCTGTGTTCCGTTTTCAGCTCCCAAATGTCAAGAGCTCGCAAATCTATTGGAGAAAATACAGCACCTCTAGCATGCATTTTTCTGAATCCCCAACTACTCACAGGCATTTCTCTATGCACAATTACCTAGGAGTAAGACCCATTGCCAAGAATGGGACTTACGTCTAAGTAGACTTCTTTCCAAATATGACTTCTTTCATACTGTTTTTTTTATTGCTTCCACCCTCTTTTCCACTCAAGTGCCTCCTTAAGACACCTGGAGGAACCAGAAATGAGGGTGGATTGGAATGCCTTGTTCATTAAACTCTTTGTTGGAGAGCCTCCACATAAGGAAGTGGGTGGTGACTCATTGCAAGGTTCGCATTGCATACAGCCAGGTGCTGGTGGTGAGTTTGGAAAGGGGGTGCAAAATAGTTGCAGGTGCTGTTATTTGCATTTTGATATTGCGAAAATTTTGCCCACCCTTTGAAAACCGCCTGGAGCAGCTGCTCCTCAGGCTCCACCCACAATACATCACTACAGCTGAGCACATGTAATATGCACATGGGGAAACTGACTGCATGTGCAGGGACCAAGTGCAGTGGCAATGGCACAGCTCAGTAGTCTGGCATTTAGGGAAGGGGTAGGTAAAGGATATAGTGCAACAGGAAGCAGAGTCTAACATTCTCACATCTGCTTTTTCTGCTGTCTTCTTCCTGTTAGTGTTCTCACTATCACTTCCTCTTGTCATGAGTGCAGTCATGAGTCATGTGGAGTGGGGGGATGTAAGTAGGGTTTGCTAAAATCCACATTTTTGGGTATCTGCAGTAGCAGTAGGTGATGCTAAGGATTGAACTTGCGATCTTCTGTATTCTGCTACTGAACCACTAAACATGTATTCTGCTACTGAACCACTGTCCCTCTTCTGCTGTATGTTCCTATTATAAATTATATGTATAGTTAGATACATTGACTGCCTTAAGAAAAAAATGGGGTAACATTTTTAGAGCAACAACAAATACTGCCAACCACAGACGTTCTGACCCACTGTACAGGAGATGTTAAAGGTCTGTTGCTTTTTTCAACCACTTTTCTATCTTCATCCCAAATAAAAATGTGTTAATACAAAACAGGATTGCTTTTTTAATAGTGTTTACAGATAAGGTTGGGGTGTCTTTTTAAATCACTTCAATTTTATTTTAGTTGAATTATTCATATGGTTTTCAGCTTTCTGTTTCTGAAAAAGAGTCATCTGGTCGCAGGGCAATTCCGTTTCACATGTCCCACACTTACTGTACTGAAGGAGCCCCTAATCGCCTAACAAGGAGAAAGCAATTTAGATAAACATTTCAGATCTTGAAGGAAGAGTTTTCTTATTGAAGTTGGAGAACACAATAGTAGCTATCAACTATTTAATCAAGAAGTTATTGTTTGGCTCGGAGGGAGAAAGAAACATAAGGAAAGTCCTGCTGGATAAGAACAAAGGCCCATTTAGTGCTGTACCCTTTTTCCCAGAGTGGTCTGCAAGTTGCCTCTAGGAAACCCACAGGAAAGATGTACTTCTCTCTACCAATTGTTCTCCTGCAGTTGGTATTCACATAAGGCCACTGAAGCTAAAGATAGCACAAAGCCGTAATGACTAGTACTTATTGATAGACCCACCCTGCCTGGATTTGATCAGTTGCCATTTAAGTCATAGTTAATAGCCATTAACTAGTGGCTATTGCCATACCTCATAGAGCAAATTCCCCAGACTAACTATGCACTGTGTGAAGTACCATCTTTTATCCATTCTAAATCTCCTGCGAAGCCGTTTCATTGGCTGATTATTGATTTAAAAATTGAGATGGGCCAAAAAACCCTTCACCCTGAACTCACCATGCATAATTTTGTAATATCAATTTCAACAATTTGTATACAGGTCCTGCCTGCCTATCTGTGGATTTAGGACTTTCAATCTTTCCAGACCACAGGTTCTGAACCCACAGTTTAGGGCTGGACCTGAGCTCCTGGGCATCATTGGAGATGCTCTTCAGTGGCATCTGGGTGCCTTTCTGAGGACAGCAAGAGGCCACACGTGGCATTTTAGAAGCTAGGATTTTAAACTTGAATCACCCAAGCTTTGGTGTTGGAAGTTTTATATTTTAAGTTTTCACCAATTTTAGTTTAAGTGTAACGTTTTACATCTCTGCAGCATTTCAGGTGTATTGCTTTTAACCGTTTGATGATGCTCTACATATTAGAGGGTGAAACATTTGGAAGTCTTTGTTCAATTGGGTCAAAAATCCCATAAGAACATTTTGCATCAGGAAGCCTCATTTTTTAACAGCAGTTTTGAAACCACCATGCTGGCCTTGTTCCCTCTGTCTGTCTCCTGCATGTGCCCCTTCACTTGCAGATGCTTCAGCAATGACATCATGCATAATTACCAGACTTCTGTGGACGCCGAATGTGCAATCAAACATGTCTGTGTTGTACTATTTGGAAACCTTCCAGTTGCTTTTATATTGAACTGGATAGCACCTTGATCACTCAACTTCAGTGGTTCCCATACTGTGGGTTGGGGCCCACCAGTGGGTTATGAAGCACCTAGAGCAGCCATATTGAAAAAATGGAAAGATGGGATGCTGAAGAGAGGGAGGGCTGTTTTGCTTGTGTCAAGGTTGTAAATAGGCTTTTTTTCTTTTTGATTCACGTTACTATTGGAAAATGGCTGAGAAATAACCCAACTTGTTGCTGCATTCTCAGGAAAGCAGCAAGTTATGATGTCATAATGATGGTACTTCCAGCCATAGCATAACTTCCGGTGGGTCCTCTAAAAAGTGGGTCCCAGTGCTTAAAAATTTGAGAATCACTGCTCTACTTTATTGGTTCAAGACGACTTCCATCTTGTGCTAGTTCCTGGGCACCTAATAGGATTTAGTCTAGGGTTGGTTTCCTCTAGTCTGTTTTAAGACCAACTGTTCAAGAGCACAGTCATTTAAATTTTCTGTCTTTGAACTAATTACAACACTTTCTCTTTTGGACCTTCTCTTTGACTTCTCTAAGTCAAACCACCCCCAGGATTTTGATCAGGATAATATAGCATGTATTGCCATGTAATGGTTCTGTGGGGGACTCTGGTATGATACCTACTGGTGGTTTGTTGAATTGTGTACGTTCTTTGACATAGAGTTAAATCAGCCCCCAATACACCCTCTCCCTATCGTTTCTATACAAGCTTTGTATGGAAGCCATACAAAGTCAACTGCATGGAATAAGGTATCAAAAGACCTTTGTATTAAATTTGAATAGTTGCCTGAAGGAAAAAGGAAACAGATCCTTCAGAAAATGTAATTACACCCAAATGGCACTTGGAGAAAAATGAAGAGTCCTTTGCAATTTACCACCTATGATATGAATGGGACTTTCTGAAAGGATTCTAGGAATGAGAAGTTGTTGCAACCTTCTGTCACAAAGGGCAAAACCTTTGTTAAAGCCTGAGAGAAACCATTTGGGCCTGTACCTCATTTGTCTTCCTTACATTGTACTATTGAGCGGCAGTATAATACATGTCGATTTGTATGCTTTACATTGAAAAATTCATTCTTCTTATGTCACCGAAGACAGATATTGTGTCTTACTAGTCCAGATAAATAAAAATCCAATACTCTGTCATAAGTAGTGTTGTGGAGAGCAGGGCATTCCTTTGTTCTAAGCTTTTGGGTTTTTGGCTGTTATCAGAAGATGGAGGAGTTTGTGGAATATTGACCCATATTTTGAAAAGGCTGTGTACTTTCTAGAGAGCAAATCCAAGCCATGAATAAAAATAGGCTATGTTTAATGAAAAATTCCTGAATTGAGTTTGCTTAGTGGCTTGCATTTTCAATTACCAAGGTTTTATTCAGTTTCTAAAAGTAGCATTGAATAGTATTTGAAAGCAGAATTTGAGCAGTGATTTAACTGTGCATTTGTTGCTGACGAAATGTGCAGGTTTGTGCCTTCAAAATATTGATAGCAATAATGAATATCACCAGCTTCTGTGATCTCCAAAGTATAGGCTGAGAGAACAGCAACTTATTTTGCTGCTCAAAGCGGTGAATTTGTTTAAGGGAAAGTATGGTAGGTTATTACCTAGCTAGAAAAATACCTCTTCTCTGCAGGATTAATGATTCCAACTTGGTATATGTTTATGTGCTTCAGTATTCTGAGGAATTAGAGTTGATTATAATTATAATACGAGTAAGCAGGTACTTCCCGTAATTACCTCTTTTGAGTTCAGTTAATGTTCTGAAGCCATAAGTTTTAAATGAAAGGGTTTTTTTTGTCCGCCCGTCCGTCCCCCCGTCCATTCCTTTTTAGATTTTTTTCACACCTCTTCATTGCTAGTTCCTCTTCTGCCACATTGTTTTTGAGAAGGAATTGTATGACTGTTGACTACCTACGTTTGACTTATTACATCTAAGGTTTTTTTGTTTCTTTGTTGCTTAAATATCAGAGTCGGTTGGTATTTCTTAACTGTAGGAGTTTCCAAATAAATGGCAAAGAATACTGTACCATTATCAATTGTTGGATAATTTTGGGCCTGAACATGTTGGAAAGCAAGAGTGTAAATGAAACGATAATGCTCAACTGAACTGTTTTGATTGGCTTCTATTTCTCTTTGGAGACAGCTTCTCATATTCATTTTAAAACTACAGTTGCGTGCTAGCTTAGGTTGGGAATAGAGGAAGGAAAGCATACATCCATTCCTTATAGCGCACACACACACAATGAATGAAAGGGGTTGATGTGTTAGGTGTTATAGGTTTATCTATATTGCTACTATACATTCAGAAGAATAAGTATTCTCTTGTGTTTTATCAATACAACTTTTTTGTTCTAACAGTTTGGACTCGCACTAAATATATGTTGTGGTTCACTAAATGGAGTTGTGGATTAAAGAAGGAATGAATGAAATTTGTAAATTCACTGTATTTTGGCTTCTCAACTTGTAAAGTAAAATCATTCTTCACTGTGTTTTAGTATTTTTGAATCCTTGAGAGAGGACTCGACAAGCATCGTCTCTCAAGGATTCAAAAATACTATGTACTTGTATTCTGTATTCTTTAACATTCATTCTTTCAGAAATAGCGTTTCCACAACGGGGATGAGCAGACTGATCCCAACCAGTGCTGGAACAGGCAGCCCCCCCCCCTCCCCACCACCCTGGGCCCGCCTCTCTAGGCCAGTGTGAACTGACCTCTGTGGACTCAGGAAATGACTTGAGACGGCCAGCTTCACATCCTTGTGCCAGCCTCCCCACCTCCAGAGTAGGCACAAACATGCCTTATGCATGTTTGCGACACTCCTGGGCCAGCTGAAGAGACTTATGCTGGCCCAAAGAGTGCTCTGATAGTGCTCTGAATGTCTTATAATAGCTCTTATGATCTAATTTCACCTTAAGTGAATGTGTGCATTATGGAATATCTCAGTGCTGCTTATTGGCACACATTGTGCTCACAATCCTTATCTAACCACCTGTGTAGTGCTGTATTGCAGTAGTGCCCCAGCTGGGAGCCTGGATCCCCAGATGGCCATGGAAACCAGAGGTGCTGTGGATCCTTGCAAAAACCCCACTGCCCTATGTATAGGATTGTAGTCCTAATGGGAGCTGCGGCCACTGTCCCAATAGGTTGAGGGAGCCGCCAGTCAAAATAGTTTGGGGACCATTGGCTGTATTGAATTTCAACATTTGATTGTTTTTTTTTCAGTCACAAAATAGGAGACATTTGTGGATAATTTTTATAATTGTCTTGGATTGTAGGTTGTGTATATTTTATTACATCAATGACTTTTATATGTAAAATCTTCCATAAATTTAATTCAAAAAAGAGAGCTTCTTTTTTGCCTAACTGTGACACTTTGCTTTGCAGGATTTATGAACGTGTTATAGATCCTCCAGAAACAAGTTTGACTCCAGGAAGCAATTTGTGGCTTGGTCAGCGTAACAGGAAACATGGTTTCTTTAAGGTAAGCCTACAAAATGACAGCAAATGGCAGCTCGCAATATAGTAGTGCATTCATTCTTTATTTTTCATTATGTCATAATACTGGTATTTCATAGCGTGTGTGCGTGAGTGCTGATGTGTGCTCATACTTAGCAAATCTTGCTGAAACAGCAACTTCATTTTTCATTGATCTTGTGCAATGTCTTCCTGGTTGTAACTTGTTTTGTGGGTAAAATGATAAATGTGAAAGTTTACATTGGATCATAAAACCAGTAATAGGCAACTTATCCTATTTTGTCTGTAGTCAAAGATATATTCAGACTATACAAAGATGTATAGGCAAGCACTCCTTATCTCCTGCCCACTTTAATTCCTGTTTATTTCATTTACTGATTACTTGCTAAGATAAATGCCTGGGATTATTTCCAGAATTGGCTTGGTTTACATGTGTGAAAATTCCTGTCTACAAAACTGTCCTATGGTCACAGTTGCATGGAGGCAATAACATATAAGTTGACAGGACCACACAATTTTCTGGCAGTAATCTATGTAAAGACATTTTAAAAATTATTTGGCTCATACAACCCACATAGGGAAGCTGCATTGTCCTGCCATCTTATTTGCATGTTTCTGTGGCTGCAGGGCTGCTCTGCTTTCAGTAATTGCATTAGTGTCTATGGTCCAAACTGGTCTCCCTAATCCTAGATAAGAGAGTAGATTTCACATGCTTTCTCAGTGCTGAAAGGAAATCACTCTGCTTGTTTGTTCCATATATTTGGAAGACAACCCTTAGCAAAAACTAAGCTATAGTTTCATTTCAAAAATGTTTATTTTCCACATTTTCATGTTGAGATTCTTAGATGTCACATGTTTTTCATGCATAAATAATTTTTAATAGCCTGCTCGTGTACTGTTTTTATTTTATTTTACTTTTATGCTTTTAATGTTAGGTTTATATTGTACAGTGCCTTGAGGTCTGGGAATAGTGATATAGAAATCAAATAGATGTGCATTGCAAAGAATCATGGACATTCATATCTGTGAGGCTAATAGGGAGAAAACTGGTTTGTTGTGTTCTTGAGCTTGTTTTGGTCATGGGGCTCACATTATTATCTGTAGCCAGGTCCCATAAGTTGCTGTTTCAGACCATTGCCATTGGTGGGAGAGGCATTTCTGTGAATACAAAGCCAATGAAGTGGCTTGATGGTCTACTCTAGAGCAAGTGACAGGTAATTTTTAAAAGCTGGTTTCACTTTCCTCATTGGGTAAGCTTTGCTTAAAATTTCTGCCAGCTTTCACTGTTTCTTAACACCATAATCAACTTACTCAGATGTTAGTCCCATTATGTTCAATGAGTCTTACTGTCAGGACAGTGTGGATAGGATTGCAGCCTCACTATTCAGACCTGAGATGAATGTTAAACATTGCTGCTCTGATCCATAAGAAACATTTTCATTTACAATATGTACAACTGTCATATCTTTGTCCATTGCATATCCATGTTACTTAAGAGACCCACTACTAATTAAATTCTAATTAAATTAAATTAAATTAAATTAAACTATTTAATTCTAGTTTGAGTGAATTAATTGAATTATTACAGTTAGTATCTCAGGGCTGGTCTGTGCATTAAAGTTCCCTTGCAGGAATACCTGCACACAACAATTTCTCTGTTTCCACCATAAAATGTAGCAACATATAATATTACAATATATAATACTATACTATAATATTCCTTATTGCATGACAGATCGCTTTACCTACTCCAGTTTCTTTCAAAAAATGTGTGGTAATGTGACCTAGTCATGAATATGTGATGCTGTATACATTCATCAGAACTTCACTGTATAGCATTGCAAGTGACAGGCCACCATCTAGAACTATTTCTGCATAGTATAGTTATTAATATATGCATTATTAGATGAATCAGATCAAAGCCACAGAATATATTCCATTCAAATCCAAGACCACAGAACACATTCCAAGCCATCATATGGTTTGTATATTTTCTCTGCGATGATTGCTTTGTAAGCACCTCTTGCAGTGCACCTGCTTCCTGCTTATATCACATGATTTTGATTATATGTGATCTGATCTGTGGCAAATGTCTTGGTGTGCAGCCTTGTCTATTGGCAATAGCATTGACTAGACCACCTTTTGAAATCTAGCTTTGTGATTAACATCAGTTTGAGAAAAAACTGGTTGTACAAACATGTGTTTTATTGAGATTAACCTGTCTTGCCGTTAGTTTGGTGATTGATAACACTGCTTCTATTTTAAATATTCAGGTAATTGAAGAAGCTACTTTGGCATGGCAGTGGTAGTAGAGTGATATAAATGACACTGGGTAAAATAGACAAAAGAGCAAACCACAATATTGCTTATGTGGTCCAATCAGTAGAAATATTAAAATAAGTGTTAATATGATGCAGTTAATGTTCATACCTCTTTGATCTTCTATTTAAATTAAGATGGAGGAATGACTACTTACCTGGACTGCATTCCTCCAACAGCTGAGCTGTCACTGTGAAGTGAAATTGATGGCATTATTTTATTCTCCAGCTGTTGAGTTTTTTAACCTCAGCTGCTTCCTGTAATTCTGCAGATGGTAAACATATGTTTATGGGCTCTAGCTTCTTAGCAAAAAGAAAAAAAGGATAGAAAAAGAGTTATACTGGTTTTGTCCATCTTTAATTCTTATTCTTAAGACACAGTTTGAGAACAGAGCGATATAATACGCTTATAAATTAATATTTCTATGCAGTAACACTTTGGAAAACAGCAGGGTAGCTAATTATATAATAATGAGCCGCCAGTTTTTATTGATCATAATGAAAGTTGACAAGTGCCTCTCTTTGCACTATCAATGTCTGAATATTTTACTGAATATTCTGCAGGGCAGAAACACATAATTGGTTGTATTTTTAAGCATGTTTGTGAGTTTTACAAGCATTAGTTTTTTTGTTGTTACCCACTGCATCAGCTTATGATTGCTGTTACTTTTAAGCAGTGCATATCCCCTTCTATATATTTACAAGCTCAGCAGGATCACTCTTTTTTTTAAAAAAAATCATTTCAGTGTTTTAGCATATAAAAGTTCTCCCCCCCCCATGTAAACAGAGATCTGCAGGGAAATAAGAGTGTTAAGGAAAGAATTAGTATTTTTCCTTTGTATCTGCAAAAGAATTGTGCTAGAAATTGTATTTAACAAGCCTTGAATAGTATTATGAATATTACACTAATAATAGTTGTTTCAAATCTATTAGGAATTTGCAGATATGTTTCCTGTGCATCTTCTACTTCACAGAAAATAATATCCTCTAAAAATGATAGCATTAATGCATGCTTTGAGGTATAATCCACTCTTGTCCTTTCACACCTCAGGGAACATCTGATGCAGTGAAGCTATGACTTTTCAGAGTTAAGGGTCAAATTCTAAAAAAAACTTACTTTGTCTCATGCCGTTTAGCTCCTTTCTAAATTAGATTGGTTCCTTGCAGGAAGGAGAAAGGTCTGGTTTTGTAAAGGCAAGACTCCAAAGCTTCTCCTGCTCATATCTGTTAGAGGTCTGTCTCCTGCAGATTTGGATTCTCCAAAAGTCTTGGTGATATCAATGTGTTTTCAAGCTAGTAGGATGTGAGGGCTTTCAACACCTTGCAGAATATCTCCTCAAGGTGGGTAGAGCAAGCGAAGTAAAAACAGATTTGAAAAAGGAGTGAGCATTCCATGTTTACATCTTCTTCTACAAGACAATATCATGAATAATTCTGCTAGAAAGGGCAAGGGGACTAATATAAGCATTATATGTTGGTTTAAACATGCATATTTTGAGATAAAATATCTGTTCAACTGCTAGAAGGAATATCTGTGCCTTCACAAATATCTGTATACTTGAGTAAGAGGCTACCCAAGGAGAAGTCTTTTCAATAACAGGGTAAAAGCTACAAGGCAGCTTTTGCCGAGAAAAGATAATGAAAAGCCCCTAACCTATTGCAAAACTAAGACTGTAAGACTTTTCTCTTAGTCTTGACACAGAGGCTTCACTCAGTATATATTGTATGTTAGTTGAAGCCTGCAGCCCCAATCGTCACACCAAAGCACTGAAGTAGGCTGTTTTCAAGCCTACACCATTAGTTTGTTTCTGGGCTCAGTTCAAATTGCTGGGTTTGGATCTATGAAGCCATGCTTTGCCTGGAGCCAGTGTATCATCTACCATTTGTTCCCTTTTATGCATTACGTTCTGATTAGAGTTCCCACTGTCTGAATCTTATGAAAGGTTACCAGAACTAGGACCATCATGATTATGGTGTCCTTGCGATGAAATTCTTTCAAAGGAAGGAAGCCTATATGACTTCCTCCTTTTTAGAAATATAGGTGAGCCACCATATCCACAGATTCCATATCCATGGTTTCAGTTATCCACGGATTTTGGAGCGAGCCCTTACCTTCCTTCTTCCAAAGTTACTTTAGGTCACTCCCCTTGTTTGGGGAAAGGACAGGGGAGAATCTAACGCTTAACATGGGTTCCCTCTTATCTGTGGTTTCAGGTTTCCACGGGGTGCCCAAGAACCTATCCCCCGTGAATACCAGGTCATGCCTGTATGAACAATGTTTGTTGTTCATGAGGACTTTCTGCTGTTGAGGCTGGAACTGGACATTGTCATTGTGACATTAAAACAATCACATTCCATCAGTTTTGTCACTATCTGGTAATATTGTTGGTTTTATTTAATGTTATATGTTTATGATAACAATAAAATTATAAACTCCTCTGATAAGTGGTGCTACTGCTGAATAGGGAAGTAGTCATTGTAGCTGGAGGGATAGAAGTGAAGGGAAAGAGGTCTTCAGTAAAAGTCAAGCATTGACTGATGCAGTTCATTGGTTATTTAAGCAACTGTAGACCTCTTTTTTGTTGAAAATCAGTATATAAATACTATTATTAATAATAACATCACAAGCCAAAAATGAAAGCACAAGAATTAACTTTAGCAAAGTTCCCCCAGAATTAACATATTCTCTAAACTTCCACACTTGTTGTTGTTGTTGTTCAGTTGCTAAGTCGTGCCCGATTCTTCGTAGCCCCATGGACCACAGCACACCAGGCCTCCCTGTCCTCCACTAGCTTCCAGAGTTCGCCCGATTTCATGTTAATTGCTTCGGTGACACTATCTAACCATCTGATCCTCTGCCGCCCCCTCCTCCTTTTGCCTTCCATCTTTCCCAGCATGAGGGTCTTTTCTAAAGAGTCATAAGAACATAAGAACATAAGAAGAGCCCTGCTGGATCAGACCAAAGGCCCATCTAGTCCAGCTTCCTGTATCTCACAGCCCTCTCTTTTCATGAGGTGGCCAAAGTATTTGAGCTTCAGCTTCAGTATTTGTCCTTCCAGGGACAAAACTTCCACACTACTTTGTCTTAATTACTACTGACATAGAAATTGTCCTCTTCATGCATTCATTGACATGTTCCAAAGATGAAGGGGCGGGAATGTACAATGGGGTGCATGCTTGGGCATCCCCACATCCTGCATTTGTCTGTAAAAGGAAGTGTGGAACTGGTGCCCTTTGCAGACAAGCAATAATGCAGAGTTGCCGATGGGCATGGTTGGTGGGTGTCCTGATGCATTCCCTCTCTTCCCATACTCAACGTGGGAAGGTAAAATGAAATAGGACTGCAGTTTACCAGCCTTGTACATAATTTTGTAACTGCTGCTTGCCCATTTGGAGTCCACTCATCGCCCTTCCAATCATTTCATATAGCTCTTGTTCTATCTCCTTTCTGTGCTGTGTAGCTGCTGGGATAACCTACTTTCCCGTTGGGGTTTTGTTTTCTGCTCCTGTATTAATATCTCAGCAGTAGGCATAGTTAGAATTTTGGCAGCTACTGTAAGACAAGTTGGGAAACACTGTCTCATCATGCCCAGGTCTTTGCTGCCATTACTCCTTGCTCTGATTTCATTAAAGTGGAGCACTTAGCCTAGTGACACTACATCCAACTTTTTTTTTTAACCCAGAGCAGCTTTGGAATAGAAGTTTCCATCAGGGGACACATAGCTTTTTGCTGCAAAACCTATTCCTATGAAGATCAGTCTCCAAAGTTGTATTTTGTCCCATGGTGCAAAAAGGAAAAACTGAAAAGAAAAGCCAGGTGTAGTTGATTTTTAGTACCAGGACAGAAGTGGGAAAGGCAGGAAAAGACAAAGAAATGCCCATTGCAGTTCCTCGATTAGTTGCTTGTAAGGTAAGAAGACATGTGACAAATAATTCTTCTGCAGTAAAGGTGAGAATCCTGACACTTTTTTCCCCTTCTTAAAGCTTCTGTTAGCTTTTCTTGTCTGTCCATTCTTACTTGCTTGTGCACCCCATCTGTACAATTCTGTTCTGGATTCTGAACATATGATCTTCATTTTCTGAAAGTGAATTTTCCGCAGAGGAGATGGGTAGTAATACATCTGGGTTTATATACAAGACAGTTTGTACATTATTAGTATCCTTCCCAATGAGATCTCTGCGCCAAGCTGTAGCATATCTACTGTTATATTAATAAGATGCTAGCCCATAAAATCAGTACTAGTTGCTGTTATGCATTGAAGTCTAAGAAAAAGGCTAGACTGTAGCCTGCTACTCCTACAAATTCCTTTCCTGGTACCTTCTAACTGAAAGCTGTGCTTGCACACCCACCATCTAAAACCTGAGAATGAGCGAAAATGATCTGTTAAATAGCTAATTAACCTACACAACAAGGAAAGCACACAGTTACAGTATCTAGTTCAAGTTTAAAGCAGAGAGCAGTTAACTAACGTATGGCTAGTGCACAAACAGGAACAAACGTTTTCAGCTTAGAATGCTAAACAAACTTAACATTTATTCTTAATAACCTAATCACCAATCTTGAGGGGGCATTTGTTTGAATAGGCTGTGTTCTGTAATGCTTTACATGTCCTAGTGTAAAAATGCTATCTAGATGTAGGTGCACCAAGATCCTGAGCGGACAGAGCAAATCCACAGATCTTTAAACTTAACAAAAGAGGTCAACAAAATCTTATTAAAGTGAAGTGATGAGATTTGGTTGGCGTGTTCATATGGTTTGCTCAGGGTATTTGATGGTTGTTTATACTTATTTAAACTTTGATCTTTGACAACCATGTGTTTTGTATGGGTGGAAGGGTGTGTTCCTGTTTTGATTGATAATTCATCAGCCATCATTTTCAAAACCAAATTAATGATTGCTTCATAGGTTACCTCTACTCAATGACAGTGTTGTGTCTCATTATTCTAATGGCTTCATTATCCTCACAGATGAAAAGGTTAATAAACATTCTGTGAGATGGATAGTGCAATCTGGTTATTGCCATTAATATTTTCAATTAATATTTGATCTTGAAATAACAAGCAGGAAGTGGTGCTTGCTGATTACCTTCTGCTGCCTGAGAAAACGAACACATAAATGTTAAATGTTGCTGCATTTGCAAAGCTTGAAGCAATAGAACCTATATTTTATTCATAATAGAAACCTGGTATTCTGAGTAAGATACAGTGTCCTCAATCTGCTCTGTAGTATCCATTTTGTTGGATTCTTACCTGAGTGTAACTACTCTGATTGACCACCAAAGCAATATTTTAATTGTTGACCTTGACAATACACTTATTTTTAAAATCAAAGACATTATTTTATGTATATTATGTGTGTTCTGAGTTTCAGAGCACAATCCGTTTTATATATATATATATATATATATATATGGAGTGCAGTCAGATCTGTCAACATTAATTTGGAGTCCAAGGATCTTATCCTGTCTTCATTTCTTTTTAATATATATTGACATTTGTACAAGATCTGATTCTGTAAGAGAAGGTGCTGGGATAATCAGCAGAAGAAGGGTGAAGAAACTTTCCCAGGAACTCTTGAACGATATTACGATAAGGTCATTTGGTGTAACGGGCTTCAGCTCAGAATGCAGGTTGCACTGCAGTAGGCTTTTCAAATGATTTGCCTTTTCAACTTTTCCATTGTTCAACTAGAATTTGATTCTGAGTCCGGCACATGAGTCTGGATTTGAGTCCATTGAACAGGTCAGGTCCCAATAGAAGTGGGACTAAGCACTTTTCAGCCACAAATGAGCTGCATCATGTCTGTAGCTGCGTTAAGCCATGCAGTCAAGTGTACAGATTTTTTTCCTATACAAGTTGAATTATGTTCTGGATTTATCCTCCAAAGTAGGAATATTAGTGTTTGTACTTTTAAAGTCTGAGACTCTTCTTTCCAGTTTTGCTTACTTAGTCAGCAAGCTCATATTAATTGTATTTCCCCCCTCATTTTTGAATGTGAGCTACTTAAATTATTAGCATAATAAAGGTTAAGCACTTTGGAGTTCCATTGATTTTAATGGGAGAGATGAAAGCTAATGTGCAAAACTTTCCACCAAAATAAATAACTGCTTAAAAGAGACTAGTGTGGGCCAAAGGTTGTTTCTGAATCCTTAGATTACTTGGCTTCATTTACTTGTGAGACATGATAAAATGTCATTAAATATCTGTGTTTTTAATAGAAATATAAATTTATTGATTCAAATAAATACGTTTAACATTTAGAGGGTTCTAGTTTTTAAATGTATTAATTTTTCATGCCTATCAACCAATTGATACAACTTTTGTACAATTTTAATTATATGACTATAATCTATATTACCAGCTATCTCTTCTGTTACAAAGGGTATCATTCAAGATGTGAAAGTCATCTTTATGCCTAATGGATATATAACACAATGTCCTAATCTGAATCGCAGTAAGTTGCAATTTTTATTTATGTTATTGATGATGTATAGTTCTTTTAATGTAGAGAAAGTTTTGCATTCTTTATTTATTGTTGTACAAGCATGTAAGGTTAGGCTTTAATAGTCCCTTTCTATAGATGAGGAATGACGGCTGCAATCCTATTCACACTTACCTGGGAGAAGGCTCTTTTGAACATAACAGGACTTACTTCTGAGTAAATGTGCCTAGAATTGTGCTATAAGACTATGATCTGTCAGCTCTTCCTAGTAGATTCAGGATATTTCAGACATGTCTTAAAACTCCAGTCACAAGGTATGCCAATCCTGTTGATATCTAAAATAAAATATTTACTTTGTGTTTAAGTTTGTCATACACATAACCTAAATTTCTACTCTCATTGTGAAAGCTAAGCTGTTGTCCCCGGCTTTGATTGGCAGTTCTTATAGCTAGAAAAAGCTGAATCTCTCCCATGTGTTCATAGAAAGAAGAGCCATTGGATGTGTTTAACTTGTCAGTGACTAATCTCTTTTGCTCTTCTTACTCCCAAGTCTTAGGGAATACTATTTGCTAATGAAAGGGATGCCATTGGTGATCTGTTAGGTTGAGCATTAGCTAATGACCCAAACTTATCCTAGAGCTCAACGGGCCAGGCTGACCACTAGTTGTTCATGAGAGAGATTTGTAGAGACAAATGTTGGAGAAAGGTGGCCCTGTGTGTGCATGAGGCTATGAGTGCTTATGATCATCTGCAGTCTTTTCTGCCAGTACAGTAGAAGTTTCAGATATCTTAATAAGCAGTGGTGGGTTGCTCTTACTTCGTATGTCCATTATGCAATGTACGATAATACAGGAGAGAAACCATAGAACCCAAGAAGGTAGTTTGTTGGACTTTCTAAGGTCTTAGAGAAGAATCATTCATGTCTGATGAATCTGCTGAATTTGTAGCTAGAAAAATGTGTCTTGGAAAACCAGCAAAGGGAGACTGTGACCTTTTGACAACTTGTTTAGATCACTCAAGAAAAGATTAGCCTCTTCACAAAAGCAAGGTGCATTTCTGGCAAGCTAGGAACTTTGACTTAAACACCAGCTATGAGGCTTTAGGGGATCATAAGGAGTGATCTGTTTCACTTTCTGCTTCAGTCTGATTCCATTTTTAGTTTATTTTTATTCTTGGGTAAAAAAAGCAAAGCAATAATGCTTTAGGCCATAATCGAATGGCACAAAGATAGAAAAGCATAACCTTATTAATGATTATATCAAATAATAGTATTTAATTATGACTTGATTTACATAAAATATAAATACAAATTGCTAACAGAAAACCATTATGTTACTCAAAGAAACTCTTTGCAAAAATTTTAGAAAATATTTAGGTGGTGGTTCCCATATTTCATCCTCTCCGAATGTATTTTTTAATAAAGCAAAACTTCATAGTGTTAACAGTTCTATCTTAAGTTGCCTTTTTTGAAGTCCTAGTAGATGTACCAATATTTCTACTCAAGCTCTCATACCTTTTCTTTCTAAAGAGGTGGTCTTTTCATTGTTTGGCTACCTCGATTCTAGCTGCAACTATCTTGGAAGTAATTTGGATATATGCTAAGCAGAATAAGCCTCATGAGCAATAGATTGCTTCAAAATATTTTCTATTTTAATTACAATCTTTTTACAAGCCTGAGGAATTTTCATAGAACACCACCACCACAAATTTTCATAAAACACCACCACAGTTTCTGGAACTACTGCTCTGTGTTGTGTTCTTGGAGCCATCGATGCACCTGTATCCTGGAATCATCTGCTACTGACCCATTGTGGTACAGCAGCCCCTTTCCCTACCCATGTTCTCCCTGCTTCTGGACAGGTAGGATCATTCTTCTGCCTTGGTGCTGTGCCATCATGAGAAATCTTAATGTTGGATAGAGGCAGAGGTAAATGGCACCCTTTCTAGGCCAGTGGTTCTCAAACCATTTAGCACTGGGAACCACTGTTTAAAATGACAATCTGTCCAGGACCCACCAGAAGAGATGTCATGGCCGGAAGCGCTGTCAGTGTTACTTCAGAACCTGCTGCTTTTTGATAATGCAGCAATAAGTTGGGTTATTTCTCAGTCCTTTTCCAATAGTAAAGTGAATCAGAAAGGAAAAAAGCTTATTTACAACATTGACACAAACAAAACAGCCACATACCATTCTCACTTTTCCTGCTTCCCATCTTCCCATATTTTCAGTATGACTGCTCTAGGTGCTTTGCGACCCACCTGAAATTGGCTCGTGACCCATTGGTGTGTCCCAATCCGTAGCTTGGGAACCACTGATCTAGACTGTTTGCTCCTGGGCCTGCCTTGGAGGGTGAAGGACTGACTCTTGGGAAAAACAGCAGTAGCTGCCCCTCCACCACCCAGAGACAAAGAGAGTTCTTTGCTGTTTCCAATTCCTGGTTTATTCACCTGCCTAAGTGGGCCGGCAAGCAAGAGGTGATAGATCTATGAGCTGAGTGACCTATTACCAACAGTTGTGGCAAGCAATATTCAGTATTGGCTACCCTTTCTCTTCTCCCCAAATGGAGAGAGAAGGGAAGAACTGCTGCAGGCAGCACTGGCAATTGACTAGGACTCCAAAAATACCCTGTCTCTCCATTTTCATTACAAACACAGCGTGGTGGTTCGGGAGTTGGATTTATGGATGTTCCAAGTTCAAATCCCCACTCAGCCATGAAGTTTCCTGGGTGACCCTGGCCCAGTCATATCTCTCAGCTTGGGCTACCTCGCATGGATATTGTGAAGACAAAAGGAGAGGAAGAACTATGTACACCACCCTGCACAATGATTGCTACCAGTTAATACTGGCAAATTCCATTTTCTTTAACTGAGTTGTCATCTCAAAAATGGATAATTTACTTGTAATCTGTGAAAAAGCTGTAGTCAGTGCTAGGAGGAAACCAATAGCTGCCTGGTGTTTGTATGTTAAGCATATGACTTTTTTGCTTCTAAAATATGGTGTTTATCTGTTTCTTTGTCCTTTTTCCTTTATTGAGCCTGTCCAACCTGCAGTGACTTCCTAAGCCTGGTACAAGGAATTATGGATTTGCAGGAACTATTGGCTAAAATGACTGCAAAAGTAAGTATCTGTCCATGGTTTCCTATCCATTTTCCTATCCTGTCCAATTTATTTCATGTGTTTGGGTCACCATGGTGTACTTTTTGTTTGTCTTTTTGGCAGTAGACTTATATCATTGTACTGAGACCTTAGTTCTTGCTGTAAATGGAAAATTAACTAAATATGATCAAGATGACAAAGGATGATACCTCTGTACTGCAGTTTGTGTGGATCATGGTATTGCATAATGATGGAAAGAAGTGCCTGAAAGGATAAGGGTTGGAATGAATATTTGGCTATCCTAATGAATGAAGGTCACTAACGGCATTATTTCACATGTTGGCTTCTTTCCATCGCAAAGAAAACACTCACTGCCTCACACAATTCATTTAATGTGCAGTACAAGTATTGTTTGTCTTACACAAAAATATATGGGTTGGATGGAAAGTTGATGATGTGCATTAGCTTTCCAATGCATGTGCTTCATTATAAGCAAGAAGTTTGAAGATATGATAGTGAGAGTATCAGTTGGAAGTATTTACTAGGAAAAAAAAACACACTTGGGTATTTCTTGTACCAGAAGTCTAGATGGCACGCTGCTCAGTAAATCCTTGATACTTTATTTTACAGGGTCCCAAATGGTTCCATGTAGATATGAAATACCTAATTGTTCATCTGATCCTTTACTGTTTTGGATTGTAGTGGTTTGGAGATGAATTGGACTCTGGGCCCAATCCTATCCAACTTTCCAGCATTAATGCTGGAATGCAGCCTTACTGGAGGGGCACATGCTGCATTCTGGGAGGGGGCAATCAAGGAGATGTAAGAGATGGTTTGTTCTCTTACTTCAGATGCTGCATTGTTTTTGCATCGGCACTGGGAAGTTGGATAGGATTGGGCCCTCAATCATACGTAACTCCTGAAAGACATTATTTGCTTTCTCTGTTAAACAGTAGTATTAGGAGTACTTGTAATTGCCATTTTGGGATTCGCCCTATACTTGAGTGGTTTACAGTGAACAGTACTTCTTGGTGACTTAAGAGGAGCCCCGCTGGATCAGGCCAAAGGCCCATCTAGTCCAGCTTCCTGTATCTCATAGTGGCCCACCAGATGGCTCAGGGAGCAAATGAGACAACAAGATGCCTGCATCCCATTGCTATTCCCTTGCACCTGGCATTCTGAAGAAGCCTGCTACTAATGTGAGAGGTTGCCCCACCCATCATGAACTGGAGCGCATGATGGACTTTTCCTCCAGAAATTTGTCCAATCCTCTTTTACAGGCACCTAGGCAGACACCATCACCACCTCCTGTGGCAAGGAGTTCCACAGGTTAATTACCTGCTGGGTAAAAAAATATTTCCTTTTATTTGTTCTAACTGTCCCAACACTTGACTTGTCTTGGCAGAAAGGCTGTGCTGTTCTTTGGTTTTCCAGTCTTGTATCAGGTGCCCATCTTAGATGGCATAAAAATATTAGGTGATCAGAGCAGCCCCCCCCCCCTACTTGGTGTCCATGGATCAGAGTATGGGTTTTCAATGGCTCTGAGCCATGATGGCTGAAAAAAAAACCTTCATGTTTTAATTACCACAAACTATGTAGCTCTGTAAGCTGTGAATGGCTCTGGAGGCGAGGGGGAGTAGCCGTGTTACACAGGAGATCAGGCTTCTGCACCCCCCTCTTAGGAATGCAGCTATATTTTTGGACTTTTATAAAGTACCTCTTGAGGATGCAGTCCACTTCATGCAATGCACTACATTACCTTGATGTAATCCTTACAACAGCTCCATTATTATCCCTAGCTTGCAGCTCACACTTGAAAGAAAGAATGGCTTGTCTAAATCTTCCTAATGTGTTCATCACAAATGGGAGATTTGAGGTGGGGTATTGCTGTTCCATAGCTCAATCTCATTAGCCACCATGCTACACCAGCTTTTAAAGTATAGATAGATTACCCCTTATCTAGACATCCAAATGTCTAGGCAATGGGGACGTGGTGGCGCAGCGAGTTAATCCGCTGTTGCTGGACTTTCAACCGCAAGGTTTGGGAGTTCAAGACTGCGTTACGGAGTGAGCTCCCGTTGCTTGTCCCAGCTCCTGCCAACCTAGCAGTTTGAAAGCACCTAAAAAATGCAAGTAGATAAATAGGGACCACTTTGGTGGGAAGGTAACAGCGTTCCGTGTGCTACGGCATAGAGTCATGCTGGCCACATGATCGGACAAAAACGCCGGCTCTACAGGCTTTGAAACGGAGATGAGCAACGCCCCCTACAGTCGGTCACGACTAGACCATTTGGTCGTGGGGAAACCTTTACCTTTAGACATCCAAAATCCGACTATTCAAAAAACCAGACATTTTTGTCCGTGATTTGATTTCTTCAGTGTGAACACTAGAAGGTTGTGTGCTCATTCCCATGTACAGTGCAGGTACAGGCTGTAAGTTCTAATCTTTGCTCTGTGGCGTGTACCCGTACAGACATTGTTGGAAAATGTCAAAGAGGCCATATGGGTAACAGTGAAAAAGAGCAAGCAGTTCCCATTAAATTTATACAATTATTCCAAAATCCAGACAAATCCTAAATCCAAATATCTTCCTCTCCCAAGCAGTCCAGATAAGGAATAATCAACCTGTACATGATTTAAATTTTTCCTACTAAAATAAATGCCAAAATGCTCCTTAAAAGTGCCCTTGTGTTTTTAGCCACCCCTCCCCTTGAATGAAAGCTGTGCCAGGTAGCAGATTTTTCATTTATTCAGAATATGCCTTGGGATTTAATATTCTTTCCATGCTCCTTTCTTTATTGATGTCTCATCTTCATTTTACTACATGCTACTCTTTCACTCAGCATGCTTTGGACAGAATCACTCGAAGAAAGAAATGTTAAGTTTCAGTTCATTTTACTGTGGGAAAGTGAGATAATTACTCTGAGACATGCTGGTGGTCTTAGTAGGTGCCAATTAAATAGTGTATTGAGTGACTTGTCCTTGCCACTGTTAATTATATTTTTCTTGCTGTTATACTTTTTTTTTTGCCCAGATAATGCATGCTTAACATTCTGAAGGTTATATGAACCCGTACAAGTAGAGTACATTTTTGCTGCATGTTCCTTAATCCCAGTGATGCTGTTTTGTTTTCCTTTGCAATACAGAAATTGAATATTTTTGTTGCATTCATGGCCCAGGGAGAACATGACATAGTGGATTGTTCAATTGTCAGAACAAATGGAATGTACAATTACTCCTATTATTTATTGCTGAGTATGTACTCTGTGATTAATTTCTAAAATGAGAGGTACCAATTCTCAAGCCTGTTTTGAAGGAACATCCTTGGAGCTAGGAACCTACCTCCTTAGTCCTCTAGCTGCAAATATGTTTTAATGAATGAGTGAAGTGCACTCTGTATATGCTTAGTGACTCAATGTACAAGACGCAATCACATGCATATGCTTGTGTGCGTTTCCATTTCTGTTTATGGAATGTGTGGTGCACAGTGTGTATTGTGTGACACACTGTACAGGGAAGCTTTGGACTGGCCTCCTGTCACTACTCACTACGAGAAGGATGGAGACTGAAACTATAACAGAATTCAGTGTGTCCTGCTGGAACTCAGAAGAGTTTCATCTACAGAGAGGGAGCCATTTGTCCTGTGTGGTCTCAAATGCAATCTGTTTGCAGATATGAAGGCCATAGGATACTTCTGCACATACATAGAGGGTTTCAACAGGAATCTCTGGGCTTTGTTCTCAGCTGGCTTCTCTTCTCCTTCATTGCCACTCAGAAGTAGTAAGTGTATAGGTGTGAGCCTCCACAGTGACTGAAAAAACAAGTCTTTGCATTGGTGGAAAGTTCCAGAAGGTGATCCAGCTCTTTGCAGTAGCATGTATCCCACAGCGTTATATGGGTTATATGCAGGGGTATATGCGCCCCCTCTTACTTTTTAACATTTACATAAAACTGCTGGACAGATCATCTGGGGTTTGGAGTGAGATGCCATCAGTATGCCTCAACACCCAGTTTTACTTTGCTTTGTCATTTGTGGATGCCTAGAACTGGTGCCTTGAGGTTAGTAGCATAGCTAGGCCGGAGCCTGGGTGGGGAAGTCAAGAGTGGCAGTTTTCCTCTGCTTCTGTTGGGGGATGACAGCGCCTTCCTTTTGGCCTTCAGAAGTGCCGCAAAATGGGCCCTCTTGTCCACCCTGGTTCCTGTACAGCTCCAAATGGAGCCATTTCCAGGGCCAAGCCTGCGCATGTGCAGAGGAGGGGGAGTGTCTGCACAGGCAAGGGGATGGCATGCTATGCTAAATGCAGAGGCTTAGTAGATCTGCTGTCTCAGTAAAGGCAGATTTGCCTGTCCTGGAAAGGTTTGCATTCCCCTTGAAGGATAAAGTTTGCTGTCTGGGAAGTGGTCATGGATCCGGCCTGGCTCCTTGGGTGTCTAGGTGTGGGCTATAGCTCAAGAAGGTCTTTTGCTTAATTTTGGCTGGTCCCACTAGCTGCTCCCATTCCTGTATCAGTCAGATCTGGCTTTGGTTGTCCGTGCCTTAGTCATCTCCACACGTAGCCTAAGACCAAAGTTCAAATAATTGTTGAGGGACCTGTGTGGAGCCCTAATGCTGCTTGGAGGGTTGCTCTGGAGTGCTCGGAGATGGTCATTGCCGAGCCCCAAAGTGCCAAAATGGAAGCTGTGCAGGCCTTCTCATTTCCCTAGTCTTTCTCTCAAGCTATTTTGCTTGTTTCTAGTCTGTATATCTCTGCAACAGCTTATACAATGAAAATGAGGTATGCAATGAGTACTAAAGAAAAACTGAGAACTTGTAAAGGTAAATTAATCTTTTGCCTTTGTTTTCGGTATAGACTTTGCTGCTGTCTGGCCTTGCATATGAAAAACAGTTGCAAAGGCATCAGAGGATGAAGTCTTATCTCCCGTACAGTCTTACAACTGTATAGTATATACATTTCTGGTCATCTCATCTCAAAAAGGGCATAGTAGAACTAGGAAAGATGCAGAAGAGAACAACCAAAATGATTACTGGGCTGGGGCACCTCCCTTATGAAGAAAGGCTACAGTGTTTGAGGCTCTATGGTCTAGAACTGGGGTCGGCAACCCACAGATTCGGAGCCGCATGCGGCTCTTTCAACTGTCTGCTGTGGCTCCGGAGTCCGGGTGAACGTGGCGGCGTGCTCAGAAGGAGTCGCAAGACTCATGGAAAGCAGGAGCCGCAGGGAAAGCAGCGCTAATGCCCCGCCAGCACCGCGGTCACGTGGAGCTTCGGCAGACGGGCAGAGGCACTAGAAGAGCCTCTCCCATCGACGCCCCCGAGAGCCGGCGGTGAGCGGAAACCTGCAGGAGCAGCCACATCCCACCGCCTCTCGCATTGACAGGATGCAGCTGCTCTTTGCGTGCTGGATCCGGTCCGCGTGCCACATTCTCATCCCTCTCGAGATGACTTTCTGGGCAGGGGGGCGCCTCATGTGACGTTAAAGGTGCAAGTTCCCGCCGGGCAGGTGCAGCCACACCGAGGGAGGTCTGGCTGGAGAAAGAGGGCCTTTCGCGCAGACGGGAGGCTGCACGAGCTAATGGAGGCCTTTGGGGAGAGTCAGAGGGCTGCTCGTGTCTGCGCGCAATAACGTAGATCTGAGTCCCAGGCTGCAATCCTATACTCACTTTCATGGGAGTAAGCTGCATTGAACACAATGAGACTTACTTCTGAGTAGACATGCATAGGATTGCGCTGTCAGTGAGTTCGATGCAACTTGCTCCCAATGAGTGTCCTAGGGCAGCGGGCTTCTAGCATGAGGCGATCCTTTCCTACACAGAAGTCAGCTTGCACTGAGATTTATTCTGAAAGTCAATGTTTCCTCAGAAAGTCCACTTTCCATTAAATGCTTCCCCCATTTCCTTTCTTGCCTTTTCCTTCTTTCACCAGATGCTAGAGTTTTAGTGGCACTGCGTTCCATATTCTGTTCCAGTCCTGCAGACTGACCAGTCACAGACAGTCGATCAGCTAAATTAACATGGAGCCACAGAGAATTTTTGAAATATAAATGAAATGCAATGATTGTTGGCACTGCATACCTGCAGAAGGTGCCTCTGTGGACCAACCCAACATGGGTATGAAGGGCTGCCCCACTCCTCTTTTTATGTTCAGTAAATCAAAATACATTCCGGGGCCAAACCCCAGCTTTAAATATACTTGCTGCTTATATAATTAGCAAAAGGCAGGACTCTTTAAAAAAAAGCTGTCTTGGGGCCTTTAGCTTGCCCTAAAGGGCACATAGCTTGCCCTGAAATTATATAACACATTTCAAGCTGCAATCAAGTACCATACATACATTGTAAGGTTCCATTTCAAATGGAACGTTGCTGTGGTGAGCAGCACAGGTTCAACTGACATCTGCCTGAAGAAGTGCCTTCTCTGCCATGGCATCAGAGTGGCCTAATGGATATTTAAGTGGCACAGAAAAAGGGGAATCAACAGTAGCTGTACATCTGCACTGACAAAAAAGAAGAAAAAGAACTGATGGGATCAGGATTAACTTTAATCCCTGGCATGTGAGGTTTAGGAGTCCTTCCCTTTATAGCTGATTTGCCCACACTAGCACCTTACTGGTAATATCTTTTGAGAAATAGGCCTCCTGGTAGATTAAAAACAGTACATAGGCGCACCCTGTACTTCCAGAAACTCAGGAGTTCAGAAATCAAAGGTTGTAAAAAAAAAAAATGTTGGTGGGAGCATGAAAACTTTATAAGGTTCCAAGACATTTTAGGCTGGATTCACTCTTTATCAGAGGAATATTTTTGTAACTTAATTTTTTTATGTGCTGTTGGAGGGGTTTAATACATAACATCCTTTATCTGCATGGAAGGTATGCAAAATTAAGCAGAGGAAACATTAGATATGCTTTTGCTGTAACCAGAGGCGGATCTAAGGGGGGGGGCAAATCTGTAAGTTTTACAAGAAGCCTTACCCTGTCATGTAAATCCCTCCTTTCCCTTGATGCTGTAGCCAGTAAGCAACACCAAGATGTTGCTGTTCCCTGTGAGGATTGGCTAGAACAGTGCAGGAGAGGAGTGTTTTCCACAGCAAGGCAAGGCTTCTTGCAAAACTTACAGATTTGCCCCCCCTTAGATCCGCCTCTGGCTGTAACACGTAAAAGCAACTACCGCTTACTCCCACACAGGCCTCCTCCACCCCTCCCGATTACCAAGCTTGTGGAAGCTTCTCTCATTTCTCCTTTTTAAAGCAGTGGCTTATATAGACAACTTTAACAGCTTGAGCCAAGGGACCATATAGTTTGACTAGGCATTCATTTAAAAAATGTAACACACTATAGTTTTTTTATACATAGCATAAAGGTAAAAAAAAACCCTATATATGCAATGTTATCTTCGTTTTAGATGTCAAAAGGGTTTTGTGGCTCCGGAGGTTTTCTTTTCTCCGGAAAACAGGTCCAAATGGCTCTTGGAGTGTTTAAGGTTGCCTACCCCTGGTCTAGAAAAAAGGCAGTTGAGGGGGGACATGATTAAGACATACAAAATTATGCAAGGGATGGAAAGAGTGGATTGAGGGATGTTCTTTTCCCTCTCTCACAACACCAGAACCAGGGGACATCCACTAAAAATTAAGTGTCTTGAGAATTAGAACAGATACAAGAAAAAAATGTTTTTTACCCAGTGGGTAATTAATTTGTGGAACTCCTTGCTAGTGGCTGTTGCTAGTGGTGTTTTGCATATTTTTAGATTGTGAGCCCTTTGGGACAGGGAGCCATTTAACTTTATTATTACTATTTGCCTGTAAACCGCTTTGTGAACTTTGTGTTGAAAAGTGGTATATAAATACTATTTGAATTTGAATGTGGTGATGGCATCTGGCCTGAATACTTTTAAAAGGGGATTGGACAGCTTTCTAGAAGAGAAGTCTATCACAGGTTACAAGCCAAGATGGGTATGTGCAACCTCCTGTTTTTAGAAGTAGGCTACCTCAGAATGCCAGAAGCAAGGGATTGGCAACAGGATGCAGGCATGTTTTTGCCTTGTGTGCTCCCTGAGGCAATTGGTGGGCCACTGTGAGATACAGGAAGCTGGACTAGATGGGCCTTTGGCCTGATCCAGTAGGGCTCTTACGATTTTACATTCTTGACTCATTAATATGTTAAAAGTAATCAAGTACAAGGGCTTGGTGATATTCACTTAAGCATCCCTAAAGAAATATAATAGTACAATGTGTTGGTTGTAAACCTGTATAAGATGTAGCTTTCCATTCATAGGCTGATATGCTGGAGAAAGGAATATATTGTCAGTTTTCACACACAAAAAAATGGAAATGAATAATGGAGTCCCTAGTCCTGGTGCTAAGAAGTTTGAGAACCAGTCTGTTAGAGCTTACTAAAAAAATAAGCACGTGAACAAATAATAAAAATTATCGCCTGAACACTCTTTCCTGCATTCAGAGATTATTCCACAAAGTTTGGGAAGAAAAAATTGTATTAAATAACCAAAATTCACACAGATGGAGAACTCTATGCTCAAACCAGGTGGGTTTAACAGAAAAAAGGTATTGCCCATAGCATAAAATTTATTATCTTCTAACCTGGCTTCCACCTGGTACAGACTTCTTTCTATAGAACAGGCAGTTAACCTCAGCAGGCAGAGAAAGACAACCACTAACTCTCAGCAGTCTATTCTTATAGACTTAGACCCAGGCTAAAAGAATGTGTCAAAGCTGCCCCTCATTCCCATAACAATCTCAGTTCCCTTAAAGGGGGAAAAAAGCTGTTCTGTCTCTCTCTCTCTAGAAGCCATTTCATCACTTCTTGTGATGATAAAGTTTGATAAAGCTGATAAAGCTCAAGTAAGACATCTGTGTGGGGATCACTTCTCTACCAAGCTATCAAACAGGAGGTAAAGGCATGCGTCTTCTCTCCCACAGTTGCATCTATGCAATAGGTATTCAGAGGCACACTGTCACTAAACCTGCAGGTGGCGCATAAGCAATCATGACTCATAGTTCGAGGTATTTGCAAATGGTATTTTATAAACTTTAAAAATTTTTTTACTCAGAAGTAAGCCCATTGTGTTCAGTAAGATCTAGCCAGTGATGCTCAAACTCTGAGCTGTGGCTCCCCAGGGAACCGCAGAAGTCAGCCAGAGGAGCCATGCAGACACCTTGCAAAAAACCTACCACCTTATACAATTTATAGGATTGTAGCCTTAACGGGGATCCATGGCCAAAGGGAACAACCTCCCCTACCCTCAGGAGCATGTATTGGCTTTTGAAGTATCATTCTTCCAAACTGCACCTTCACAAGCAAACAGTAGCTTCATGGGGTGGGATTTTAGGTGAAATAAAATGCTGAGGAAGCTTTATGTCCCACATATTGCATTTTCAATCTGATTCATGGTTGTCATGATGAATATTTATGGAGAAAAAGCAGTGTAGGGAAGGATTATTAAAAACTCCTATTCAAGATTACCCAGTAATGTTGACATGCAGTAGGTTCAAGGCAAGTTGAATGGGGTTTTGTTTTTCCGACAATGTTTATGGAGTGAAGTAACACAAAAATGTGATAATGGTCGCAAATATACAGATTCATGCTGGAAGAGTCTCTGTGTGTTTTTAGCCATGATAATGCAAAATAGTGTAAACAGCGTTCCGTGTGCCTTGGCATATAGTCATGCCGGCCACATGACCACGGAAAATTGTCCTTGGACAAACGCCGGCTCTTTGGCTTAGAAACGGAGATGAGCACCGCTCCCTAGGGTCGGTCACAACTAGACCATTCAGTCGTGGGGAACCCTTTACCTTTAATGTAAAATAGAACTTCCGTATTCAGAAATACCATATCTCCTTGTCCATTGCTGATGTCATCTAACAATGATATTTGTGTGTGGTTTATCAATCCAAGTGCATCATCTCATGAATTGTTGTCCTAGTGTACAATTCTAGAGATGTAGCTCATAATATCAAGCTGTATGTCCTGACTCTAATATGTAATTCCAGAGAGAGAGAGAGAGAGAGAGAGAGAGAGAGAGAGAGAGAGAGAGAGCGCTTTACACTGAAGCAGTATTCTTCAGTATGTCTGTCCTAGGCATACATTTGATAGCATAGCAAATCTTAGGAGTGAGCTGTTTGATATTTCTCCATCAAATATTTCCTTGAAATAGAAGGAAATGTCAAAATACTAACAAAATCCATTGACCTCTTATTTAATGAAAAATAATTATTGTATGACTTTATATTTGCAAAACTGAAGCTAATAGAATTTTTTCTGTATATTTGCAAAGAAAAGTGACATGTCAAAGGTTTCCTCTTTATATTCTGAAATTCTATTCTGCTAAACAGAATCCAAATCTGCACACCACGATGTTACCTGGTCTTCTCATCCCACAAATCCTTGGGTGCTTTTGCCCCATTGGTTATCTTACTGGCAGGGGCGGGGCTTAGCCAGCATCCCACTGGCACAGGACAGGATTCTCCTTCTGGCTCCAGGCCTGCTGAGACCTCCAGCCCCTCCACCAGTGAATCCGAGGATTGTTAATCCTCTGGTCAGACCTTCTCTACTGGAGGGTCTGGCGAGGGGGTGCCAATTATGCTAGGATTGATAGGGCCTGCAGAAAATAGAGAACTGGGGAGACAGTGGAAGGGCATGGAGGTGTCACAGTGCATCACCCAGGCATTGTTCATTAGGCCCCTCTTCTCTGGGGGGGGGGGGTGTCCTCTTGCCCAATTATGAAGCAGATATGCTCCTAGTTTGAGTACCTGTGCCATACCAGCTGAAGTTTGATTCCAAATTATCCTTTATTTGTTTTGGTAAAAGTGGAAAGCTTTCTAACAATTTCTAATTGTCAGCATGCATTATCTATTAACATGAGTGTGGAAAACGTTGTTATGAGGGTTGTGTTGTGCATTTTAAATGGAGCAATGTCTGTACTATGCACAGCCCTGTGAAACCAGACTGTACACTTGCCTGTGCAAGTTTTTATGCATCCCTCTCTGTCTCAGTTGCTGCTTCTCATCAGTGCAATTGCCTCTTCAGCAGACTGTAATGGAATGCAGCAAAGCACAGCCTCTGTTCTGCTCCCCCAGGCAGGCAAAAGCAGCAAGGGAAATTAGGAGGAGCTGATTTCCCTGCAACCTTCAGTAACTTTCTCCTTGGAGTGCTTGAGACAGCACTTACCAGATGCTAAAATAGGCTCTGAGGCCTAGTAACAGTCCAGCCTCCCAACAGCCTTTCACTTTGTTTCTGTAGTTGAGCTCTTCCAACCCCTAAAATCCGATCCCTTCTGGACAGGGCTTGCTGTTATGGGCTGAAGTTAGGCAAATAGGACCAAGAATAATGCAAAAGGATCCAAGTTATGATGCTTTAAAAGGGATCTCGGCAAGCAAAGCTAAGAAAGGCATGTGCCTGAGACTTTAGTGGGTCAATATTCTATTTTCTATTTTTTCATTTAATTCAAGGCAGGCAGCAGTCACGTATCTAAACACGTGTCCATAGGGGAGCAAAGGACTCATGGCAAGAGGCCACAGCCTCCTAGGCCAGCAAAGCCATCCTTTTTAAAAGACAGTGTAATCAAATCAACCCTTTCTTAATTGATCCCTGAAGTTCAAATTTGAATAGAGTTTGTTTACTTCTTAAATTCTAATGGGAATTTCACACCTCCAAAATTCCAATGAAGATGTCTAGCTCTACAATCCTTCTGGAACTGCATATTTAAAGGTTTGTGACCTTAGTAATTTTACTGGATTCCAGAGTCTGGGGAAAACCAATGTTTGTAAACACAAAGGAAAGGCTTTATGTCTCCAATGGTCCTTACTAATCACATGATTAAGCTAAGTCTATAAAATGATCCAACTACTTTCTGTGCCCTTGACTGGGTGGTGAAACAAAGGCAGAATCCAGCAGGGGTCTATAACAATAGAGGATCTCCTGATTGAGTTACACCGCCTAAGAATTCCATACAAAAACCTTCAGGATCTCCAGAGCCTCATGTTGTCTGATCTGTTCTTTGTCTCTGAGCCCTGCCTGTCTTGCTGTTGGTTGGTTATGGATTGTAATCCTGCTGGTAATGTGACAACTGATACTGTGACAACTCATTGTCAAGGCTTAATTCAGGTGTTAGCATTCCAGACTCCCTCACTTCTGTATACACCAAAAGGCCCCAGCTGATGATAGCTTATTCCAATTTATTTTAAGAACAAAGGGTAAGGTTACACCAAGATAAAAGGGCAATTCAACATTACAGAAGACACAGGACACACACAGTTTTAAGATAACAAGGGCTGAATTTCCTAACACTACCTTACGCTAGTACTCATCCCACATTCCAACCTCAAAACTTTCCTCAACCTCTGCTAAGGCAAGTATCCAAATTAGGAGGAAGAATTCTTGCTACAACCACACTCACCCACTCGCTTATATTTCCAACCAAGCTCTACACCAATCAATGCCAATTGGCACCCACGGTTGGTAAACCCTTCCTTTCTGATAATTCTCTTTCTCTCAAGTGCTACCAAAAATGCTGAAGCTAGCGCAGACTGGTTAGCCAACCATCCTGGAAGCATCCCCTCCTCTCTCAGAGCACAATCTTAACCTTGAATTAGGCCGACATAGTTAGGCCAGCAAAGTTTGGCCAGCACACCATAAAGTATGTTTGTACCACTCTTGGCGTCAGAGAGGCCAGCACACTGATGTGTGTCATCCTCCCTGACTCCGAGAGTGGTACAATTGCGCTTTACGGTGGCTCTTGTGCAGCCAAACTTTGCTGGCCTAACTCCAGGTTAGGATTGCTCCCTCGCACTCAGAAGTAAGACAGTTTGGTTCCTTTGCCTTGTTTCCTTCAAGCCCACTACCGCAATACAGGTCAAGGGCTTGCTTCCTGGCCTGGGAGTGATTCAGGCTTGGGTGGGGGCAGAGACAGAGGCAATCCCTCTTTTCCCGGGCCTCAGAGCCTACATGGGCCTCCTCAGTTCAGGCTGGGGGTGGTTCAGACCTGGGAGAGGGCAGGAATGGCAACAGAAGCTGCCACCAAATCCTATCTCCTCCCCTGGGCCTCAGACCCCTACACAGATCACCTCAATTCTGCGCCAGCTCAGTTGCCACAGTTCCGCCTAGACCCATAGGTGTAGCTGGGGTAAGGGTGTCCCCTACCCTTACTTTGAGAGGACCTCCGACTGCCTTCTTGGCCCTGTGAGATACAGCAGCGGCCATTTCAGCGCTGCTGTATTGTGGAGGAGTGGCCAGCATAGGTTTGGGCTGAAAAATTTGCATATAAACCTGGTTAATCCTGTGGATCTGAGCACTGGATCTGAAACAGGCAGTGTGATCAATTATTATTATTTTTTAAATGGCTAGGAAAGATTGGAAGCTGCTGGTAGTCAAGTTCTTCATGTTTTATTTCTAAATGAAAATGTAGTCCTATTTAAAGAAGGTTAATGAATAATTCTAAAATATCTTCTGCAGACATTTCAGCATGTGTTATTTTGAGTTGCAAATTTTATAGATCAAGCAATTGCCATGAGATTTTGGGAGCTAAGCATATCCACTGGGTTTTCTATGCTAGACGAGCCAACGGCATTCATTAACGATTGCCATCTAAGACCTAGTGGAACCTGTGCATGAAGTCGTGCCAACAGTTCCCACCTCCTCTTTTTTTTCTGTATTCTTGCAGTCCTGCTGCTGATTCTGCTTCCACCATCATTCTCCTGATAAACACACCACTATGATCTCTTCTTTTGAACAGGCTTAGGTGGGTAAAGCTTGGGGTAGAGTAGAAGCAAGAGGCTTCCTCTGGTACTTGCTCCCAGGTTGTGCCCGCTCAGGTTGTTCCTCCCTCCCACAGGTTGTGCTGGGCAGAAGATTGCAGCAGCAAGGCTGGAAAAGGATTCAGACCCTGCTGTGGTGATGGGCATCTCACCTACTTTGCTTCCCACAAGGGAAGACAGTGAGAAGAGGATAGTGGCAGCAGCACCCCACTACTTTCCTGTTCTTCTTCTTCTTCTGCTGGTGCTGCTGCTGCTGCACCTCGTCTTACTTGTCTCCCTTATAGGGGGGAAAGCAAGGACAAAGGATTGCATTGACAATGCTGACTTCCCTTCCCTTGTGAGCATAAGAGCTGTGCTGGATCAGACCAGAGACCAGCATTCTAGTCCAGCATTCGGTTTCTCACAGTGGGTGGGAGAGTAAGTGGGAAGAAGTGATTGGTGCATGGCTGGCAGAGTGAGAGTGCAGTGCACCAGATGCACTGGTGATGCAGTGAAAGCATCAGGCAGGCATGGGGTGTGGGGTACCCCTGCCAGTTCACTGTTCCCACCGCTATCTCACTGCCCCAAATGACCGCTTCACTTTGCCTCATGAGCATGTCATAAATTTTATTTTATTGTCCTATGTGGGCGTGGGCCAATTTATACCAGCTCAGTTTTTCACAGTTTTATATGACTTTTGCCTGGTCTGATAACATCCAATTCCACTGAAGTTCAGCAAGCCATTCTTTTGAATAAAGCCGTACGCATTAATTCCAAAAATTAAATCAAGTCACTTTCATTTACAGCTAAATTATGCAGAAATGAGACTTAGTCAGTTGGAAAACTGTCACTGTGAGAAGACTTGTCAAGTAAATGGAGTGATCTATCGAGACAAAGACTCATGGGTAGAAGATGATCATTGCAGGAATTGCACATGCAAAGTAAGAAACACCGCACCGGCCTAACTTTTATATATTGAGGAAAGACAACTCATTATCATTCAGCAGCATAGGTTCTTGAGAACTAATGTCAACTCTGAGAGGAGTTATCTTGTTAGCACATGGTGGTGTGTGTGCAATGGGGGAGGGAACACAAATACTGTTATGTGGATAAAAATATTATCTTACTTTTTGTATTGGCGGTAAGTCTATTTTGGGACAAACATTTTTGTGTAGCCTTTGCAAAATGTAGAAAAGAGAACTATCAACTTTATGCACAGATGCTCAGTTGCATCTTGTGTGATGACAACATTCATATATTTTGTTCGTGGAATTTATCAATGGTGAATACCAGAGGAACAAAAGTAGAATTAATATGTAAATCTTGTTTGGTTGAAATTATTTGATAACTGTCAGAAGCGAGATTTTGTTTGCCCAGAAAAATAGGAAAGTGCATATTAAATTTTTTTTTGAAGATGATGGATAGCGCCTGTGGAAGATGTTGTTTGTTTCCTTGTGAAAATGGGCAGATGGATTTTCTTGCCTAACCTGTTTAGTGACCATTTGCAAGTGGGATACGGAAAGTAATTTGTATCAGAAATGTAACAGAGGCTCACATGGGTAGTAGTCAGATAAGATTGTCGCTGTTGCAGAATGGAGGAATTATTATCTATAGTTTTGCTATGATTTAATTGATGAATGAGCTGTGAGATTGCTTTAGCCAAAATATAAATTATGTTGTACATGCAAAGGTTTAAATTTCATTTTTTCTGATATTGCATAGAATGGAGTCATAGAGTGCCGACGGACGGCATGCCCACCCTTGAACTGTTCTCCTGACGGCCTTCCAGTCCATGAAACAGGCCAATGCTGTAAAGTATGCAAGTGTAAGTACATATATTACTCTCTTGCTTTATCTGTTCCTCCAGGCATACTGATTTCTACTGCATCATAAAACTGAAGATAGCTTTCTGTTTGTTTCAGAATGGTCACAGCTTTTGGTTTGTGTTCAACATAAAAAACACTAACCCCAAAAAGCAAGGCGCCCCATCCTGTCTTGTGCTGAGACATGCGGGCCAAATTGCCTGTGCCGTATCCAGTGCAGGGTAGGAGGTGGCTGCAGCGGAACTCAGCATAAAGGGAATTATTTCCCCTTATTCTGTTAATGCTGCAGCTGCCTCATGGGGCTACTTGGCTCTGTGCCAGAGATTTGCAGTGCAGATCCAATTATACTGGTGGAAGACCAGGCTGCTTGGGAGTGAAGTTGGGATACAGCCTATGTTGCCCAGGATGGTCCCACCCCCTCCTAGGTCTGCCCAGACCACCGGCCAGCCATCCTACCCCCGCCTTGAAATGCCCCTGTTCCATCCCACCTTGCCTTCCCCATCCCCCCGTGCCAGGCTCCCTAGGCCAGCGCAAACTCACGTGATCTGGGCTGAGATCTGGTGCTGGGAGGCCAGAGCATGCCCTTACCCCAGCTCTCGAGTTGCACAGGTATGCCTTATGGCATGTTTGTGACACTCCCAGGCTGGTACAGGGGACTTGCAGTGGCCTATAGGCAGGTTTGGACTGTGGTCTAAAAGAAGAGTAGATTATTAAGAAAAAGAAAAGAAGGCATACGGTAACCAGTTTCTGGACTTGCTTGTGCGCGTTTTGCTTTTGTGGTAACTGCTTTTAGCCTCTAATGTTCTGACCCTAGTGGAAGGAAAGGGAAGCCTGTACCTCTTAACACAGAGCTACAGCTCAGTGGTAGAAATAGTGTTCTTCTTGCCGAAGGTTGTATGGCTCAGTCCTCGGCATTTTAAGTTGCAGCACTACTAGCACCTGCTACTAGATGTTAAAGAAGAATTATCAGTTAGAATAGGCAAGACTGGACTAGGTAGTCCAGTGATACAACTCAGTATGGCAGCTATACAAATTCAGTGCTATTTGAAACTGAACAATATTGTAACACCTTTTGTAACTGTCCATGGACATGTTAACTTTGGCCTCCCTGCCTTGTTATTGAATCCCATTTCTGTTAGTGCATTGAGTTTATTTTTCTACGATAAGAAAATTCCAAACCTAGTCATCTACTTTGTAAGACCATCTTAGGTCCATTGAAGAGCAGGTGTAGCAGCTCCTGATGTCGTTTTTGGCCCAGTCCTATCCCCCAGTAGTGCCGTAAAGTGGTATAAAGTGCTTGCGATGGTGCAAAGGCTAAGCATGCCAGCAGGAAGAACAGAGCCTTCCTGCTGGTGCCAGCGGCTGCAGGGACACCCTTCAGACCAGATAAGTCTGGCTCAGGGAATAGGGGTAGGGTAGGGGATTGAATAGGGCAGGGACAGGAGCAGGGGTGAGCAGGTCAGACCTGGGAGAGGGTGGGATTGGCAGTGCAATGCGTATCCTATCCTATCCCCCTTCCTGGGACTGATCTGCCAACACATATTAGCTCAGATCTGTGCCAGTGATATAACTGGTAGAGGTCCGAGTTGACCTGTTGTGGCTACTGGGGCTTACCCGGCGCAAGGGGACAAATGTCCTCTTATCTCAAGGAGACCTCCAGAAGCTGAAATTCCCCTGTGGAATACCGTATAGCATCACTGTACAGGAATTTAGTTGGGATTGGTCTGCCCGTCTTGTCGCAGCCTTAAGACTTTGCTCATGAAGTCATTTAGTTTAGATTTGCCCTGATGAATCAAGTAGGATTACTGTATCAAGTATATTAACTGTGAGTTATGGCCATTGGTAGAATTTAATTTTGTGACTGAATTCGTTTTCAATTGGTTTCAATAAAGTCACATCATTAACAGATAAAAATGTCCAACCCAATTAGCCGAGAACATATGAGGTCATCATTAGATTTGCCAGTAGGGTGTATTGAGGAGAGAGTAATAGGAGACTACAGTGACCAACTCCTCCGGAAGATCTCTTTGCCTGTATGAGAAATGGCAAGTGAAAATACAGTATTCTGTTTAGTTAAGCAATTTAAACATTCATTCACTCTTACCAGGATGTAGCAGCAAGAAATGCTTCACTGTCCTTACTTTGGGAAACAGGAAGCATGTTCAACTTTGCAGCCATTTCCAGGAGAAGTAGTTTGTCTCTCCAAGTGTCTTATCCTCATCTACCAAACACCTTCTTCTCCATTCTTTGCAGTGGGTCTGATTTGGAGCAGAGTAAACATTGTCTCACATCTCCTCCACTTTAACCAGAAGGGGGTAGTGCTTGACACTGCTTGACTGTTGCAAATACTTGCAGGTAGTTTGGTTTCTGCAACAGGCAGACTATTGATGCCAATAGTGTTCCAGTCGAGCAGGAGGAAATGTGCCCAAAGCTAATGTAGCAGCTAACAACTAGTGTCTATTGTATGTTCTGGAACAATTCAATCTTGGCAATCAGCAAGGCCAAATAAGAGACACCAAATGCATCAGCATGCAGTTAGACCAGCTATTTTCATCTCACAACATACTGACAAGGCACTAAAATTGTCAAAGCACACCATTAGTTTTTTGACTGATTGATGAGGCACATCATATTGCACACTGCCCCAAAGGCCCTACTAATAAATGACCCTCCCCCAAACCTCCAAGGCACACCTGAGGATCATTCATGGCCCACCAATGTGCTGCGGCACACTGGTTGAAAATTTTTCTTGAGAGTAATTTTTCTTGAGAGAAAATTTTTCTCAAGAAAAGCTTTCTTGAGAGTAGCAGCTATATTAGCTTGCAGTGTGGATCAGTCCAGATGACCACAGTCCAGATGTAAGGAGTCTTTTTTGCACTATATTACTGCTGAAAGTGTCAAGTGGCTATTTTGTAGCAAATGGCACTCTGATGGTTCAATGGTTGCTTCAGAGATTTGATTTTTAGCAAGACAATGGCACAGAACCAAAGGCTTAAATACCAGTTACCTCCACACTCTTGGTCCAAATCATGGAATTTGCAGCATCTGCTCTTGAATAAACATAACCCTATAGCTTGTCTTTGTGTGTCGTTTTGATCCATAAAATCTTAAGACCAAGCTATCTTTGGCTGTTTTTGCTTTAGTTTGTCACTTTTTGAAAAACTTCAAAATGCTTGTCTGTAGACATAATTTTTCTTCATACTTTAATGGTACAGGCTAATGTGCTACTTCGTGCTTCCCTTCGCCATGTCTTTTCTCCTCCCTTTTTTGTGTTAGCCATGGTTAGCTTTACACCTGCACAAGTTAATTAATACTGACTTTGGTTATCTTTTAACTAGGTTTTTCAAGCCAGCTTCAGTCCTTGTTTAAAATCAAACATTGTTAATGTTAAATATACTACAGATACAATGCTTGTTGTTGTTGTTGTTCAGTCGCTAAGTCGTGTCCGACTCTTCGCGACCCCTTGGACCACAGCACGCCAGGCCTCCCTGTCCTCCACTAGCTTCCTGAGTTCGCCCAATTTCATATTCATTGCTTCGGTGACACTAACTAACCATCTCATCCTCTGTCGCCCCCTTCTCCTTTTGCCTTCAATCTTTCCCAGCATGAGGGTCTTTTCTAAAGAGTCCTCTCTTCTCATCAGGTGGCCAAAGTATTGGAGCTTCAGCTTCAGCATTTGTCCTTCCAGGGAGCAATCAGGCTTGACTTCCTGGAGAATTGACCGATTGGATCTCTTTGCAGTCCAGGGGACTCTCAAGAGTCTTCTCCAACACCATAATTCAAAAGCATCGATTCTTCGACGCTCTGCCTTTCTTATGGTCCAGCTCTCACAGCCATACATGGCTACTGGGAAAACCATCGCTTTGACTATGCGAACCTTTGTTGGCAGGGTGATGTCTCGGCTTTTGATTAAGCTATCTAGGTTCACCATAGCTTTCTTCCCAAGAAGTAAACGTCTTTTAATTTCATGGCTGCAGTCACCATCTGCGGTGATCTTGGAGCCCAGGAAAATAAAGTCTGTCACTGCTTCCATTTCTTCCCCTCCTATTTGCCAGGAAGTGATGGGAGTGGTTGCCATGATCTTAGTCTTTTTAATGTTGAGCTTCAAACCAATTTTGGCACTTTCCTCTTTCACCCTCATCAAAAGGTTCTTTAGGTCTTCCTCACTTTCTGCCAGTAGAGTGGTATCGTCTGCATATCTGAGGTTGTTGATGTTTCTCCCAGCAATCTTGATTCCAGCTTGTGAGTCATCCAGCCCTGCCTTCCTCATGATGTACTCTGCGTATAAGTTAAATAAGCAGGGTGACAATATACAGCCTTGTCGTACTCCTTTCCCAATTTTAAACCAGTCGGTTGTTCCATGTCCAGTTCTAACTGTTGCTTCCTGACCCGCATAAAGGTTTCTCAGAAGGCAGATCAGGTGGTCTGGAACTCCCATCTCTTCAAGAACTTGCCACAGTTTGTTGTGATCCACACAATCAAAGGCTTTAGCATAATCAATGAAGCAGAGGTAGATGTTTTTCTGGAACTCTCTTGCTTTCTCCATGATCCAGCGAAGGTTGGCAATTTGATCTCTAGTTCCTCTGCCTCTTCGGAAACCAGCTTGTACATCTGGTAGTTCTCGATTCACATACTGCTGAAGCCGAGCTTGTAGGATTTTGAGCATGACCTTGCTAGCATGTGAAATGAGTGCAATGGTGCGGTAATTCGAGCAATCTTTGGCATTGCCCTTCTTTGGGATTGGAATGTAAACTGATCTTTTCCAGTCTTGTGGCCACTGTTGGGTTTTCCAAATTTGCTGGCATATGGAGAGCAGCACTTGGACAGCATCATCTTTTAAGATTTTGAGTAATTCCGCTGGAATGCTGTCACCTCCACTAGCTTTGTTGTTAGTGAGGCTTTCTAAAGCCCACTTGACTTCACTCTCCAGGATGTCAGGTTCGAGCTCAGTGACTGTACCACTGTGGTTATCAGGAACATTTAGATCGGCCTTATAGAGTTCCTCTGTGTATTCTTGCCACCTCTTCTGAATCTCATCTGCTTCTGTTAGGTCCTTGCCATTTTTGTCCTTTATTGTGCCTACCTTAGCATGAAATTGTCCTTTGACATCTCCAATTTTCTTGAAAAGATCTCTAGTCCTCCCCATTCTGTTGTTTTCCTCTATTTCTTTGCATTGCTCATTTAGAAAGGCCTTCCTATCTCTCCTTGCTGTTCTCTGGAAATCTGCATTCAGTTGGGTATATCTTTTCCTTTCTCCCTTGCTTTTGGCTTCTCTCCTTTCCTCAGCTATTTGTAAAGCCTCGTCAGACAGCCACTTTGCCTTCTTGCATTTCTTCCTCTTTGGGATGGTTTTAGTTGCTGCCTCCTGTACAATGTTACAGACCTCCGTCCAAAGTTCTTCAGGCACTCTGTCTACCAAATCTAAGCCCCTAAATCTATTTGTCACCTCCACTGTATATTCGTAGGGGATCTGATTTAGGTCATACGTGGAGGGCCTAGCGGTTTTCCCTACTTTTTTCAGTTTAAGCCTGAATTTGGCAAGAAGAAGCTGATGATCTGAGCCACAGTCAGCTCCAGGTCTTGTTTTGACTGCCTGTATGGAACTTTTCCATCTTTGGCTGCAAAGAATGTAATCAATCTGATTTCGATGTAGACCATCTGGTGAAGTCCATGTGTACAGTCGCCGTTTGTGTTGCTGGAAAAGGGTGTTTGCTATGACTAATGTGTTCTCCTGACAGAACTCTATCAGTCTTTGCCCTGCTTCATTTTGTACTCCAAGACCAAACTTGCCTGTTATTCCTCTTACCTCTTGACTGCCTACTTTAGCATTCCAATCCCCTATGATGAGAAGGACATCTTTTTTGGGTGTTAATTCTAGAAGCTGTTCTAGGTCTTCATAGAAGCGGTCAACTTCTTCCTCATCAGCACCAGTGGTTGGGGCGTAGACTTGGATTACTGTGATGTTGAAAGGTTTGCCTTGGATCCGAATGGAAATCATTCTATCATTTTTGAGGTTATACCCCAGTACTGCTGTTCTCACTCTCTTGTTCACGATGAAGGCTACTCCATTTCTTCTAAGGGATTCCTGCCCACAGTAGCAAATATAATGGTCATCTGAATTAAATTCTCCCATTCCTGTCCACTTTAGTTCACTAACTCCCAGGATGTCGATGTTCAGCCTTGACATCTCACGTTTGACCACATCTAGCTTGCCTTGATTCATAGATCTGACGTTCCAGGTTCCTATGTAGTATTGTTCTTTGCAGCATCGCACTTTCCTTTCACTTCCAGACACATCCACAGCTGAGCTTCCTTTCAGTTTTGGCCCAGCTACTTCACTCTTTCTGGAGCTACTAGTACTCGTGTTCTGCTCTTCCCCAGTAGCATAATGGACACCTTCCGACCTGAGGGTCTCATCTTCCAGTGTCATATTGTTTAGCCTTTTTGTTCTGTAATCCATGGGGTTTTCTTGGCAAGAGTACTGGAGTGGGTTGCCACTTCCTTCTCCAGCGGACCACGTTTAGTCAGAACTCTCTGCTGTGACCTGTCCATCTTGGGTAGCCCTACATGGCATAGCTCACAGCTTCATTGAGCTACTCAAGCCCCTTCGCCACGACAAGGCAGTGATCCATGAAAGGGACAGATACAATGCTAACGAGGATTAATTCTGATGGTACAGAAAACAGGGTTTGTATGGAAAAGGTGGGCAGAAAAACTGTGCAAGCCCACAGGACATTCCTGATCCCTTAACCAGGGTTAGGAGAAATGTCTTATTGGCAGGTAGCCATGGAATTGATTTCTCAAGTTAAAAGGTCTGTTGCAAGATCTATTTTATTTCGTTTCATAATGTCTAATGAAAATATGGTCAATCAAAATCTCTCTTAGCACCAAATCTCTCCTTGGCACCAAACTGAACTGGTTAGGAGAGTGTAGCATACATCTGTTCAGAAAAACAGATATATAAACGTTGATTGAAATTGATTGCATATGCTAGTGGCTTGACAAAATGATGGACTTGGGGCACAGTGCCAGTCACTAAAGCTATCCATACAGAAAATATTGTGTGGAATATTTCTCTGCAATTTGCCCTTTTAGTTAGGGATACCCTCAACTGTAATTTTTTTCCCCTTAACAGTATGATTATTCACTTTTTGTTCATGGGTTAAACACACAGTTCTAACATTTAGAATGCATGGAATGATGAATTTGAAAACAAAACAGTGTTTCTGTTTTTCTACTATCATTTTTGGTTAGTCCAATACAGAATCAGTATCTATCTCTGGGAAACCTTTTCCCAGTATGCCTTTTTCATGCTACTTTTCATGCTACTTTCGACTCTTAATTGCCCAGATGCAGACAGGAAAAGTGGGGAGCAAAAAGAGGTGTGTAGGAAATACTTCCCTTGGTGCTGACCAAGACCAAGGTTCTTTTCCCCGACAAGAACATAACTGACTTCAGTGCAAAGTCTGCATTTTCCTTTTCTGTTTAAAATGAGCTCTGAAATGCAATAAGTGAACCCCTTTACCTCATTTACAGTGGGGTGGGGGAATTAGTAGTCTGATATTTTCTGAGTTGAAGATTCTGTGAGTGATGCCTATAAAGTTTCAGCCACAGCTATAACGCATCCCATAGGCCAATGGTTTCCAAACTACTTAGTACTGACATCCACTTTTCAAAACAATACTAGACCTGCCTAGTTTTACGAGTCTAAAAAATGCCAGAAGGTTTCGCTTTACTAGCTGCTCAAGCCTCTTATTTTTATGCTTTGTACTTTGTAGGGGGGATGCCTTCTGGAGTTTAACTCCACGTTCATTGGATTGGGATCATTCTGGTGGACTTGTGTTTCCCTTCATCTGGCCTTCCCTAAGAGTTGAGGCAAGGTCACTTACCCATAATTAAATGTGCACATGTGGGTCAGTTTCACTTTCCATAGGGCTCAATACATTTTCCTTGTCAGCTTTGGAGGGGAAACTTCCTTCTTGAGAGGTTGTTGGTGCCTGCTTTTGTGAATAAACAAACATTCGGGTGGTGCCCCTTTCAGTTTCCATAGGGCTCAATACATTTTCCTTGTCAGCTATCCGGTTGTCAATTTCACAACCCATCAAAAATTGAGCAGCAACCTACTGATGGGTCCTGACCCATAGTTTGGGAACCACTGTTATAGACATGAATGCGTGATATCTAAGTGGACAGGACTTCTGAAACCCTGCCTGTGGAATCATATCAACAGTTGATCAACAGTATTTATATACCGTTTTCAAACAAAAAGTTCACAAAGCGGTTTATAGGCAAATAATAATACTAAAGTTAAATGGCTCCCTGTCCTAAAAGGGCTCACGATCTAAAAAAAAAAAAAATGCAGAACACCACCAGTAACAGCCACTAGAAAAGACACTGCGCTGGAGTGAATAGGGACAATTACTCTCCCCTTGCTAAATATAAGAGGAACAGCACTTGAAAAAGTGCCTCTTGCCCAGTTAGCAGTGGTGACTGATCATATTGAAAGGAATGGCCAAAGTTTGCATTTAGTCCCTTTTGTGAGCCTCCATTATCTGTGTTCCTATTGCATCATCAAATGACATGAGCACAGTCTCTCCTGGAATAGACCAAGCTTCTGCCTGTTGCTGTAGACCCCAAGTGCATGTTCATTTTGCATACTACTGCCACATTGACATGATGATAGCTTGGTATTTTGCAACCTTGGTTCTGTGTTCTGTCATTTATTTCTTTTGTCCTCTCTGAGCAACCTGCCTGTCGAACAGCAGCTTCCCCAACTGTACTTGCTCAAAGTGTGTGTAAGGTTTTTTGGGGGGCTATTCATTATGTACATACGTGACACAGGCCATCAGTTTATATCCTGTTGTCCTGTACTCTCAAACAAAATCTCAAACTGATGGTAAAGAGATTTTAAAAGGCTTTTGTTTTGCTGCTCTTTCGCACTGCTGTGGTAGAAAGTTTCTAAACTGCTGGGGAATGAGTAATTTTTAGTTGAAAATTTCAGAAGCCAAGTGGATAAGATTGCAGCTCCTTATAATTTCTTGATTCTTTGCCTTGACATTTTTGCCTTCCCCTCCACTTGCTAGAATGCCTAATGCCACACTTTCTCTTTCTCACCTTTTGCCTCAAACCTTGCTAAAAGGGTTAGTTGGCTCTATGACTGCTGTCCAAGAAAAGTATAACTGTAATTTGAAAGGTTGAAAAGTGCCAGAGAGGTTCTGTGCCTTTATGCAGTGCTTGAGGCTCTTGAGAGGAAATGTGCTAAAGAAGACTTAGACTGATGTTATTTAGTGATCATTTGTTATTGGAGCTAAAGGTTATACATGTCCTAAGGTTTATTAGTCCTAAGAATGCAGGTGAAAGAAGAAGCCCATAAACAGGTTTTATATTGCACTTGTGTCACTGGGAAGCAAGCAACATTTCAATATGTAAAACTCACAGTAAAGCTGTATTAATGACATAGTGTGGGCAATTAATTCTTCTGTCTTTGTTAATTTGGAGCACAGGCATCTTATTAGGAGCTGCACCATTCAAGTGAGAACATCTAAGCGATTTTCTTGTTCCTGGCAAGCAAATAACTGAGCTTTTGGAGCAAATATCCACTCCATTGCAGGGAATGATATCTGCTGTCAGGAATCAGTAACCCTGAGGATACTGAAAGTCTGTTTGAGAACTGAGGGCTTGTCATTTTAAGCATAGATTTGTGCTCTGGTCACATTGCATTTATACCTTTTTGCCTCAGGTGTCAGTGTTATTCCATCCAAATAGAAATCTGTAGTTCCTCAGAAAGCAAAAATCCCTTTTTTGCCCTTGTTTGTTATTGGCACAAACTATAAATATGCTGACAGCAAGGATGAACTACAGGCACAACACGAAGCAATATTGGTGGGCCAGTTGTTCTTTATACTGGGAATAAATGTAGCATCCTCAGAGAAGTACTCAGAGGGAAGAAAGAATGAAGCAACTGAAATGCTTGGGTTGATAGCAGTGTAGCCCAAATGTTGCAGGTGGCTTAGATCTCAAAGTACATAAACTGAATAATGCAACCCTAACCACCTTTCCTGCACTGACACAGCTGTGCCAATGGGATGTGTTCTGCATCCTGCAGTTGGGGGGCAACCACGGAGGCCGCTTCAAAATAAGGGAATGTTTGTTCCCTTACCTTGGAGCTGCATTGTCCTTACCCAGTGCTGGAAAGTTAGTTGTTGTGCCCTTAGTCTGAGAAGATAGATCTGATCTGAATCAATAGAATGCTGGTGTTTCATTAGCTAGAAATGTGGATAATGAATTGTAGTTTATGTACGAAAACTGATTATTATTATTACATAACCTTGAGATACTACTTTTTGTTTTCTTGTGTGTTCTTAATAAAGCTAAAGCAAAGGAATGTATGTATAATAGAGTAAAACACACACGGTAGCACCTAAAGTTGTGATTATACAGCAGAACTAGTGTAGTCATTTTGCCTGCTCTTCCTCCCTAATACCCTGACCTTCCAGAAAAGCTATTCCTGAGGACTGGAAGACTTTCAGCAACAGAATAGAGGAGGAGAAAGGAGGCAAGGAAATACCTGGCAACTGCATACAGAGCAGTTCAAAGTTTTTCAATTAAAACTGCAGGTTTACATATATTGTGACCTGTTGCTTAGCAAAACTGTCTAGGTCTTTAATATTTTGTTTAGCCCATGCAAACGTACCTTAAAACAGATGTACTATGGCTGATGTGCAGAACATCACTGCCATTACTAATTCTGTTAATGAATTGGGTGCAATATCTGCTTTGCCTCTGCTATTACTTCAGGTCACTAAGTAGCTAGTTTGTCAGTGTGAGTGGTGAAATCCTTCAACATAATGTGTTTTGTAATGAATTTACTATTACACTCAAAATAAATGAGACCAATTAACACTGACTGCAACTGAAAGCAAATGACTACATCATATATGCAGCAGTATATCTATATTTACTTAAGCAATATTGTTTCTACTGAACTGTATAATTTATATGCACTTCCTACTTAGTACTGACATCTTTTTTTTCTCTTCCCTTAATTCTAGCCAAATGCATCTATGGAGGGAAAGTATTGGCAGAAGGTCAAAGGATTTTGACCAAGACCTGCAGAGAATGCCATGTAAGTGTGTGTGAGTGAGTGAGAGAGACTTCTAAGACTACATTTCTATGCACGTGTATTTGGTAGTGAACTCATTGGGACTTCCTTCCAAGTAAATTGTTTTAAAGGATTATGAAATATTTACACTGATTGCATGCTCCCAGCTATTTCCTTCCACCTGGTAGTGACATTTTCAATCTATCAAAGGTTGCAGACAACTTTCAATGGCAGTGCCATGTAGAATGCATTGCAGGAACATAGCCTACATATGATCAATGCATGGATAACCATGGCCAAATCTGAATTTTCAGGTAGTGAAGAGTGACATTTTTAAAAGAATATAAAGCGAACATGAGACTTGAAAATAGAGATGATAGGTCTAAGCACAGAGACTAGAAAACTGATAAGCAAAAAATTACAATAATCAAACTGAGACATAATAGAATGTAAATAATGATCTTGGCTGATTCAGTAGATATATTGTGGAGAGAGAACAGACAAGCCTGAAATATAGCAGTAATGTAAGCCAAGAAAGAAAAAGATGAATCAAAGGTAATGCCAAGTTCTTACTTGCTGAGAAGACTGAGGAGTGGAGTTGCCAGCAGAAAAAGAAAATGAAGTGAAATTGTACTTCTGCAGCAGGGGGACAATATAATTAGTTTTGTCTTCTTAATGTTAAGTCTGAGGTAGTGGTTCAGGCAGAATTTGACTTTACTTGCATGAATTAATATTACGATTTTTTAACATGATTTAAAACATTTTAATGAAGCCCAGTTCTATCCTTTTATATATATATATATATGTATGTACTGTATGTATAAAACAAATACTGTATTATGTCCCAGTGAACAAATTATCAACCAATGAAAACGCCTAGATGAAGTTCTGAGGAAAGGGAATTGTTTGGTTTTTTATGTTATTTTTTACTAGGGAATGTGTTTAACTCCCATCCCAGGAGAGTCTCTAACCATATCCCTTGCTTTGTTTTGTATAAGTGTAGTTGCTATTCATATCTGTGAGAAAGTAAATAAAATGCAGCACTTGAAGAGAATGCTGTGGTGGAGGCAATACTGTCCTCTCTGACACTGATTGACTTGCTTGCCACTTGCAAGGATCCTATACAAGGTGCAATTTTTGTGTGAACATTGACAGCGATGCACTGCAACAATGCATACAGTGACGCACATGCCAGATTCTGGTGGTATACCTATGTTTCTTTTACTCATTGCAGCTGCATCAGCACTGGAAAGTTGGATAGGATTGAGCCCTGTAGAACGTAACCTGATCACTCTGGAATGAAGTGATGGCGCATAACTATTTCCGTAATCTGTCATATTTAAAGCAAAGAAATTGATATGAAGAATCAAAATACCCCATATTAGTAATACTGATCAAAAATTCAAAGATAGAAAAACTATGACTCCTGCAAATGGTTAAACATATTACGGAAAGAGGAAGCAACTGTACAATCTTGAATTTAAAAGTAATGCTCTTTCTTTTAAACTGTGGGAATAGGTATGTCCAAGTAGATTAAGTCAACATTTGATGTTATGGTGTAAAAATGTATTTAGTTTACTGCCTGTCACTTTAGTACAGTCGTTGGCAAAGATCACTGGTGCTGTAGACTTGAAAACTGTGTGACCCTCCTGTCATTTTCATTTTCATCAGTGTCACTCTTTAAAACATTGTTTATTTCCAGAATGGAATTTTAGTGAAAGTAACAGAGCCCTGTCCTCCACTGAACTGCTCAGAAAAAGATTACATTCTCCCGGAGAATCAGTGCTGCAGTGTTTGCAAAGGTAAGTAGGAGGCTGTCAGATGAGCTCTGGTCTTGACAGTAAAGTCTGGGAGTTGGATCTGGGAGACCCCCACTTTGATGTATTGTGTCTCTTTGGACAAGTCATTCATTCTACGCCTAAATGAAGTTCATCATCTGTGAAATCAAACAATTGTAATACCAGATTTTTAAAAATGAAAACTTGTAGTTAATTGGATTGATCGTATTATGGGGGTAGCTGTAGTGCTATGCATACCACAATCATAAACGTATCTTTGGGGTAAGACTGTAGCTCAGTAGAGACCATGCTTTGCATATAGAAGATCTGATGTTCAATCCCTGGCATCTTCAGACATGGGTGGGAAAAACCTGCCTGATACCCTGGAGGACCATTGCCAGTCAGAGTAGATGATTCTGAGCAAGATAAACCTATGGTGTAACAAGAGGGTTTCTAATGTCCCTACCAGATGCACAGTTCAGGTTGCAGCTATAACATTAAAATATTGGCAAAATATAAGTCCACCTTAAAAACTAAATGTCAAAAGATATCAACATAATTAAATTGGCATTGATTCAAGAAATTCTATCCATTACCTTAGAACAAAGATACCGTCTCCAATTTCATCTCATGCAAATTAAAAAAAGGAACAATGGCTTCTAATTCACTAAGATGTTATCATTTCAGACTATACAGATACTGTTTTAGAATCATCTACTCTGATTGGCAGTGGTCCTCCAGGGTATCAGGTGGTTTTTTTTCCCCCACCCATGTCTAAAGATGCCAGGAATTGAACTTCAGATCTTCTACATGCAAAGCATGGCCTCCACTGAGCTATTGTTCCACCCCAAAGATAAGTTTATGATTGTGGTATGTGCAGAGCTACAGCTACTACCATAATATTGTGGCCATATAGTTTTTCTTCATATTTTTGCAATTTCTCCTCTGTTCTAATATCTTCAAACCACAAGCAACGTGTTATTAGCAACAGAATTAAAAGCAGAGCTGCTTTGTTCACCAATACAATCCCAAAGGCATGCATAGAATGATGCATAATGGCACAAGCAACTAAATTCATATATAATGATTGTTGCAGTTAAAGTACTTTGTTTAAAATATAATCATCAAGCAATGACAGAACACTGGAACAATTTCTTGATTGCAGCTTAATCATTTTTTGTAATTCATCGTCTTCTGTGAAACATACTGCTATTTTATCGGTGATGATTGTGATAGAGTGACAGATATGATTTGTTCATTTCTTCCATTGAGTGTCCACATAAAGTTTCCAAAAAAAACAAAGACAAATACCTGCTGTTCAATTTCTCAAACATGCTATCAGTCTCCAGAAGCATAGGTTATTTAGTGGGCAGGAGGTGTGGACTGATGGTTGAACTGCTGGTACTGTCTGAAGCTAAGCAGGAGAATCTGTGGTCTATTTTTGGATGGGAGACGGAACACCAGGCTGTGACAAACTGCAGTACCAGTACCTGTGGTGGCAGAATGGGGTCACTGTGGAGCTGATTAGCCAGTGAAGGAATGTGGTGAGAAGGCCAGCCAGCAAAAGAACATAGTCCAACCTTGAGGACCTGTCCAGGCTGGACTTACGATCACCTGCTGAAGCTCGCTATCCCACCGCCAGAGGAGAGAACCACACTGTGAAGGCGACATCTGGGACTGAGGATTCGGTGAATCGCACATACTGTACATTTGTAAAAACCCTATTGAAAAATGGTGGTTTAGACTGGCCTGCCCATGTAAGCTGCCTTGGGCATTTGCTTCAGCAGGGGAAAGGTGGGGTATAAATTCTTCAAAATAAAATAAAAAAATAAAAATAAAATAATGCTCTGTGTATCCAAGAGAGAGACAATGAGAGAATATTTTTAGAAACATTTTTTGAATAAAATGTTTTAAATTTTCTGTATACTAAAATGCTTTGCCTGATTGCTTTAGATTGACCCATGACTTTTTCAGGAAGTATTTAGCATATTTAGTAATTAGCATATTTCTCATCTTTCCCAGTTGAGCCTCAAGACTGGACTCAAGACATTTGAGTACAGGAAATGGAAGGAGTTGTTTTCTCAGATGCAGAATCAAATACTTCTTATGCTTTCCTGTGGGATTTAGAACTATTTCTAGGTTTTGGTTTTATTAAGTCCCTGATGGATGTTCAGAAGTGCGGCTGTAATGGCTCTGCATACAGAAGTTTAATAAAAAGAGGGATTGCAAGTTTAGGAAGCATTTGTACTCGGGTACACATTTTTGAATACAAAATGCTTGTGTGTAGCATCCTTTGATTGTGCATGTATGAACAGTGAAACTTTAACTCAGATGATACATGCAAGAAAAGCCCACAAAGGATCCACTTCTGAGCAAAAAGGCAAAAATGTGGTTCCAGTGGTCTGTGGCAGCAACTGTGAAATACAGTTATGATTTTATGTGGAAGTGCCCACATCCTCATAACATGGTTTTCACTTAAATTCTAGGCAGTCCTACGAGTATTAATGAAATAGATTAAAAATGCATCTCTCTATATGAATGTGTTTTGAATATGTTTTTGTTTTTTCACCATGATTCATGCAAGTATAGCAGCATGGACCAGTTTAGAAAAGGCATTCCTTCGTATGTGATGGGGGAAGGACTGTTTTCTAAAATAGATAACTCCAATTTTTTGAAGTACTTAAACTAAGTAAACACATAATTTAAAAATCTGCTCTACCTTTTTAATTGATAAAAAGGTTTTACTGAAATTCACTCCCACAGAACGTTGCTGTAGTTTCAGTAAGACTTGTGTATGTTGTTAAGACTTATAGTTGCTTGTTCACAGTAGCAATACATCCTATAACACTGGGTCCTATACAATAGTTTCATTACAGCGCTCTTTCTCCTGGGTGTAATTCTTACAGCATCATAAAAGAGAAAACTGTTAAAATCCATTGAACAGTTTACAGGTGTGGAGTAGCTGTCTATGCTGTGCTTCCAGCCAACAGAAGCTGCATTTTTTGGCTGGCACTTTGCCGATGCGAGCAGTGTATTTTGCCTAGCACAAGGCAAATGACTGTCTTCCATGAAATGCTTTGGGAGAAACAACAGTGGACAAAAGCAATCTACCCTAGATGCCTTCTTCAACAAGAGGCCTGTGGTTCCCAAGGATAAAGCACAACTTGGCTCGTCTTTTGGGAAGACCTTCTCCCGTCAGCTTCCATTTCTGCCATGTAGGGAGAAATGACAACAGCAATGGTCAATTACATAGCAGGCTCTGAACTAATTCACCAGTGAGTAGGGTACTATGAATACATCTACATTAGAACAGTATTATTATATAATTACCTGTTACAGTGTTATAGTCAGTGGTGTCATCCAAATGATTTAGGAACAGGTACTCACTTTTGATTGGCACTTGTCAGGGTCCGCCCACCGGAAGTGACGTCATAAGCTGGAAGTGATGTTGTGGCAGGAAGTGAGGTCATAGCCAGAAGTGAGGTCATGATGCCACCGCCACCACGCTGCCTGCCTGCCTGCCTCCTCACAGAAAGTGCAGGCAACGGCTGCGGGCGTGCAGTATGCATGCACAGATGCTGAGCCAACCAGCCAACGAGGCCAGCTTCAAGTGGGCGGGGCCAGCTCAACTTCTAGGAACCGGTACTCGAGTAGTGGTGTGTAGTGGGTGCATGACATCACTGGTTATAGTGCTGTTTCACACAGTGATGTTTTTCAGAGTGCAATCCTTACCTGGAGTTAGGTAGTCACGGTTAGGCTAGCAAGGTTTGGCTGGCACCACCGTAAAGTGTGTTTGGACCACTCAGATTCAGGAAGGATGGCGCACATCTGCGTGCTGGCCTTTTTGACTCCGAGAGTGATCCAAATATACTTTACAGTGTCCTTTGTTAGGACTGTGCTCTCAGGAACATATCCAAAACATTATACGGGGAGGGTGGTGAATTCATCTCTGAGGGAGGGGGTGCTGCTGCCTGCTTTGAAGCAGGCAATAGTTCACCCCCTCCTGAAGAAACCCTCCCTGGATCCCACTAATCTAAACAACTTTCGGCCAGTCTCGAATATCCCATTTCTGGGCAAGGTGATTGAGCGGGTGGTGGCGTCACAGCTCCAGAGGGTACTGGAGGAAACTGATTATCTGGACCCATTCCAATCTGGCTTCAGGCTGGGGTTCGGGACGGAGACTGCCTTGGTCGCCTTGGTGGATGACCTACGCCAAGGAATGGATGGGGGAGTGCGTCCCTGTTAGTCCTGCTGGACCTCTCAGCAGCCTTCAACACCATCGACCATGGTGTCCTTCTGGGGTCAGCTGGCTGGGTTGGGGCTTGGAGGCACTGTTCTGCAGTGGTTCCGCTCCTTCCTGGCTGACAGATCCCAGAAGGTGGTGCTGGGGGATGCTTGTTCAGCACCCCGACCTCTTAAGTTTGGGGTGCCGCAAGGGTCTATCTTATCCCCCATGCTATTTAACATCTACATGAAGCCGCTGGGAGAGGTCATCCGGGGGTTTGGGGTGGGGTGCCATCAATATGCTGATGACACCCAACTTTATCTCTCCTTTCCCCCTGATTCTGAGGAGGCGGTTGAGGTCCTGGATCGTTGTCTGGAGGCAGTTGGGGGCTGGATGTGGGCAAAGAAGCTGAAATTAAATCCGGATAAGACAGAGGTGCTCTTGGTCCGGAAATCCACAGCTCGGGTATTGGACTATCGCCCTGCTCTGAATGGGGTTGCACTCCCTCTGAAGGAGCAGGTCCGCAGCTTGGGGGTTCTCCTGGATTCACAGCTGCACCTGGAGTCTCAGGTGTCAGCGGTGGCCAGGGGAGCCTTTGCTCAGCTTCGGCTGATCCGCCAGCTGCGACCGTACCTGAGCTGCGCGGACCTGGCCACAGTGACCCATGCCCTAGTGACATCTAGATTAGATTATTGCAATGCGCTCTACCTGGGGCTGCCTCTGAAGATGGCCCGGAAATTACAACTAGTACAGAACGCGGCGGCTCGTGTGGTTGCTGGGGCACATCGGTTTGACTCTGTCGAGCCGTTGCTTCGGCGACTACACTGGCTGCCGGTTCTGTTCCGGGCCAAATTCAAAGTGCTGGTTTTGACCTTTAAAGCCCTTTACAGCTCAGGCCCAGGGTATTTGAGGGACCGCCTCCTCCCATATAATCCCACCCGTACTCTGAGGTCATCTGGGGGGGGTCCTTTTGACTGTGCTGCCACCAGGAGAGGTGAGAGGGGTGGCGGCCAGTAGGAGAGCCTTCTCGGCGGTGGCACCCCAACTTTGGAATACCCTCCCCTTAGAGTTAAGAACTGCTCCCTCTTTGGCGGTATTTCGGTTGGGGCTGAAGACCTTTTTGTTTCAGCAGGCTTTTAGTTGCTGACAGGCTGGCTGGCTTTTTTTTGCATCCTTTTATATCTTTGTACTTTTTATGATCCATGGGATTGGCTTGTTGTATGTTTTATTTTTAATATTATTTTTAATTATTGTTTTTTAATTGATGGTATTTTATTGTGTTTTAGATTTGTAATGCCGCCTTGAGTGCCTTCGGGCAGAAAGGCAGGGCAGAAATTTAATAAATAAATAAATAAATAAATAAATAAATAAATAAATAAATAAATAATAGGAGTTATTATTATTGTCCTGTCATTTTGACTGTTGTTTTAGTTAACTAGCAGTTGGTGAACATTTGGCATTTCACCTTAAGTTAAAACAGTGAATACCCTTTATTTGGAGTAGTTCTACTGGAACATGGTGAGTGGCATTATTTACTGAGAGAGGTTGATTTACTGCTGAATTTGAAGCAATCCTGTAGCTTGACAACTATGCAATCGATTCCTCCATGTCAAATGGTTTATTCACCCATAAAAACCAGCACCTCATGTTCCACACATTGTCTTCTTACTGTTCCCAGGTATGGGTTTACATAGAAAAGTAACATGTGAATCAAATAGTTTCCAGATGTGCTGTTGTGATCATGACCATTTTTTTGGGGGGGGGGGGAGCTGTAGTATCCAAAGAAAAAGCTGCATGGCAATGATTTGCTGTGTTGGATCACGCAATATTTCTACATGTAGTCTCACACCTGGACATGGTAATAAGGAATTGTGTAAAGAGTAAAGCAGTTGATTTGTATTCCCATATACAGTAGATCTTATCCACATTGCCATAGAAGTAAGTCCTACTGAGTTGAGAGTAGCTTGCTCCCAAAAATGTGTATATAGGATTGTAGCCTAATTAATTTTGGAGAGAAGCTCTTATAAGGCTCAGTCCTATTATATCCAACTTTCCAGCAGTGATGCAACTGCACTGCATCCTTGAGGTAAGGGAACAAACATTCTCTTACCTTGAGGCAATGTCTGTGACAGCATGTGGAGTGCACCCCATTGGCACAGCTGTATCAGTGATGGAAATTTGGAAAGGATTGGTCCCTATGTTTCTGTCTGGAGAACGATAACATATATCAAATTCTAAAACACATTTGGGTGTGGACCAAACCAACTGCACCATTCTTCACCAACAAGAAATGAGCGTGTCTCCCTGTTCCTGAAGCATGAATTTGATTACTGTTATAACTAGCTTAAAATGATCAACGCATCATTGCATAGTCAAATAAGTTAAAACACAAAATTTAATCTAGTGGAAGCAGTTGTAATAAAAACATTAGGATGCCTTCATTAGAAGAAAGCCAAGTGTAGAAAAATTGCACTAGCAACCTTGAGGGACCCTGGTAGACTATAAAATTTGGAGAAGGAATAGCAGTCACACAGTATGCCATAGATCTAGAAGAGATGTTTTTCAACATGGTATTCCTCTCTTGAAAGTACGTAATTGCATTTCAGATGCTTTAAATGGCTTTGCTGAATCATTCTACACATGATGCCCTCTATCTGGGGAAAAACTTGTTCTGGACATCTGAATTGTTTGTTTCTGTAGTTCATGCCAATTTGCGTTGTCATCTTTGTTGGACTGAAATTAGAAGTTGATATATTAAGGTTTTATCTGCCCACAGATGCTTGTTTAATGTGGAAATTTATATCAGAGAAAGCATATTTTCACAACTTCTTTCTATGCCTTAAAGATGGTAAAATAAATGGAAAGAAAAAAATCCTTGGGGGAAAAATGGCTTCTGAAGAATCAGATATGCTTCTGATGTCCCCGTTTTTAAAGCTCATGCTACATAAAGGAGTAATGGTGTCCAAGGTCCCATCTGTGTTGTGCCTATGCTTAAGTGATACTAACGGAACAAGTTCATCACAGCTAACTTAAGTTCTGTTGTTTCTGATGAGATTATTGACAGCCCTGTCCAATGCATATTCCCCCAGACATTTGTCTAATTGGGCCAAATAGGATTTACTTCCTAGTAAGTATGCGTAGGATTGCAGGTTTAGTCGTGATGAATTTGAGCTGAATCAGAGCTTCAATGTCCTTGTCTTATAGGCAAGGTTAATCTGTGCTCAGTGGAAACAAAGAGAAATTGGAACCCCAATTTTTTAATTATTTGTATCACAATTGTACTATGCCAAATATTCTTCTAGTAACATAGGCCTAATTCATATAGGTTTGGATGGTAGGGGACCATGCATCAGATCTGAAGAGGATCATAATTTGTAGGTAGATCTGTGGGAGTAGACAGTTCTGGTTTTAGATAGTTTAAGGCTTTAAAGGTCAAAACCAATAACTTGCAAAGAAACCAAGCTGGTAGAAAAGGCTGTCACAAATTCAGAATAATGTTTCGCCACATTAGAATCCTAATAACTGGCATCTGGACCAGATGTAGTTGCTAAGCTCTCCACAACGTTGACACTACGTGTGTTCCAATAATCTGATCAAGAGTTGAGTTGGAAGTTAAAAACTTCAAACCTTTGGTTCAACATGGGGGGCGGGGGGAGGATGGAAGAGGGGCTAAGAACCTGGAGATGATTTAAGGGAATGAAGTGCCATATCATCCAATGCAGGCTATTCACCTATTCTTGGCTCATTTCTGTTCCCAACCAACATTAACTTCATTTCATATGGCTTAAATTTTAATTTGCTCATTCTCAGCCAGTCCATCGTTCCTTTGAAACTAGGATGTGATAGAAAGAACAGCTGGAATTTAGTGTTGTATGCATATTGATGACATCTCACAAATCTCTCAATGAACTCACCAAACAGTTTCTTGTAATGTCAGGAGCTAAATGGGATGCAAATTGTGTAATTTCCCAGCACTGCCTTTTGGAGGTCCATCTTCCAGAATAACTGAAACAGTGCCTGCCAGTCCAGTCTTGCTAGGCAGCATAGTCCTGCAGAAATATATTATGTTTGATGGTATCATGTTTCAGGAAAACCAAGAGTTACTTTTCTGTTTCTCTAGTCCCGTGTAAATCACCCACTGTAGCCACCAAACATACCCAGTGTCATTTTTAAACTGAACATGATTTGATTCAATCAAAGAAAACTATGCATATATAACTGGGCAGAATTATGACCTTAAAAAAGTGTAAGACCTGATCCAACTAACTCTTCCTCTAGAATAGCTTTGATAAATAATATGACAGTAGTACAAAAGACTTAGGTTCTTAGCAACAGAGTGTGAAGAAATATAGTCTGGGACCTGAAGTTCACTTCATGTAAATTTTGCTTTGACAATCATAATGCAAAGTGTAATTCTATCCATATAAAGCAGATAAGTCTCCAAGGTGATTCATAAATCCTTGAGACAAGGGAGTTCTCAGATTTCAAGAATGCATGAAGCAAGTAGAGCTTCTGACAGTTAAGGTTTTGCTGGGAATAGATTATACTACAAAACTTAAAAAAGAGAAGAAGTAGACTAGAGCTCTTAAAGTCAAGTAAATGGAAAAAAAGTCCAGTTTTTGACTGCACATAAAGGAGAAAGATGAAAGAAACTAGATATTACAGGCAGCTAAAATATATATATTTGGTATTATTTTCTGAATGACTACAGGGCCACTGAAATGGAACACATTGCCCTGAAGTTCCATTTCTCGGTGCTTTTTGTCTTGAAGTTAAGTCACTTTGTGCCCAGCCATCAAAATAAAAAATGGGATTAGCTATTGTCATTAATTCCTGTGGAGTAAGGAATGTAGCAGTAAGCGTAGTATTGCACTGAGTTCCCAACATACATACTGGTTTCATTCCAGAGATCTGAACAGAAGTTGCAATGCAGTTGGAATCTTTAAGAGATCATCTTGAATATTATTTATTTATTTATTTATTTATTTATTTATTTATTTTCTATCCCGCCTTTCTGCCCCATGGGCACCCAAGGCAGCTTACAACATTAAAAATACAATAAAACACAAAGTTTAACAATTAAAAACAATGTTGAAAACAATATTTAAAACAGTTAAGATTTAAAACAGCAAGCCCCGGGGATCCAATATTGTTCTTAATGTACAGCATTATCTGTGGGGGTTCCATTTCCAGGAAACCCTGCTGTTAAGAAAACCTGTGGATTCTGAAATTAGCTCCCTCGCCTCTGAGGCCACAGGTGAGTGTCCACGGCCTCTGCGAGCCTCAGGGTGGCTATTAGGAATGAAAAATACCCAAGAACTGGAAGTAGCATTTTTTTTATTTTTATTTTTTGCTTTCTGGGCCTCAGAAAATCCCTCTTTGGACCCAGAGAACCTTCTGGACCCAACCAAAGCCCAGCTTTGATCAGATTCAGAAGGTCCAGGTTGGACTCTCTTCTGCAGGTTCAGAACCCATGGATACTTGAATCATCGGATATTGTGGGCCCACTGTATTACCTGCCTTGGGCTCACTCTGGGTGAAACTTGAGTTAGACAAATAAGAAGTTCAATAAGAATCAGGTTGGATCTTAAACGTAATGAGCCCATCCTTCTGGTCTCATTGGAAATTCCTTCTGTGAATTGAAGGTGAGTTGCCCTCATTCAAGAGGACATTCCATGAATGGAAGGGATTTAGTGTGTGCCTGTAACACTCCTGTTAGTGGCAAAGAGTTATTCCGCCCAAATCTCAATGTTAACTTAGACAAACATGATCTTCTGAGTTTGGGGTATTTTTGTGATCCTGTTCAGGTGTGATTAGGTCCTGGGATGGAAAATCATATGAGTGTGATGATGGACACATGTAAAACAGAAGAAAACCATGTAACAATGGTGTGTAGGGTTCCGGTGATATTTCTAAGGGGAAAAAATGTGAAATAGTTATGAGTATTAACTGCTCACTATTTGTACTATGTAGGATTCTCTGTGTGTTGCTTTTTATCTGATAGTGGATATATTTCATATTTCAGGTCATAATTTTTGTGCACAAGGACACAGATGTAGTGAAAACTCAGAATGCCGAAACTGGAACACAAGAGCTACTTGTGAATGCAAAAGTGGTTATGTCTCTGTCCAAGGGGATTCTGCCTACTGTGAAGGTAAATAATGTATTCTGCAAAGTGGCTTGATTGTAGTTTGAGAAATGCTCTGTTAAAACAAAAGGAAAGCAGAGCATCTCATTATACCATTCAATGTTCACAGGAGTATTACACGATGATATTCTTATTTGATTTTAAATGGAGGAAGTTCCGATGACCCAGGGAAATTGAAGGTTCGTTGTGATGTTCCCAAGTGAATGACTTGCTTTGTTGAGTATTAAAAGTGCTACTCTCCTGATTATTGTCTTTCAGACATTATAGATTCCAGCAATACAGCTGCTTAGGCAGATGATGTGCCTAAGCAGGATCATGTGCTGGGTGTTAAAAAAACACAACAAAAAAAACACAACACCTTGGAAGATCAGATCACTTACTCCTGAGAATGGAATCACCCATGGTTATGATTGCAATCGGCATCTCGAAAGAAGAACAAAAGTTGTTTTTGTTAGGAAGGCTATGTCTGTGACTGAAGTGCTCCTATAGATGGCTCCTATGGCAGTGGCTCCCAAACTGTGAGTCAGGACCCACCTGTGAGTCGTGAGCCAATTTCAGGTGGGTTGCAAAGCACCTAGAGCAGCCATATTGAAAATATGGAAATATGGGATGCTGGGAAGGGGGAAGGCTGTGTCAAGATTGTTTATAGACTTTTTTCCTTTCTGATTCACTTTGTTATTGGCTGAGAAATTGCTGCATTCTCAGGAAAGTAGAAGGCTCTGTCACAACGATGGCACTTCAGGCCATCATATCAGTTTTGGTGGGTCCTGGACAGACTGTCGTTCTAAAAAGTGCGCCCTGGTGCTAAAAAGTTTGAGAACCACTGTCCTATGGATTAAATGGAGCCATTTAGTTATTTGATTTTGTCTGAAAACTGCTTTATGTTTTGTTGAAAAGTGGTATATAAGTAGTCTTCGGGCACAATCCTAACCAACTTTCTAGCACTGACATAGCTGTGGCAATGGGTCGTGTTTGGCATCCTTCAGTGAAGTCGTAGTCACTGAGGTATCCTCAAGGTAAGGGAATCTGTTTCATTACCTCAGAACTGCGTTGCCTTTGCCCTGGTACTAGAAATTTGGTTAGGATTGTGCCCTCTGTAGTAGTAATATTCATTGCAAAAGGTCTCTGTGCTTCACGCAAGACTTTTGGATCATGCCAATATGACTTGAGGTAAACAAGGATAAACCAGTACCGCTCACTTTATGTTCTCTGGCTTGACAAGGCTTGCTGGTGAGCCCTCTGGCTTGAATGTTCTGCTTGTGGGACTTCAGCTGCCTCTACCTTTTGGGGTTGACTGTGAAAAGCTTGTGTTGTCCTTAGACTGATAGATACTTGGAGTCAGGGTTGTCCTGCCCAGTAAATTGGAAAATGTATGGTGTCTCACGATTTCTCCCTGGCAGGTGCTCACATGTGGGTGAGGAGTTAGTGGTTTTTTTCCCCCTGATGCAGTTGTGTGAATTATTATTGAAGTGGCCCAGCTTAAATTAAACAGTCTGTCTCGTGTGCTTATCGGGGATGCACAGGCAAGTATTTCACTGTGGTACTGGTGAGTAGCTTAAATGGCTCTCTTACAGTCCATTCCTGTGCGTACTGCCCTTGGAGTAAGCCCATTGACTATTCATTTACTTCCGAGTAGGCAGGAATAGGAAGAGGCTGAGAGTTGTGTTCTTGGTGGCAAAATGGAAAGTCCTGAGCAGGCAGTTCGGTATGCTGGTACTTGAGGAGTGCGGTGGACTTGGCATGGCTCCTTTTCTATTCTCTGACGAGGCTGCAGCAAGTGCTTGGGGCAGCTTGCTGCTCTCTAGTACATCTTCTGTGTTCAGCCTCAGCTCAATTGATCAAAAAGGCTCATGGTGATTTGCGTGTGTGTGTGCATGCACGTGCGCAACTTCACAGAACTTAGCATCCTAAGCATCCCTCCCGAAATACACAAAACTTTATTGGTGCTGTGACAGAGTTTGGATTGAAGTCGTAACTAGGAAATATTGTGGCATCTCTTGTCACATTTTGCCATGACATTTTGGGAGGAAGAAGGCCAGGCAAGAGTGAAAGAAAATGAATTCTCAGAAGTGCACTGTTAAAAAATACATTAAGACCTTAAAATGTTTTTTGTGTACATTTTGAGGTCTTGTCTGTCTCTCTCTTGTTCAATTGCACTTTGGGCCCTTGCAGACATTCTCCCAAAGAGAGAGTAAATGAGTGACTTGGAAAATAGTGAAGAGAGGTATACAGTGGAAGGAAATTCTTACATAAATGGTAGTGGTGATGGTGGTGTGGGGTTTGGAATACAAATTCTACCTTTTGTAATGACAAAATCTGTGTCTTTCCAGGCAAATAAACACAATCAGTATTCTCTTTTGTCCTTACTGGATAGCAGTCAAAAGGCCCATTCACTGTTGTTGTCTTAGTGACAGTATATTGATTCATTTTGTTAGAAAATACTGAAACTTTAGATATTTTGCACTGTAGGTGTATCAGTGTGATAAGCGAGAATAAGCAACATTCATTTTGTCTTGTACACTTTTTTTTTTGTTTCCTCCATTTATGGCATGACTATGAGCGTGGCCTTCATGAGTCTTTTCCTTTTATAAAAATGCTTTCTTTAGAATTATTCCTGCGTTTCATGCTTCCATCTGTATCAGAGATGGAGAAGAGGTGACAGAGTTGACAACCTGTTAAAATATATAGCAGCATCTGTGAGATAAGCCTAAATACCTGTTCAGCGGAGAGAGATTTGTGGGAATATGCCTTGCTTAGTTGATCTTGCAGTTTTGAAAATACATTGTTCCCCATATATATATGTGGATGACCCAGCCACTTTGGTTATACATATGAGGAACATACTTCAAAACATAGCAATAATATTAAAAGTTAGAGTGTTACTGACCAAGTGATAAGATTTTAATCACTACTGTCATAGGGTGCCAGCAGAGAGACAGTATTAAGAAACCTTTCTGTATTGTCGAGATGTGAACCAAAAATGTTTTAAGGATGCTGCAAATCCCTTACAAATCAATAGAAGATAATAAGATTTTTTGACAGCAGTGATCCTATATATCATCTCTACTGTATCCTGTGTATTTGTTCTCTCCACTACTGGTTTTTATTTAATGTATTTATTTTCCCTTGAGCATGTATAACAAAGCTGGAGAAAGATTTTTAAAAACCTCTATCTGGCCCTGAATTTGTTTAACTTAATAGCAACTGGTGGGCTGAATCTTCTTCACAGCAATATTTTAAAAGCTTTAGTTCACAGTGGAAATCAGCAGTGTGGGTCTGTGTAAATGCAGAGGGCTTTCATTATCTTCAGGGGTTCCATTCCAGGAACCTCCACAGATAAGGAAAAACGTGATTATGCAAATCCGTGTTTTCAGGCCCCCCTCCAAACCTGACTGGGGATGACCTCTGATCAGGTCCAGAGGTTTTCTGAAGTCCGCAAAGGCCACACACATCTGCCCACAGTGTATGCAGGCTTCCGAATGATGCCTAGAGCGTAATTTTGTTTAAAGACAACTTCCAGTTTTCAGCAAAAACCAGTAGTTGGCTTTAAATTGCAGCAGACTTCATTCTGAAGTTGGCAGAGGCCATGAGCAGATGTGCATGGCTCTGTGGGCTTCAGAAAACCTCTAGACCCAACTGGAGCTGTTCTCTGGATGGGCTTGGGGGGGGCACCCACAAATACTGAAATCTGCAGGTATCAAACCTGCAGATAACATGGGGCCCCTGTATTGAAATTTATAGCACAATCTTATACATCAGTGGTTTCCAAACATTTTAGCATTTTAACACCTAAAAATGTTTCACCTTTCCAGCCACTCAAGCCCATGTGGTATAAAATATACTGTGTAAGTCCTGGGGCTGCCTAGGGTTGTCCTAGACATACGCCATATGTACACATACGCCTTTTGGTGCCATATGTACAAGGAGAGAAAGGGGGTTGGAAGGTTTAAAACAGAGGGGATGAGATGTGGGTTCATCGCTCCAGGATCCAGGATCCACCACCCCATTTACACTCATTTACTGTTTCCCTCCTCACCACCCCAGTTCCTTCCTCCTACACATCCTCCCCGTCCTTCTATTCCCCACCCTCCACTCACCTCCTGCCCCTACTACTGGCTTACTGGGTGTGCCAATGTCCAGTATTGAAGCTGTGGAGCTGCCACCTGTTGTAGCTGCCATCTCTTACAGCAGACAACAAAATGGTCAGTGACAGAGCACTGGATGCGCAATCAAAGCCATTTTACAATAGTGGAAGACTTTTCTTCCAATGCTTCAGTCCTGGATAACTTGGCCATATCCCGGATAGCTGGATAGGACTGGGTGGTAACTCAAACTATAGCTTGGCCATGTCCCAGATAGCTGAATAGGGTTGGGTTGTAGCTCAAACACACCCTGTGGTATTGGCAATTGGGAATGTATTGGGGATTCATGACATTTTTGTGGGTTTGGTTTTAACCTGCTAGCTAATATGCATCATACAAAAAAAGGACATTCTTTTCCTGTAAGAAACTGGCTTATGCTGCCATGGTTTCACCCATGCTTGGCGCTGTCTGGCGTTCTCGCCAGAATTTGACATGAGTTTTTCTTCTGCCCTATGTGGAGATGCTGGGATTTGAGCCTAGAACCTTATATACGCAAAGCATCTGCTCTGCCCCTTCCCATATCCTAGATCTGTCAACCAATGCAATATGCCTAAAAATTAGGATTTGTGTACCTAGGTTCCATTTGGAATTCATTTGTTCCCCCCCCCCCCGCTGCTCTGCAAACAAATTCTACGAATAGTTTTTTAACTCTTACATGCATGTGCATCGTGATTAGATACGTTGGAAAATGGTGTTATTTTACTAGAAGTAACTCCATTGTGTTCAGTAAGACTTAGGACTCAATCCAGAGCCCTCCAGGATGAGTGGTACAAGCATACCGCTCGCGCTGGTGTTGTAAAAGTGCCATAAGCCACATGCAATGGTAAGCTCTTACTGCCTGCCCTGCGGCACCGCCAGCCCCTCGACACCTGAGGGTGACAACGCAACATCGGTGAGAGGTACGGTTACCTCTCAGAGGCGTTGCATGGATTATGGGTATGTAAAAGTGCCATAAGCCACGTGCAATGGTAAGCTCTTACTGCCCGCAGTGTGGCACCGCCAGCCCCTCGACACTGGAGGTGACAACGCAACATCGGTGAGAGGTACGGTTACCTCTTGGTGGCGTTGCACGGATTATGGCTATGGTGGGGCTGCCTCGCTAGGGGGTGGAACCTGGCGGTGGCTTCCAATGCTGAATCTTATGCCTGGTGAAGGCCAGGGCAGCCCAACATGGGACTGTTCAAATCACTGCCAGCAAACTAGCCAGCGGGCGATGGGGCTTTCTCCAGGGAAAGGGGACAAATGTCCTCTTCTCCCAGGGAGACTCCAGTGTCTGCCCGGCTGTAATCCTATCTAATTCATCTGAAACAAAAGCCTCCAATCACAACGTACTAACAGCAATTATGAGAGTTTCACCATACTTGAGACAAATGTAGCAAAGGTATAGGCTTGCTACAGCCCTTTTCACACCCTTCAGAATGGTTTTCCTACTGAAAGTTGAACACGAAAATTGAAAACTGCATTTATTTATTCATATTTACATTTTAAAAAAATCCTGCATTGGCTTAGAAGATGGTGCCGACGATACCCTTCGCTCTTGTAACTGAAATGTAACTTTTTCAACCTTCCTGTATTCTTTAAAGAACATATCCAGGTCTCAACTTGTGTGGGCTCTTGTGGGAAGAAGAGGAGACGGATTTGGCATGTATTTTCTACTTAGTGGTAACAGACAAAATGCCAAGAAACAGATTAAATTTTGAAACTTTTGGGTACTAACAGCATAAATTAGAAGTATTGATTGTGAAGTTAAAAAGAGATAAAGGATGGGGTACTGCTGGGAGGATCCAGGATTCAACAAATGAATTATTCAAAGAGTAACTCCTCTGTTGATTTATAAAGATTAACTGTTCACTAAAAGTTTGCTTACTACAGGTTATTCTTCTAAAAGCTGAATCCTAAATTTTTTTCCCACCAGATCATGCAGCTATGCCAAAATGGGCTATACTGTAGTCTATGGTGGTGGGGAGATCAGGAAGTTTGGGAGGGGAAAGGGAAAATTTTGTCCCTTACCACTCCATAAGCTTCCTGATTGCCAATAGGTCTCCTTTTTAGCTAGTGCATGCGAAGAAGACAAAGGAAGTGTGTAGGAGCAAGTTGCCCACAATTGATGCCACTCCCTTACCTCCTCCATTCATGAGTGAGCTTCCTTATGATTGCTGTTTAATTTGTAGAAGTCAGCCTGAGTAATATGTTTGACTTGAACCCTGTTGTTGTTTTCTTGATCTAAGACTTGAATACCAACTGTTGTTTGCCCTACAGGTAGAAGGTATAAGCAAAAAGCAGAGCAAAAAGCATCTGGAGGTCAATTTAGATCAGCAAGACATTGTGGGGAGGGGGTGAAGAGTTGAAGACTTAAACAACGCCCCATGGCTCCATTTCCCTGTAAGTAAAAAAATTGGGGAAATTCAATCAGGGCACTCCATGGTGCAACATGGCAAGCTTTTGAATTGCACCAAATTCTTCATAAATCAGAATGGAAAAGCAGCTAATACTAATGTATGTTTCAAGCAGGGTGTTCATAAGTATAATTTGTTTTTTTGTTCACTTTATATTGTTGTCTATTGCCATGTAGACACATAGCCTGACTCTGAAAACCCACTGAGAAACCGTGTATTCTGCATGTGTCTCTTCTTCATGCGTTAAAAAGCATATGCTACTTTCTATCCATATGTTGCTGTTTAGTGTCCTGAACAGCAAGTTTCAGCTCACTTTGGCCCCAGATTACTGCCAGTGTCATTGCACTGATCTTTCTAGGTGGTGTATCTGCCTCTGATCCGCCCTCTTTTCTCCATGGATCACAGACCTTTCAGGGTGCACCATGGGTGACCTTGAAGGCTGCAGCAGTTCAGGTAGTTTCTGCTCTGTCTCTTTCCTCTAATTACAGATTTTCCTACTGAAGGAGCTGCTGGATACAGTACAGTGCAGCGATGTCTCCTGAACCAAGTGACTTTTGCAGCCTTCTGTATGTTTTGTTACATGGTTTGTCTGTCCTAATTCATTACTTTGCTTCTGAGACACATCCCTCATGTTACTTTTACAATAGAAGTCTATGCTCTCCTGTTATATACCGCTTGGGATTCCAGTGGCATTCAAACAGCCTTATCGTGAAGGAAATGCTTTTATAGACATTTCTACAGTGTTACATTCTGAAGAAGCTTTCTGAACAGGTTATAGTAGCCATATACTGTATATTTTTTTTAAAAAAATGTGAGAAATAACTCAATCTGTTCTCACCTTTCCAGTTTGTTCCACAGTTTTTGTCTCTCTTTACTGGAAATGTAAATTGGAGAGGGGTGTCCGGGGGGGGGAGGGGGGAGAGAGAAAGAGAGAGAGAACGTAACTGCAAACTGTGTCTTGAGCTTTTGAAATGAGAACTTTTATTTTCATTGAAAATATTTTTTTCTCATCCTCTGATAGGGAAAAGCAAAAATGTAATGGTCTGAATAATGGTGTTATTCAAACTGTGGGTCGGGACTCACTTGGTGGTCGCGATCTGATGTTAGGTGGCTCGCAGAAAGTTGGAAGCAGCCATCTTGGAAACTGCAGACCTTATGCTTGTTCTATTCCTTTTGTTGTGTTTTAACCATTTGAATTTTAAAGTGAGGGTTTTTTTTTAATTTTGTTTTTAGTTCAGTGCTTTTCTACCATATTTTGTCCTAATCTTGCTTTCTGTCAGAGATGTTTCATGGTTGTACAATTGCTGCAGTCTAAGAATGCCAATTTACATTTCAGGAGTGTCATTTTATGATGTCATAATTACAGCACTTCCTGTTTGATGATGTCACTTCCTGCCACAATATCATTTCCAGTGGGTTCTGACATGAGTGCCACTCTAAAAAGTGGGTCCCGGTCTAAAAAGTTTGAATACCATTGTCTAGCTACTAGATTCATCATTTTTCCATTACATGCTAATTGTTTTTTATACCTGTTTTCAAACTTGGCTGAAAAAGTAAAGGTTTCTACAGAGTTTGTAGTTGTACTTACACGTGGTATAGTCCCGTGAAAGTTCTCAGCTGTATGTGCATCTACTCAGTTGTAAATCCCACAGTGTTCAGTAGGGGATATTCCAAGGAAAGAGTGCATAGGACTGCATTGTAAAAGCTGTGAATCACAACTTTTCATGGTTCACATCTCCTCTGGCATGAATGCGCTAGATGGTCTTGGGCAAGCCACTTCCACTTAGCTTCACCTGCAATATGGGGATAATAATATTTCGCAGAATTGTAAGGATTACTTATGGGATGTGGTGGTGCAGCGGGTTAAACTGCTGAGTTGCGAGCTTGCTGACCGAAGTGAGCTCCCGTTGCTTGTCCCAGCTCCTGCCAACCTAGCAGTTCGAAAGCATGTAAAAATGCGAGTAGATAATAGACACCACTTCAGTGGGAAGGTAATGGTGTTCTGTGCGCTCTGGCGTATAGTCATGCTGGCCACATGACCATGTAAGCTTGTCCTCGGACAAATGCTGGCTCTTCTGCTTAGAAACAGAGATGAGCCCCCCCCCCATATATCACATTTAATTGGCTGCACATTTAATTGGTTATAATAGTTGGAGCTTGTATTCAGTTAATTTGTGTTTGGAAAAAGTGATAGGATAATGACATCTGGTCATTCAGTGACAATTGGCTATACAAGCAAGCAGTTGTGGACATTCGTTCAGAGTTGAGAAAATCCAAATCTGGTACTCCAAATAATTTTTTTCACTGCATATGCTGATTTTTTTTACAAATACTACTGATTAGAGCAATTACATAAATTACAGATACAAAAAAGGAAACAAAATCTAATGTTGTGGGACAGATGTCTGCAAGCTTATGAAGTTTGCACATGCCTCTTTGCTCATGGCAATTACACTTCTGTCTGGCAGTGTTTTCTTAAGAAAAGATGCCTGACTTCCTGAGGTGGTGGGGCATGCTTGTTACCTATAGCTGCTTCAGTTCACTCCACTTGCACTGCAAATGTATGTAGTGATTAGTCAGTGTTCACAATAGTTGAGGTTTTTTTTTGTATAGAATGGCTCTTATTTTGATAAGATCTCAGACATAAGACTATTTTTGAAATACTAGGCATAGGACAATAGGAACTAGCAGTGATGCCTGAAATATACAGATCTCTAAGTCTTAGATCAGCTATGAGAACTCTCCAGTATTAATCCTATCCAAATGATAGTTTGTACTGTAACTTTAGCTAGTGACTTGCTTTATCTGAACAGGCCACTACAGATTCCTGCCATTCAAATCCCAACAAACACATTTCTTCTTTTTCTCCAGGGTATGCGTTATAATGAAGCATGGAGGTGCTTTTTGATGCCACTGAAAATGTTTGTAAAAAGCGCTCCTCCTTTTGCCTCATTCTAAATGTTCATTTTTAGTACTTTGATGCACATTTGAAAGCCTCTAGACATTTTTGTAACTATCCATTGCATATCTGAGTCACAAACGCTACAGTCCATGACCATTAGCTCTCCAGTACCGTCATTTCATTCCAATCTCAGCTCTTCTGTGCCTTTTAATATATCAGGAAAACTAGTAATAAATAAAAACAGATATTTAGAAGACTTTTCTCAGCTACTGACCTTTACTTCCTAATAAGGAGGCTGTTCCCTGGTAGCTCTCTATAGAGAATGCTGCTTCAGTTGGAATAGCTTTTTCTTTAGTTTTTCCACATTTGATAGAAGAGTGACATAAGGCTTAAATTAGAGAATTAATTGGAAACCTCTTAGGTGTACTTGGTTTCTGGATGACTGAATCAGAGTTCTTGTCTTGAAAGGTTAATGAGTTACTCAATATTCTTTGCTGTTTTGCAGAGGTAAAAGCAACATTTCCTGATTTATTTACTATTTTAATCTCTTGTTTCTGTTTTAAATGAAGTGTTGGAGTACAAGCATAAAATTGTATTCAACAGCTTGTCACTTAGTAGATGGATAGAAAAGTGCCACTTAGATAAATACTCACAGTCAAATAATGCAGAATTAATGATGTTCTGTACTATTTTTGTTCCTAAATGCCAATGCTGCATTCTACTTAGTTGCACATTTAATTGGTAATAATTTTAATTATATTCTTGCTTGAGAATGAAGTGATGGAAGAAAACTAATGGTATAAACTGGGATCTTTTCACCTCTGGATTAATTGTTTCAACCTGACTGAAAAATATTTTCTCTGCTTATAGCCTAGAATGAGGGAGTAAAAGACGCATGTGCTTTCACCCTAGTTTTCAGAGAAATCCCACTTGTTGACATCAATCTGTTGACACTAAGTGATAGTCATCAACTTGTTGACATCAATCTGTTGACACTAATTGATGGTCAACACAATGTTCTTATTAAATGAATGAATTGACTGAGGTTCCTTTCCTTTCTCCATAGTGAAGTTGTCAATCCGTGTCAGTGCCTTTGTTACAAATGGAATCATTGTGAATACTGTTCTTTTTAAAGAAGCATTTGTTAGAAATGGCCTATTATTCTTTAATTTATTACTACTGTTTATTCCTACCATACCACTGACTCATTTGGCCCAGTATTGTCTATTTCTACTGCAAACCCTCTCCAGTTCTCAGACAGAAATACTTTCCAGTACTGGGACCTGTGATCCTTATACCTAGAGATTCAAGAGATTGAACCTCAGACCAATATGTGAAGCATGTGCTCCAACACTCTGATAGGCACTACTTCAGTTCAGAAGTGTTGAATGGCTAATTATCAGTTCAAGTTAACATCAGTTCTATGTCTCCTGTAATCTAACCCATTATAGTGCAAGTCTTCTATTTATTCAGAAGACAGTAGCCAGGAGCAATCTCGTTTCAACTATTCGGTAAATAGAACAGTACAGTACTTTGCCATTGACCAATAACTACATGATATCTTGTGTACCTATCAACTATAGTTTTTTTCTCAATTATTTAAGTAACTGCCCTGTACTTTGCCATTGATCAGTAACTATATGATACCTGGTGTACCTACCTACTATGACTTTTCTTCTCTCAATTACTCTAGTATCAATGCCTTTAACACTGCAGTGAAACTTTGTGTGTGTGCACATGTATATCTGAGTGTATTATTACTACATTAAATTAAGCAACAATTTAGAATCATAATCACAAAAGAAATTCTGATTAATATTTTGAAAATACTTTATAAAAACAAAACAAAAAGCATGATGCCATGCACCTTTTAAACTATGCCAAATAGGAACCTCTTCACAATTGGCCTGAGAAGTATGCCCGATTATTTCACATCACTCTAGGTTGACTTTCTTTGTCCATCATAGTCCATGTATTTGGCTTGTTCTCAAGCATAAGAAACAGACATAATTTATTATTTTTTTAAAAGCACACTATTGAAACTATTTCTAGCAGAAATAAGACACATATGGGGTAAAAATTATTGATGGGAAATTAGCACATATTTTAGTTTTGAACAGATGCATGGATTTTCCATTTCTAGCTAAGCTTTCCTAACAACAAATATGATACAGAGATCTCATTTGTGTACTTTAACTAGTCACAGGTTAACATTTTGACTTCTACAATTGCTATTCATTTGACCACTACAAAACAAATCCATTTTGTTTATTTTGCAAAATTTCCATTTTCCAGTGATTCCCAAAATTACCTGGGCCACGACCCTTCTGCAACATCTTCGTCCTGGTTCAGCCAGACACTGCCATCTTGAATCTCATGAAATTTTACAACAGCCAAGAAGGCGGCACCCAAATCATGTGAGATTTTGCGAGATCCAAGATTGTGGTGCACAAGAAAACAGATAGGAGGGGCTTCTGGGGACATCCTGCGGTGCTCCTGAGAGTGTGCTGCAATGACATAAGGTGTCACAACTCACACTTTGGAAACTCCTGCTATAGTTGTTACACTCCTCATACCTTATATTCATGCCCTAAATCACTGGTTCCTGAAGATAAATATGTCCAAGTATTTACAGGCTTCTCCAAAGTCCAAGGAGGCACCCCTCCCCTCAGGAGGATTTCTGCCTCCAACCACATAAAAGATATTCATATTTCAGTGGGATAGCTAGCTGTAGACCCTGCAAGAATAGCTGAGCTGGGTTTACTTGAACAAGCTCCTTTTGAAACCAAATGTTTTTTCCCCCTCCTGTGGTAACAGGATGTAAGCATCTTGTCTTGTGTGCTCCCTGAGGCACCTGGTGGGCCACTGTGAGATACAGGAAGCTGGACTAGATGGGCCTTTGGCCTGATCCAGCAGGACTTTTCATATGTTATGTTCATCCCTCCTCCTGCAGCCCTGCTCTGCTAGATTTAGCAACGGCTAGAGCTGTGTGTTCAGTGAGGGGAAAAAGAGTTTTTTAATCAAGATTTGCTTGGGATACTGAGGTGAGGCCTGCTTCTGATTATCCCGATCTCCAGCATATAGCTAGGTGCTTGTTCTTAGCTGGCTCCACCTACTCCATGTGAGATTGGGCTTTTAGCTGGAGGGGGTGGCATCTTATGCAGCTGGGGGCTGCTGGCTACCCAGGTGGGCATTCTGCTTTGATACACAAGGGATACAGATCCCTGCCCACCCAACACTTTCTGCAGCCTGGGCCTGTCTGGTCGCCGTATTTGGGGCCGGGTAGGAATTTTTCTGCCAGTCTGATTGCCTTTGGTTGACAGTTTTTCGCCTACCTCAGACTGTGGTGGGGTTCAGGGTTCTTACGTTGTGTTTCTGCTAGCATTGGTCACTTTATTGCAGGTTGGTGCAGGCACAAAGGCTTGAAGGAGGCTTTTTGGTGTGCATCCGTAGGTCAGCTAAGGCATGGCGTGACCCATCGACAGCTCCGCAGTTGCTCACCGGTGCATGGGTCTGGCAGAGATTCTCGTAGCCTCAAGCCTTGGTCTGGTCGGAGCAGGCCTGCGGGTGTGCTGCCTCTGCCCCCGTGGGGGTTAACCATGAAAGGTCGCGCCCCAAGGCGCAGGCCTTGAGTCAGGATGTTTCGCCCTCCTTGTGGTTGGCTAGTGGCTGACCCCCCACCTTCAGCAAGGCCTTGTCACCATTTTCTTTGCCTTAGCTTAATGGCTGCCGGTCACTGGCTACTCTTCCTCTGTATCAGGTGTAAAAAAGTGGTGCATTCCTCCATATCTAATTGTTTCACGTGGTTATTTGGGGGATGCACAGCTAATGCTTTTTACAAGCACCTCAAATTCATCACCTTGGACGGAGGATCAGGGTGCTGCAGGTGAGCCCCAGGCCAGATCATGACTCAATGTACCTCAGAAGTTTTCTTGAAGTACTACATTTGTTTGGCATCCCTCAGCACAGAATGGCATGGTGAGGCATGTTGAATGTCAGCTGTCCAACTGTTGAGGTGCCTCATGCCAAACCCCTTGGCCTGCAGAGCTGGCATGAGTATGACAACATCAATGCTCCTCAGTGAAACAAGATTACAACCACACAAGCCCAAAACCAGTAAATATGGCTGTTTTAGTAATATAAATAAGGCTGCAATCCTATAGGCTTTCCTGGGCATAAGATTTATTGACCAGTAGGGCCTACTTCTGCATAGACAAGACCCAGGAGTGTGCTGTGAATCCTTTTATGTGCAAGTCTAATATTCCAAAGACAATCAAAGTAATATTCTTCTATTCTGGATTTTTTTTTCCAGGTTGCATGAATCTTACTTATCATTCCTCCTTTTACAAGGCCTGGCAGTTTTGCAAAGACAAGTGTACATAACATATAATTTATTAAAAGCTACAGGTTGCTGAATATATTGTAATATTTTGTGGAGCAATACTGCTAAAATATGCACACAGTCCCTGGGGTTTCAATTTTCTTTTCAGGCCTTGGGTGCATTTAGTTCAGAACATTGTCCTAATTATATAAAATAGTGCTGGCTGCTCTGACGCTCATTTATTACCTCTTATTTTACCAACTGGTCTCTCACTCTTCACTAGTAAATTGCAAAATCTTTCCAGGTGATGGATGCTGGCATTTCTTCAGCAATTGGAGATGGTGGCAAACATACAAATGCTAAATGCCATTTTGGAATGTGTTTACAAAAAAATATTGTATCCAAAGTAGAGAGAATAGTTGGGTAAAGCTTGGCCTACTTGGCACTGGTTTTATGTCAGGTGGTGTCAGGGGCGTAGCTAAAGAAGTGCAGGGGAGTGCAATTGCACCGGGCAATAAGCTGAGCTTGACACTAGTGGCCAAAATGGTAAAAATCTTGGTATGTATAAATAATAACAATGTTATATACCTTTTGATCTGTAATTTAATGCAGAATGCAGTGAAGCAAAATGGAGTGTAATATCTTTACTCCGTCAAACATTATGGCCAAAAAAACCCCAGAAAATGAAATTACAACTGTCATGTAAAAATTTGTTTAAATGACTATTTTTAAGAATAATATTGTCATGTACTGTATATATCATTTGATGTGAAATTTCATACAGAATGCAGTGAAACAAATTATGTGCAATATCTTTATTCTAACAAAAGTTATGGCAAAAAAAAAACCCAAGAAAATGAAAATAGAATTGTGATGTCACTTCCTGTTGTGACATCACATCTTTGGCATCATTTTGCCTTCTGCGCCAGGCTACCATTAGCTATGCCAGTGGATAGTGTATTTTGTCCTGTAATAAGAGAGCAGGTAAACACGGATGGCTAGGGTGGCTCATAGCATTGCGTAGCGTTGCAAATGGACTTGGAAACCAAGACATAGAGGAAGAGATGAAAAGTATTAGTCTTACATAGCTTAGAGGAAGATAAAAGATTAAAATGGAGAGGCATAAATGAATAACATTATTCACTCCTTTTGTTAAGTGTTTTGATTGTTAGATTGCTTTAAGCTTTTCAGACTCTTCTCTGGTCTGCACAGTAACAGTGTTTTGGAGGTAGAGGTAGAACCCCTTTGTGTGCATCAGTGTTGTTCCATCCTACTCATTCTCCCTCCCTTGTGATGTTAGGGGTTGATTTGCATTTTTAATTATTTGCTGTGGACAATATCTGCTGTCTATTAATGGAGTTGGAAAGGAATTTCATGTGGATTTGTTGATTTGGCCTAGGGTAGCAGGGCTACATTCATAGCGAAGGAACTTCTCAACTGTACGCTATGATTTGCTGCTGCTTTCTATAAATGATTGTTGCAACTTGTCCATGGTCATCAGGCACGGGAATTAATGGGCAGGGACCATAGCAAAGATAGCAGAGATAATATACTGCTTTCTTTTCCTCTTGGGGCTTTGAGCTTAAGAGGCAATGGAAATCTAGAGATCAGCCCACTCCAGGAGACTATGTTGCTGCTCCCACCGACTGTGGAGTGGTTGAATGGCCTATTCCACTGGCCCTTGATGCTCAGTTGGCCACTTTGGATTACTCCCAGTGGATGGGCTAGGAGATCACAGTCAGCAGTTGGGATAGCTTCTCTGGGATTCTTGCCATTGCAAAAAAGCAGTGTACCTTTGCTCATGAATGCTGTAATAAATAGATGTGGGTGAAAACTTTTTTTGGTGCATTTCAGTGTTTTCCAAAGTACAGAAAGTGGTATTATGTTTTTGTTCCAAAGGCTCATTTTTATAAGCTGCAATTGCTTTATAGGTGTACTAGGTAGGTGATATACAGTAGGTGGTACAGTAGTGGTGGTATAGGTGGTGATATAGCAGATGCAGCCTTAGTAATTGCATGTAAAGTAACATGCATGTAAAGGTGTTAGAGAATTGTGGAGAGTTGGGTTGTTGTTGTTTTTTTGCAGATTTTGGTTTTTTAACCAAAATGAGAAGTGCAGAAAGTGGTGTTGTGTTTTTATTTTGTAATCACTGAAAGACCCACCTCTAATAATCATATTGTGACAAGCTGTAACCCCTATCAGCCTTTACTTTGTTTCCTTCTTCCGCCTTGCATCAGTCCACTATGGAAATAATGCACTGCCAGCAGCATAACGGATTGCAACAACCAGGAATGAAGAAAATCAGAACAGGAAAGATACTGTATTTTCTAATTACTAAGGCAATACTGCAATCAATGGTAACTAAATCAAATACAGCTTAGAAAACTATTAATGTCTACTTACATTTCTGTTGAAAAAAGGGGTTCGGTAATTACACTTCAATTGGCATTGCTTCAACAACTGAAAAACTGTAGCAGGAAATGGCTTCTATTTCCATTTCATTTGAAATCAAGTGAAGTTTTTTATTCTTTGTTCAAATTAAGTTCCATTGTGATTGATGAACTTAGAGACATGTCTTATCACATGAATAAGGAGTGCTGAAGGAGGGGACTTTACAGGGCGGGTGTCTCTCAGTTGCCCATGGTGTATCCTGAGACAGATACAGTATATTTTCTATTTTACGAAGTGTGAAAGTCTATAAATCAAGTTCTATTGGCTTTCCACTTTAGGTGCTATTGTACTTTTTAAAAAAATCCACAGTGTTTTCATTATGATCCACACAATATTACATTGCGATTTCAGAGACACAATAACAGTTATATGACATCATTTAAGGATTCTGTGTGGCAGTGATGGATGATTGGACTCTTGGTTAGTATCCCTTGCTAGGTCTTTTGAATCAATTTTTAATTATCATCCTTCTGTTTGCCCTCTTCCACTTCAGGAAAGCAGTTCACACTAGAAATTAAAATTTTCCTGCAACCAATTTACAGTTTATTGCATACTAAACCACTTCCAATAATTCTCACCTACCACAAAATGTATTTTATGAAGAAACATTCAACATATTGTTTTTGTTTTGTTTTAGTGGTGTTAATTCAGATTATGAGCACTGACAATGAAACCTAAAGAAGAAGAGAAGTGGTAGGCCCCTTCCCTACAGGATTTCCTGTCACTACACAGAAATGTGATGTAATTGAAAGGTTACTTCAGAGATGCCATATATAAAGCCTGCAGACTGACTGTGCACCATGGAAACTCTTTATCTGGCCCATGTGATAATTGGGCTTTCCCACCACTACCCTTTCAGCTGAGGCTCTGGGAGGAAGTAATGGAAGGAGACCTCAGAAGGCAAGGAATGCTACAGAGGAAGGGGCAGACCAAGGGGGTATGAGTGGAAGACACTGCCAAGGTGCTGGGAGTGCCCGGTTATCACCAGGCCATGAACCTAGACTAGCTGCTAGAGGAGACAACAGTGAGAATGCCAACAGGAAGCAGAATCTTGCGTTTTTGCTGTCTGCTTATTGTTAGCATTCTCACTGTGGCCTTGTCTAGTGTTCCTCTAGCAGCTGCAACTCTAGGTTCTTGTTTGCTTCCTTTTTCAAAGTGTTCCAAAGCAAATGAAGACAAAGCTTCTGTTGGCACAGCATTTGCAAATTAAGAGAGGTGATTCATGAGTGTGATGGGAGGAATTCAAGTAGGGTTCCTTATTATCTGTGGTTTGAGTATATACTGTAGCAGCAGGAACATACCCACTGCAGATACTGGCAGATGCCTATGTATCCTGCAGCATCTTCTGACATGCTGCCCTCATCTTAATTGAGAATTCCTACCTTCTGACTACTGTCTATTCCCCTTTGTGTGCATTTCCACCCTGACTCAGAGCTGTGACTCACGTAGTAAGAATCCCAGCTTCTCAACATTGACCCCCACATAAGATATTAAAAAAGTTGAATTGCACTGCCACACGCAAGTGAACAGAAGTTTGACTTTGCAGGTTGACTTTGCAATTCTCCCTAGCCATCAACACAAGCAAAATTAACCACACTTACCTCAGGGGAGCAAACCAATACTGAATCCCAGCTCTTCACCATCCCTGCCAGACATGACCATCCTGGCTAGCAACATCTGTACCACACAAGCAATCTGGAGTGAGAGAAACTCTCACAACAATCCAGTTATATAAGGAGCAAAAAATTCCCCCCCAGCAGCCTGCTAATTTCAGTCTATCTACAAAGGGGTGGTGGTGGTTAAGCTTCACTCAATAAGCTGGATGTGGAATGGCTTATACTGGGGAGGAGCTGCAATAGCTCACAGAATTCCATTTCAGCCTTTTGAACAGTCAGTGGGTTGTCTTGATCGTCCTGCCCTGCCTCATGTTGGGCGGATGGAGCGAAGCCGCTACCGTGTGCAAACTGTTTAGAGACAAATATTTCAAAAATAGAATTATTCACTTTTTAAAACTATATAAAAGTAGAAAAAAATAATTCTGAGTTTTTTCTTCGACTGAATAGAAATCGAACTCAGTGGGTTTCACAAATAAAGCTTTTGCTGTGTGTCTGTTGCTGTCAGCTACCTTTCACCCTTCATCAAATTGCTTGTGCAACTAGCCTTAGGTTGTCATGAGCTTTTCGCTGTCTATGTATGATCAATCTGAGTTGCTTTTTGGAAGTAGTCAAGCATATAGTGTCAAACACTGCAGAAAAGATTTGAGTCTTGCAGATTGAATTTGGATGTTGCTTTCTCCCATTGATTGATATGGAACATTATTGCCAGGGCTGACATTATCACTAATACATTCTTTAGAGGATACCCACTCATATGAGCTTGCTGATGGAAGGGATTTTGCCTTTTGCTGCTGTGTTACTGCAGGATGATAAACAATAGAGGAGTCCTACTGCTAGAGGGGGGCAGTGACACAAAGGGCCAGACAACAGGTTCACTGGGAATGGGCTGGCAAGGAACCCAGTGGGCTCAGCGAGTGGAAGGAGAGGATTTAGGGGTTGTATTGGTGATCTCAGAGAGAAGAACAGGAAAAATGTAAGTGGGAAAAAAATCTCAAGCTGGTAGCAGAATTAGGCTTTCACATGCACTCTTTTTATTTTCACTATAAGAAGAATTGGTAAATTTAGGGCGCAATCCTAACCAACGTTCCAGCACTGACATAGTCGTGCTAATGGGGCATGTGCTGCAATCTGCAGTTGGGGGGAGCAGTCAGAGAGGCCTCCTCAAGATGTTTGTTCCCTTACCTGAGAGCTGCATTGCCCTTACTCTGGTGCTAGAAAGTTGGTTAGGATTGCTTAGTCTATACCAAGTGCAATTGAATGGTGTATTTCTGTTCCTTCTTGTTGCACATTTGCCGCTGGAAAGAATAATGCTTTTTGGACATGGTGTCAGAGAGATGACATGTTCAGATAAATATGGGTGATGCATCACTTTGTTCCCACATTGAGGGAAGCAGAATGTCCCCATCTGAGAGTGTTACTGCACTGGTATTTCTTTGTAGTAAGTAATGTCTGAATACACTGGAGGAATGACTGTTGTAGCAGGTAAAGTAGGGGGTGGGATCAAGAATCACGAGGCATCAGTCGATTAGGAATCACTAAACCCAGGAACTCTTGCTCTGTCCTTAGCCAGAAAACCATGAATAAGAAAATATTTAATATTTTGACTAGAACACTAAAATGCCAGAGGCCCTTGTAATTCCATTTTATTTATAAAATTCAAATCCTGCTCTTCCTTCAGCTGTCTTATGCCAACTTACATGTGGCTCTCAGGCATACATTCACTGACTAGTGTGAAATTTCCTTAGCGTTCATTATCCGCAGCTCTGATTCTTGTCCATGAAGAATGACCAATTTGCCATGGCCCTGGAATACTTACAGAATTCTCCGATTTGCCCATTAAGGATTAAGAACTTCTGTCCCCTGGTGCAGCCACGCCTGCCTATTAACTTTCCTATGTTACACATACCTCAGCTGCGTATGTCGGCAAAAGCTGTCCACAATGTTCCTTTGACTGAGAAGTTGGTATAGTACTGAGCAGAGAGAAGAGAAATTCATTCCTGTATTTTTATCCTGTTGTTTGGCCCAAAAGGTTCTCAAAGTAGTTATGATGGAAAACAAGCAATAAAATACAAAAGAAGCCCATAATGAACTCAGTTCAGAACACATTTTTCTAACAAAAGGACAGATAGCCATAGCCTGGTGGCGTAGTCAGAGGGGTGCAAAAGCGTATGTTTTTTTGGCTTCCAACCTAGCTGTGTAAGTGGCACCCTCCCCCTCACTACTGGGAGCCAGTTGGGGCAATGAAAAGAGCACAAAGCCTCTGTATTGTTTTCATTGCCCTGACTGGCTCCAGCAGCGAGTGGGAAGCTTACATAGCTCGTTCGGGAGCTATAAAAAAACTTAAGGTTTTGCATCCCTCTGGCTATGCCACTGTCACAGCCAACCAAGAGTAGCAAACCCAGGTATCATGCTGCAAAATTTGACTTCAAGGAGCCAAATGTCGCGTGTTGATTTCCTAATAGTCTAGTTTTGTGAATTAGATGTTTCATAAAATGAGACCTCATTTTCATTATTATTGGGATAATAGATAATAGTCCTTCTGTAGAAGCCAAGGACTTTTTTTTCACCCACAAGCCACAATTACAAATGAAAATGAAGCAAATACATTTGCTGTGAGGGAGGAAAAACAAACCACCCAAAAACTTTTGGAAAAGCAAATGTCAAAACAAATTAATGGTACTTTGTGTCTAAGAAGTAAATTATGCAGTCTCTGAGGCTTGTAGGGAAATAATAACTTTTATGCCTGTACTTGCCTGTAGATGGATTTGTATTATCAAATCCTGCCTATGTAGTTACAAGAGAATTGGTTTAGATTGCATCCTGCAACTGCCAGGCCTTCGAACAGTTGAACTGAAATTATTTGTTGTCCCCTGGAGTTATTTCAGTTATGATGGTGTAATATCATGCTGAGATTTATATGAAAATGAATTTTAATTTCTAATAAGGTAACCATATGTTTTGGAGTTATGTTGTAATAAAGTGTCATAAATAATTATTGTTCCAAACAAATTCAACCTTGCAGTCGTCAGTTCTTATGTTTAACAGCTCACTTGTGAAACAGATTGCTACCGTCGCCGCAAGATTTATCTTTTAAAAATACTCAGAATTGCAGTAAAAAGGCACTTGAGCTACTATACCTAGATATTCCACTCATTCAGTAAATGTACCTGTCCCTTAGAATTTATGTTCTGCCACGGGTGGGTGGATGTCGTGAAGATCTACCATTACTTTGCATGTGTTAATAATTAGTGAGTGGGAATTTATCTTTTGTTTGGTGCTAGGTGAATGAATATATTAATCTAGTCCCCATTAAAGTCAAGTGGAGCCTTAGCATTGACTTTAGTAGTTTATGACCTAATTTGAGCACTATCTGTACTAAGAAATAAATGTAGAGGATAGGTTACAACTGTGGTGTCTGCACATCTGATATCGTGATAACTCTTGAGCATTGGAGACAGAAACACCGGTGTACATTTCAGAAGTGTGTTGAAGTTTGTTTAACAATATGCTCTTGTTATTTATGTCTCATCTTTGTGGAATAAATCTATTTTTCAAAATGTACAAAGTGAAATATATATAAAATTTAAAATCAATGAAAGTAAAATATATGCATATTTTAATGGGACTTATTTCCCATTTACTCAGTATAAGAAAAAAAAGCTAAGTCCATTGTAAGGACTAGTGAATGTAATATGGTATAATATTTCATTTTGAATGACAAAGTGCACAGGTTTATCACCAGCATGTTCACATTTTGCATCTATTCTCCATATGTTCTATGACAGGACAGTCAGTGGAACATGTTTTTCCAGGCATGTATTTCTTTCATCATTCTCCATTGGAGAAATTGTACCTCTCCATTGAGGAAAATGGTATTCACTGACTATGGATTTTCCTCAGGAGCCTTAGGTGAGAGACTGTGTCATGCCTTCTGAAACTCTAGCACTGCTACAGTAGCAATGGGTTCACTCATCCACATGCCTTTAACCAGAGACGTCATCCAGGCACGCCAGGAACCGGAACACCTGGATGATTGGCAGCCCTCCGCCCCTATGGCGGAGGCCAGCCACGCCTCCCTGCGCCTCAAATCGCTCCATTTCAGAGCGATTCGGACGCGCGGGAGGGCGGGTGGGCGGGCTCAGGAGCAGCTCACCCGTCCTCGGGAGAGGCGGCGAAGCCCGGGCCCGTCCGCGGAACTAGCGGAATGGCATACTGGGCCATTCCGCCAGGATGATACCGCTGCCTTTAACCTTTTTCAAAGAACTGCTAACCGATTTGTGAGGCAAGACTTGCCCTTACGGAAGCTATGCTGCCACTTTCTCAGCAAATCTTGTTCTATATATTACAAGATTTTATTCTTGATTTGGCTTTCCACCATTTCGCCTGAGAACAGATGTTAGGCTGTCTGGCCTGTAGTTTCCTGGGTCTCTTTTCTCTCCTTTTTAAAAGATTGCCATTACATTATTTATCCTCCAATCCTAGGGCACATTGCCCAGTTTTACAGAACAATATTTTAGTTAGAAGTTCAGTAATTTTACACTTTAGTTCCTTAAGAAGTTTTGGGTGGATGCCATCTTGGCGCAGTGATTTGTTAATCAAGAATTCGTCAATATGTTTTGATATGTCCTCTCTCTTAACCTCTATTTGAACGATTTCTTTGGTCACCCCTCCTGGGGAAGGGGAGGAGCTGTTCAGGCTGTGCTATCTGCCCAAGTTTTTCTGCCATGAAGACAACTGTGAAGAACACTTGGGCAGCCCAATACTGTCCTGTACTGTAGTGAAGAATTTTATATAGTCATTCTTGTGTAATTGGCTTTAAAATTATGCTATATTTTACATTGAGCTGTGATCTAGAAATTACAGTTCCTCTCATTGTTCAAAGTATTGGTTTGTGAGGAATGCAAAGACCTGACCAGTTCCTCCTTAGAAAACAGGAATTGTATTCCCTGCATGGTCATTGGAAGAACCAGCTTTAACTTTTACTATATGTGGGCATGAAGCCAAAATTTGTCTGTTGAATATGTATGTGTTTATTTGTATATTGCAAAATATAAGGGTGAGCAACACTCTATGTCTAGGAGGGCAGTAGCAAGCAACCAAGCTCAACCTAACAACTGGGCAGTGCACTTTAAGGTGTCTTAAAATAAATACTAAAATTGAATCTCAATATTCAAACTGTTCGGTTTCTCCTGTGTAAGTATGGCTTTAAACTGGGAGCTGGGAGGAGGGGTACTAACAGATTCCTTCCACCAAAGGAACAGGCTTGGAGTGTCCATTTATGTCCGTTTACTCTGAGTAATGCCCCAGTCACTGCAATGGGGCTACTTGGATCTGTGCCAATGAAATAGCGCAGATCCTAGCAGTCTGGTGTAATGCCGATTGCTCGGGGGGAGGGTAGGATTTGGGCTAGTCCCAAATTTCTCTGCCGGAGGCTAGTCCCAACCTGTCCTTGGCCCAGTCCATCCACTGACCTCCCTTTCACCACCCCGGTCCACCCTGCTACCCCTGCCCTTCCCACCCACCTCCCACACCAGCTGCCCTCAGCCAATGCAAACTTACCTTCCCAGGGCGGTACAGAGGCTTTATTTGGCCTTCATGGGCTGGCATTTATCCTTGGGCTGGTCCAGCCACCCCCTGACAAGGCTGGTGTAAGGGGCTTACACTGGCCCAGCACAATCTTAGGATTGTGCTCTCAATTTCTCCGCTATCTCCCATTCCCCCTTTAACTCCTATTTTTCCCTCTCACTGTCCAGGAGGCCAACTGCTTCTCTAGTAGGTTTCCTGCTTCTAAAGGGTTTTTTGGGGGGTGGGGGGTGGGAGAATGTTTTTTTCCTTTTATTGTTGCTGGCCACGTTCTCCTTAGTCTTTCTTTGCCTTCCACATTTTCTCTTGAATGGAGAAAGGAGAAGGAAAGAGAAATATGTATAGTCCGGTAGAACAAGCTTCTTTGAGCCTTCATTCCTCTTTTCCACGTTTTTTGAAACAGTGACAAGCATGAGATACAGAAAATATATTTATATGCTGGAGTACAAAAGGAAGCTATTCAAGATTCCATCTTCCAGCTTTCCAAACTTGTGTTTGATAATTGAAAGAGGATTATTTATTAATTTTTATTTTTTTAAAAAATATCCCACCTTTCCTAAGCCGAAGCAAATGCACATGGCATCTTGCAAAGATATACAATATATAAAACAATTTGGGTTACCACCTGTATTCTAGATAGTTCCAGTTGTTAAGATTTCTCCATAATTGTTTCCAAGACCCTGAACACAGAGCTTTCTCATATTCAGCTGCCTTATAGCAGCTTAGATCATCTGATGCACATGACAGCTGATGCACCTGTCTTATCAGATATTCCCTACTCTGACCAATAACAACTACTTTGATCAGGCTTGAAGTGCTTCTTCTGTCCATGTTCCCTGAGATCTTTTTAACGGGTGCTACCAGAACATGATCCTGGGCCCTTCTGCATACAAAACATGTATTCTGCATACCAAACAGCATTGTGGCCCCCTCCCAGGATAACTTAAGAGTTATCAATCAATTTCACTTGCTCCAGTCATTAGTGATAAACAGTTCAATGTTTGCTGTGGTGTCAGAAAAATATATATTGCTTTCTAACATGAGAGCTAGAGCTAGCCAATACTAGCTGATCATAACTTTAAAACCATAAACTGTTAGGTAACAAGTGGGGAGCATTCATCCATGTAATCTTCCTTATTTAGTCCCCTTATAAATTCATATTTTTTAAAAAATCCCCCTCTGTTCATTATGTCATCAGGATATCTTTCCAGTGCACATGTTGGATTTCTGCCTTTGAATTTTTTTTTCACTCAATAGTATTGCATTTTTTCCCCTCCAGCTGACCTGACATTATCACTGTATGCACAGCTTTGCTTGTGTTATTTCTGAACTCTCATTGCATCACTGATGGCCCATATTAAGCTAAGGGCTTGAGGCAGGTTTAAACTAGGTTAGTCCTCACTTGGCCAATTGTGAGGCATTTTCATTTTCACAAATGGATAACTACGACATTCTGTTTCTCCTTTGTCCTTCATACTGAGATTGTATGGATAGATTATTATACTGTAGTTTATACATGTTCTTTCAATAAGCCTGGTTCACCAAAAGTCAGTGGACCCCCATTTTATGATGGTGATCCATTCTGGAGATACCATTGCATTGTGGTGTGTAATGTGAATAGTAATATGACCCCAATAACACATTTTTGTTTGGGTAATTCATATAATTCATGCCAAGACCTTGGATTTTTTTTGCCACAGAACTATTTCCATCTCAGCCCCATTGATCTCAGTGGGGCTTGCTTCTGAGTAAATGTGCTTAGAATTGGGATGAATATATGCTAATGTTTTCTGTTAATTCACATAATGAGAAAAAGAATGGGCATCCAATTTAAGTAGAAGAATTAGGATATTGTTCATTAGGAATTTCGTTGGGTGAGGCAGGAACAGCAGAAGAATGGATAAAAAGTCAGATTAGGTAACAGTAGCTAAGTCTTGTTCATAGTAATAGTAGTTGAAGTCATGAACTTGAATAGGAGTGCTGTGAGAGTGAATTTGTACAACTAGATCAAATATGTTTTCACAGATGAAACTTAAAGCTTTTCTTGCTTCTGTGGCTTTGTAATGTGAATGCAAAATGTTCATTGGCCAAAATGCTAATTCACTTTCAAAATGTGTCTTTCACTTTAACATTGATCAGATGGACACAAATTGCTAAAAGACAATTACAGGCAATTTAAGCTTCATGAATGAACATGTTCTAAGAGAAACAGTCACAAGATAAGGAGTTACTGGATTCCTAAGAAAAGAATCAGGATATGACTAAACAAAAACAGGCTAAAAGAGGTTAAGGTTTGAAGGCAAGGTGTTAAAACTAGTTATTTTCAACCAGTGTGCTGTGTAGCACACTGGTGTGCCGCAAATGGTCCACAGGTGTGCCATGGGAGTTTGGGTGAGGTCATCTGTTAGTAGGGCCGTTGGGAGATGTAAGCCCCCAATAAGCATCCTGGTGTGCCTTGTCAGTTGTCAAAAAACTGATGGTGTGCCTTGACAATTTTAGTGCCTTGTCAGCGTGCCATGAGATGAAAAAGGTTGAAAATAACTGTGTTAAACTATATAGACCACACACTGAAGGGAGGAAAAGAGACTGGAGGACCCCTTTGTATAAAGGGGATCTTATTCATTTTAATGCATTCTGTGATGTTTCTCACTTGAGCTAAACAATTTGACCTGATTAAGCACAGTACTGTACATTCAGTCATAGTTATTTACAATTTTCATATCATTGATCATCCCTTTCCATGTATATTTCAATGGGATAAGCAACTGCTTTGTAGATATGCTCCTTTTGGAGGATAGCGGACTAAAAAGTGTTAACAGTGGGTTATGTGATATAGCAGTGTCCTAACTGCATTAATGGAATCTGATCACAACGAATAAATATTCTGAAAGCTCTTTTAAAAGCCAGAAGAATAGAAATGTCAATCAACACAAACAGAGCACGCATCAGGTTGTCCTTTCATTATAGTATCAAAGTTTCAGCTTCTAGTCCACCACCTGTTTAAAAAGGACATTGTTACTCCAGAGTGCTTTGCTAATTGCATTTCATTGCTTGAAAGGTCATTCCTTATAAAATGCTCACAGCTAACGTCTGTTGGCTGTTTAAATTGACCATGGGATACATACAGCATAAGAGAACACAATGTAAAGCAAGCACAGATCATAAATTAGTGTGGATTCCTGGAAGCCTGTGACTTGCTCAAGTTTCCTGTGGCAAGATTTCTAAAGTAGAAAAAAGCCAGATAACTGAGGAATAATCTGAAAATCAGAGAGCATAATTTAGCATAATGAAAGTATAGAAAACCAGAATTTCAGTCTAGTAGAGGATGGGTAAACCTATTCATCTTAAGGTGATACTTTTCTAGATTATTGATGCACCATTTTAATTCAATAATGTTTTAAAGCAGTGCTTCCCAAACTCCTACAAGGGAGTTGGGAGCACTGTAAGTGCATGTGGGGGAGGGGTTATGGCAGCAGTGTGATCCCTAGGATTGCACTGCTGCAGGGGCGGAGTGTTGTGTTTTTTCTACTTATCTCTGCCAGTGCCAGCCTCTGGGGGATGTGGATGTCTCTACAGGGCTCCCCAAGTCTCCTAAACAGTAAAAAAAAAAAATACTGAAAATGACTTCATGATTTTGATTTAAAACCAGAAGTGGTTTTCAATAGCTTATTTTGTTTACTATTTTGGAGGCTTGGGGAGCCCTGCAGAGACATCTGTGGGGCTCCCCATGCACCCCCGAGGCTGCATCCCTACCATCCCTGCAGCAGTGAGATCCTCAGGATCACATTGCTGCCTTCTCCCTCCTCCTGCCCTTTAAAGATACAGGGACAAATGCTTCCTGGCTACTGGACTGTGATCCACCAGTTTGGGAGTCACTGCTTTATGATTATAACTATGTGTAAAGTACATGACTATTGTAATGAATTTTGATCTTTACATGCTTTAATTGCTTTTGCTACAATCTGCTTACGTAGTATAGAACAGCATAGTCTGAAAAGAAATGTTCTAAGGCTCTGCCAGGAGCAGTTTGTAAATCTAAAGGGAGAGAATACCTTAAATTGGATGTCAGTACTGAAAAGGCCCTATTTCTTGCCATCATCCCTTCCTTCTCTGTGATGGCGCAGCTAAAAGACTCTTATATGATGGCCAAAGAAAACGTGGGCTACATTATACGGAAGAAAGCAGTCTCTCAGGTATGCTGGTCACAAGTTTTATAGGGCTTTAAAGGTCAAAAACAGCACCTTGAATTAGGCCTGGAAACAAACTGGCAGCCAGTACTGGAGCAGTACTCCAGTTGGAGCAGCAGTCCAACAGACTTGAACCATTGCCTTCCAGTGACCCCACAAGCCACTGCATTCTGCACTAACTGCAGTTTCCAAGGACAATCCCAAATGGAGCATGTTGCAATAGTCTGTCCTTGATGTCACCATGGCAATGATCGCTATGACTTCGTCAGAATGATCCAGGTACAGCTGCACCCAGTGAACAAGCCAAAACTGGACAAAGGACCCTTCCCCACTGGCCACAGCCGCTACCTGGATTAGTATTAAATATCCTCCAAGAACCCTCACGAATAATAGAAAAAAATGTGAGTTATTAAACCTACGGAAATTACCCCACCGTCTGAACATGACCAGAGAACAGCTCTGGCATGGTCTGGAGAGCTTTCTGAGCCTTGCTGAAGGTGCTCCTTTGCTCATAGCTTTGGCAGGGCATAGAATGGGTGAAATGTGTCTTTTCAGAAAGATGGGTGCATAATTATCAACATGTAATCCTTAAATTAGACATTAGAGGTGAGCAAAGGTCTGTTGATCACATGGCCACTGAGGAGTATAGCATTATTTCTGAGTAATTGGTAGAGGAACACAATTTGTCATCTTCTCAAAAATACAGTGTTGATGAACCTGAGCTCTTATAGCATTCTCTTTCCCACTTCACTCTGGCTGTTGGTGATAAAAAAGCTGCTCAGTGAACTAAGACCATATGACAGTTCTCATGTGCCCAATTCATCTGGCATGCAAAAGCTTAAGTGTTTTGTTACAGGGAAGTACAAAAAGCCTAAGGCCTCCAAATCTTACGAGTTTGCCAGTGATTTACAAGGCACAGGGGATTGCTTGACTGATGGCAGAAACCTTTAAGAGTTGTGTTTTTTTTAATTATTTCATGCCTGCAGTTAAGAAGGAGTTTAGAAAGGAGACGAAGATAATAATGCTGTTATTTTGTTCAATAACTGTTGAGTTCATCCACACAGTTCGGCGCTTGTTAGTGGAACTATTTTCACTATATATTTTCCCACAAATGCAATGCTGTTTATCCAAACTATGATTTAAGGCTTGGTACAGAATTTTAAGAGGTTCTACAGGGGGGTCTTTTGTCTGAAAGCTGGTAAACACAGACTGCAGTGTTGCTGAATTTCAATTGGAATTCAAAATGAAGGCCGCTGTGTATGTGGCAACACTGGCTTGGAAAGCTGCAATGGAAGCTACTCTACAAAAATGTTGGAGGAAACATTGGCCCAAATATTGGCCTGGAGGAAACAGGGCTCTTCAAACTACAGCCTGGGAACCAAATCTGACCAACCACAAGATTTTATCTGTCTTGCTGCAAGTTAAAATATTTGTCATTTTTACTCATTAGATATCATTTCTCTGTTTAAGCATGGCATTGTTTCTTTGTAAATGTCACATTGCTCTTTTGTTCTGAATCATGTCATGCTGGTTACAAAGAAAAAGATCCAAGTAAAACTTAGTCATTCATTTAAATTTAATTCATTTAAATTTATAAAACTGATTTTTTTTTCTGCCTGTAAAAATGTGTAAAATATACAATGTGGCCCTCGTAATGGAGACCCTTGGCCTAGAATCCCATTTTGGGGTGATTCTTAAGATGAAGAGGACCTTTGTGTCAAGTCTAAACACATTAATGCCATACAAAAAAAAACAACCCCAAAAAACAAAACTGAAAACGTCCCTGAGAAGATGGCTGTTTGCAATGCTCACAGAAAATGAGATTGAAAAATGGCCCTGATACAAAGATGAACCAGTCATAGAAATTTTGAGTGATGTTGTTATCACTGGAAGTGTTACGAATCACAAAAACCTCAAGAAGAAAAAGAAGAGAAAATGACAGAGAACAAAATATACCTGATGAAATGGAACTTGTTCTATTTCCAAATGCGTTGAATCGGAAGACAGCTGCACCCAACATAATGCAGTTGAACTGACAAAACGTCATATTATTCTGAATAACATTTTATAACATGAAGTTACAATCCTCTAGGCCAGCACATCACATCACTACATCTCACATCACTACAGCCTACTTTTGCTGTCACCTTCTGGGGCAACCGAACCAGGAAGTGGCTCACCACGGCACACTGGGGGGGCTAAAGTTATGGCTTTCCCAACGTCCCCTGCAGAATGGTAAGCACGGTCACTGGCAGAGGGAAACAGCAGTCTCTGAATCCAGCCCATAGGCTGGAGTTTGGAGACCGCTGGCCCAGATGATAAAGCATCAGTTTCAACCAATGTTGACTAGGAGCAAATAAAGGTATTGAGTGCAGCATGGCAAACAAAATTAAATTTCAGGCTTAGTGTTTCAAGTTTGTGCTTTTTCAGCATTTATGTGAATAATTTACAGGCTGAATTACTGTTGGAGTATATAATTTTTGTGTTTAAGTGAATAAAGTGCTGTACTAAGTATTTTACGTTAGTGTATTAATAGATTAATTGATCAGCTAATGACTCAAATTCCTGTATTTAGCAATTCCTGCATTTGGTATTTAAAGGCTTCACAACAGTAATGCTGAGTGCCAAACTGTACGTTTATTCTGTCATTCTGTGTCTAAATTTATGCATTACTCTATGTACAATAAAAAGGTTAAACACTCTATAGTATATACAGTTGGTATATGTATATCTAGTCCAGCATATCCAATAATATGGCACCGCAATAATATGGCATCGCAATGTTGTTAGATTGGGGACGCAATCCTAACCTGAACTAGAACAGCACAGGCCGCAGGCCTGCACTGTATCCAACGCAAGTTGGGACTGCACTGAAGCCTCCAAGGGGAAAGGGCACATTCACACTCTAGCCCTGGGGTAGGCGCCAGCTGACCTGATGGGCTTGTTTGGATCTGCGCCCGCTACACAGCAAGCACAGGTCTGAGCAAGCTGCACAGCCTGAATTGGGGCCGCGCAGCCCAGGGACGGGGGTTTGGATGTAGCCTAACGGCTTGGGGCTTGGATGTGGCTTGCGTCAACACTGCACGACTTGTGTTTGCGTGCACGTGCTTTATGGTTTATGTCAGCCTTAGGATTCCCTTGGATTGCACTGATCTGCAGGTAGGGGATTGATTGACTGACTGTATGTAACAGCTTCACTATACACATGAAACCAGCATATGACAAAGAAATCGTGTCCGCATAGAATGAATGCGCTTTCAAACATTTACTCTTACATCCGCAATCTGGTATAAATTCCAATGAGAGTTATTCATACATAAGGTTAAGCCTTGATTTCACTTTAAATTTTCTTCTTCATGCTAAGATATGCCCTGCATAACTTGTATGGTACAAGATGTACTTCATTACATCAACTAGAAATCTACTAGATGATGGCCCTAACAGGGGTGAAGGTAGACACAATGTCTAAATTGTCTTAAATGATTTTAAGAGATTCATCACATTATTCATCATCATTACATACTGTACATTCAGTAATATGTTTCAATTCAATACATTAAAAAATCCAGGTTTTAGTCATTTCAGTCACCTAACACTATTAAATTCCACAAATACACTAAAAGTGTGATAATTCCATCAGAGATGCAGTCAATGTCAAAAAAAGGGAAATAATATCACAAAAGTTTTTATCCCGAGGGATGAAAAAAGTGACTGGGTACTACAGGAACACAAAAATACTATGTGTTAAATGGGAAATGAAGTGAAAAATTAGGCATTTGTCAGATGAGAACCAAAGCCACGTATGAATCTTACCAGATGCTGTCAATGAATTACAGATATTCCAAAATACGAGCACTTGATCACAGCTCTGACACGGCTTCAAGAAAGGTTTTCCCCATTCAAGAGCTTGAATGTTTACCATTACTTAACACATTACAAATGCTGCTTCTCTCCATCACGTAGATGCCTATTCAGCCGTTATGCCTGAAAGAACATACAGGTTGATCTTAATTATCCACAGATTTTTAATCTGCAGATTTGGCTCAACATGGTTCAACCCCCAAAAAGCAACTTCCAGTTTTCCCCCAAAATTGGAAGTTTCGGGTTGCATGCAAACGAGCACAACTTTGGCAGGGCTCAGAAAGCCCTCAGGACCCAACCAGTGGGAGGAAATCCTCCCTTCTCCCTTCTCTGTGAACTGTTTTACTTTTTCTATTATCATTGCCCCAGTGATGAATGGGCTTACTTTTCAGAAAACTTTGCATGAGACCAGTTAAACAAAGCTGTGTCCAATTGCATCATCTAAGGCCATTTCAGAGTTTGCCATACCTCAGTATATTTAATAAGCGCTTCACTTTTGACTAGAGATGCTGCCAGATTCTTTCTGTTTCTTTATGTGTAGCTCATTGATCCAGTGTTAAATTAACTAATGAGCCTTCAAATTTAAATCTCAATAATCTCTAATTTTTGGTTCAATGTCAGTGTTACATGCTTCCTTCTTACATTATTTCAGGTAAGAAATGGTCACCTTCAATTATCTTTGATGCTGTTACTGTGCACTGATGGGGCAAAAATGTTCAAAATACAGTTGTGCCCTGGTATCCACTGATTCAGTACCCACGGATTCAATTATACCATGAATATTGGGACATATTAAAAAGATGGGGGAATATTAAATAAATCTTCTTTTTTTTACTTTGTTGCAGCAAAACCACTGCTGTGCTCCTATCTTTAAAAAGGTGTCCCCACAGTAGGTTCTGGAATGGATTACCAGCTGATACCGGGGCATGCCTGTATAAACAACTGGAGAAAATGGAAAACAGAATTGGTGCAGCCTATGGGAGGGGGGGCAATTGTGGAGCTCTCCTCTGCATAAGGAGACATTCATTCTCTTCCCCAGGGGTGAGCCTCTGCGGCACAGGGGTGGTAATCAGACCTGTGCCAATGAAATCGTTGGCTCAAGTCTGTGGACTTGTGGCCTGGGATTAGGATTTGGTGGCCACTGGTACCTCCTTCCCAAACCCAATTCACCCATCCCTCATTCCTGTTGCTGCCTCATTCTACTCTTCTCACATCCTATCCTGCCCCCCCCACCGCCAACTTACCTGCTTCCTTGGCTCCTCCAGGATCCACCAGTGTGTGCAGGAAAGTTCTGGTTGTTACAACTCCAATCAGGCAGTCAGTGCTAATGGAATGCTTGCTCTGTCACCAGGTATCCAATAGGATTGACCTGTGACTTGGTCTCATCTGGTTTTAATTAGATTCAGTTGCTATTGCCTTGCAGTTTGTTTTTGCCAAAGCTCATTCATTAAGTTTTTGCCGTTTTGATGCTGGACCATCAGGAATATTTTACAATTGGATGCCAGACTATTAGAGTGTTAACAGTAATTACACTCCACCATTGTCTTGTGGTGCTCCATTACGTTTGCTTGGAGGCAAAGGAAGCCAGCAATTCTTCTCCTTTGAAGTCGAATTTAATGAGCCTGTGAAATTAGTTTCTACGTTTTCTGTCATCACAAAGTGCAGTGCACCAGTGCTCATCCTTGGCTCACTTCATTGATTGATGAATAGCTCCGATCCCAATTCAGATCCTTGGTTTTATCATTCTCTCCATTATTAGAATTGTTCATTTATTCCCAACATTTGCTTCCTGTTGTTTAACCAGATATTGATCCATAAGCGAACCTGTCTTACCAGTGACTGTGGTTTATTTCAAAACCCTTGCTGAGGGATCTTGTCAAAAGCTTTTTGCAATTCCAAGAATGTTTATATCAGGTTTTCCTTATATGCATGCTGTATGACACTATCAACAAATTGTAAAAGATTGGTGAGCCATAGATTCTTCTTGAAAGCTATGTTAGTTATTTCTCAGCAAGAAGTGTTCATTTATACGCGGTAGCATTTTATATTAATCCTTCTTTCCACCATCTTATATAGAACAGAAATTAGACTAATGGGCCTAGAATGTTTGGTTTGTCCAGGATTTATTTTTAATGATTGTTGTAATGTCTTGTGTAACACTAGTATAATCCTTAAAGATGTTTTAATAATATTATTGATGTTACATGTTTCTGGAAGAAGGTCAGTGTGGTTACAGAAGCATATAAAGAAGTTAAGAAAACAGAAAAAAAATCTACATCTTAATGTTGTGAATGTGGATGAGGAAGGTTGAAAAAAGAAAAATAATAAGCTTACCAGTATATTCTTGGTATAAGTATGACTTTCTGCTAGTATACTGGCTGACTTAAATCTGTGGTTCCATTTGAAAGGTTCAGTACTACCAGCCATAATTATGGAAGTTCCTCTGTAGTTGTTGGTGGGTTGAATACAGTGGGCAGTGCCATCCTATTGATGGATGCAGCGCTGGCCTAGGAGCGCCTGCGCTCCGCGTCCTCTGTGCCAGCCAAACCCGGCTGGTGCAGAGGCTTGATGAGGCGGGCAGGAGGGAGGGAGGGAGTGGGCAGGGGGAGGCCAGCAGGTGTGGCCTTCTAGGCCAGCAGGTGGAGGCCAGCAGCCCGGGAAGGGGGGCAGGCTTGGAATTTGGCGATGAGGCCGAATCCTAAGCTTTATCCCCAGGCCACACAGCCCCAATTTGGGCCATGCAGTCTGCTTGGATCTGCACCTGCGCCTGCAATTCTTTGAGGAGCCCATAGGGGAGGCTAGCGCGTCCCCGCATGCAAGGGCCCTAATGTGCCCTTGTGCTGGGGAGGCTCCAGCCTTCCTTATACAGTACTGCACTGGATATAGTGCAGGCCCACCGGCCTGTGTGTTCCAGCACAGAATAGGATTGCGCCCTTAATATCTTCTTCAAGCAAGGTTACATATGCTGTGGTTTACATGGTTCAGCTATTTATTTACCGAAGTTAGTGCATTTCATTATATAACTTATTTTTCTTTTAGTCTTGTGACGTTTTAGCTATTGTGGTTGAAATGCTGCATGCCATGAGTTGGCTTCAGGGTAGATTTCTTTTCATGCAACAACGATCATTTACATATTTGTAAGAATGAGAACAAAGAACCCAGACTCTGTCTGTCCCCCCTGCCCGAGCTATATAATTGAGATAATGGTTGTATGGCTATCTTTTACCAAATGCTTAATCGGTATTTATTTTTGAATGTGCAACTGGCGGTACATAATTCCATTCCCCCCCCTTATGTACTTTGCTTTCAATTCATGAAAGACACAATTGAGAATGCAAGAGCTTTTAAAGGTATGACATGTGTCAGTTTTAGTGACATGTTCTTTCACAAGGCTTAATAACATCTGACACATTGATATTGTTCTGAGTTCTTCAAGCTAGTGTATGCAACAGATGTATCAGGCTGCAAAAATATCTGGTGTGAAAGCTATTGCCATCCCTTTTTGGATGGTAAAAGGGGAATAGCATCCCCGCAATGTACAAAAAAAATGGAATATGACTCTATCTTGAACCAATACCAGAGATAGAGGTAGAATAAGCCTTTCCATTGTTTGTGATTGCCTCAAGCAGATGGAGCGTTGGATAAAATTCATTACTGTAAATAAAAACAGATAATAAATTGAATTATAGGACCTTTAGTACTGACTTTGAAGGCGCAATCCTAACCTGGAGTTAGGCTAGCACAAAGGACTTGTGCTGGTCCAGTAGTGTCACAAACGCATCATAAGGCGCATTTGGACCATCTTCAGAGTCAGGGATGTCAGCGCACGTCCATGTGCCAACCTCCTTGACTCTGAGCATGGTGCAATCACACTTGACGGTGCATTTGTGACACTCCTGGACTGGCACAAGTCACTTGTGCTAGCCTAACTCCAGGTTAGGATTGCACCCTCAATCTTGTAACACCTCTGTTATTGTGATTGAAATTTTACATGTTCTGGGTCTGTTTAAAGCAGAATCTTGTAGTTCAAACAGTTTGTTGGATCAGACTAATAGGCAGGAGGCCTACTGAGTCCAGCTTTCTATTTCTCACAATGGCCTACCAAATACCTCTGGAAAGCTCAGGGGCAGGAGGTGAAACATACTTTCTCCTGTTGATCCCCTGCCACTGGTACCCAGGGCTGTACTGCCACTGAACTTGGAATCTCTAGCATACACATTGGAACAAAGTTTCAATAATTGTTAGCATAACTGGGATTTGGAACACTTGGGGTTAAGACCATCAGCTGACCTGTTTGGCTGATTGTGTTTGTTGCTCTGCCTCCTTTTGGCAACAGGTACAAGTTTTTGGTATGAGCCAAAGGGCAAGAACCAAATGGCTTTTGGCCATTAGCTCTTAACCCTGGGTTCCCAGACTGAAAATAGCTCCAGAACCCTCCCTCCCCGAACTGTTAGCAATAGAGGGCTTTTCTTTCAGACTTCTGCATGCTGGGAGGATAACAAGAGCACACTGATCCAAGGCTTGGTCCTAGAGTAGTGCAGTGGCGTTTCTACAGGGATGGCAAAGCTCTAAGTTTTGCAGGAAGCCTTACCTTGCAGTGGGAATCACTCCTCTCCTGCACCGTTTTAGCCAATCCTCACAGGGAAAAGCAACATCTTGGCGTTGCTTACTGGCTACAGCAGCAAGGGAGGGGAGGGATTTGCATGACAGGGTAAGGCTTCTTGCAACACTTAGAGCTTAGCCATCCCTGTAGAAACGCCTCTGGAGTAGTGCTGAGTGTATAATGGAGGCCTGGCTGGGCAAGATGGGGAGGAGTTGATCAGTCCCATCTTTTTCTGGGTGCTGCAGCAGTCAAGGCTACAGTAGTCACAATAGCCAACACGAGTCTATAATCCTACCAGGTGCCTCGTCCAGCAGCTTATTGGGTTATCTGGCTGGGTTGGGACTTGGAAGTACCATTTTATGGTGGTTCTGATCCTTCCTGGCTAACAGATTTAAGAAAGTGGTACTTGCAGATTCCTGTTTGCCACCCTGATTTCTGGCTTGTGGGGTGCTGCAGGGTTCCATTCTGTCTCCCATGTTCTTCTACATGAAACCACTGGGGAGATCATCTGGAATCTTGGGCTTGGGTGTCATATATATTTGGATGTCACTCAACTCTGTGATTTTGAGGGCACAATCCTAACTTGGGCAGGCGCAGGCAGACCGCTGTAAGCCGCATGCAACCCAATAAGGCTGCTTGGATCTGTGCCTGCAAAATTGCAGGTGCAAGTCCGAGCCTCCCACAATGGCCTGAATCAGCGCTACGTGGGAGTGGGACAGGCCGTTAGGCCGAATCGAGACTCCACCCCCTCCCCAGGCCACCCTGCCTGCTGAAACGACTCCCCCCCCCACCGTTGCACCCTCCTTCCCATCTTCCTCCCGCCCAGAAATGGCCCTGCGCTGGCTGAACCCAGCCGGCACAGGACTGATTTAACCATGCATTGCGGCAGCACCTCTGGACTGAATAACTTTCTTTTTTGCCTGGCTTTTTCAATTTAGGAATTGATGCTTTAGCTTCTCTTTTTTTTATGCTTCTTTTGTTTTTACTGGATTATTTCTATGCATTTTGTGTTTATGATTATTGTGTCTTAAGCCACATTGGGCACCACACATTTCTGAGAGGAAAGGGAGGATATGAATATTCCTTCCTGTTTTTACTGAAAATTAATTCAACTGCTGACTGTCTAAAGCAGGGGTAGGCAACCTTAAACACTCCAAGAGCCATTTGGACCCGTTTTCTGGAGAAAAGAAAACCCCGGGAGCCACAAAACCCTTTTGACATCTAAAATGAAGATAATACTGCATATATAGTTTTTTTTACCTTTATGCTATGTATAAAAAAACTATAGGGAGTGGCAACAGGATGCAAGCATTTTGTTGTCTCATGCCTCCCTGGGGCACCTGTGGGCCGCTGTGAGATACAGGAAGCTGGACTAGATGGGCCTTTGGCCTGATCCAGCAGGGCTCTTCTTATGTTCTTATGAGCGATGGCGGCTGAAAATCGGGTCTCGACATTCATCATTCACTGTCTCCAGCTTTCTTTCTCTCCCACCCCCAACCCTGCTGCCAATCCTCCACAGCCTTCCAATCGTGCGTAAAAAAACGAACGGCAGAACAAAAACCAGCCACCATGCTGCACCTTGCAGGGCAACGCGGCAGATTGCCCGCTTGCAAAGAGCACATGTGACAAGCAGCAGCAGGATGGGCGGGCAGGGCAGACCCCAGAGCCGAGCCGAGCAGCTGCCATGCCACTGCTGCCACTATGGGGTGTGTTGTTGTTTTTTCAAAACGGTGGAGGATTTTTTATTTTTAGGTTTGCAAAAGGGGGATTCCAGGCTCGTGCACAGGAACTTTTGCAACTTGCACGCCATCGATGCAAACAATCCCTCCACGTTGCAGAAAGAGGGACCGGGCAAAAGATCCTGGAAAACGGGCGGGGGACACACATACACAACTGCGAGACCCGGCGCTTTCCGTGCTTGTAAGCGGGAGCTGCCCCAGTGCGTGCAAAACCAGGGGCAACTTTGCAACCCAACCGAGAGCAAGCCAGAAAGTTTTCCCCACCGGCTCTCTGCTGCACGCCGCCACCCCCCGCCACACTCCATCCCAGCTCTGCATGCGAAGCAATGCAAACACATGGAACATTCAACACAAAAAGCCACACACCCTTCCAGCCGGTGGATCAGCTCTGGAGCTTCGCGGGTTGCCTTCTGCACAAGGCCATCCACGGACCGAGCGGGAGCCCAGTCGCCGCCACCGCCAGCACGCTCTCCCCGCTTCCCGGAGCAGCGTGCAGCGTGGGACTGGTGCTGAGCGGAGAGGCGCTCTCGGTAGCAGCTCCCGGCTTGGGGGGCTCGGAAGAAAGTGGAGAAAAGGGGGCGATTCCCAACCTGCAGCCCTGAGCACAGTGCAGCCTACCGGGAGGGAGAGCGAGCCCGCGGTCGCAGCCAATGCTGGGCGCCTCCTTTGCTACTTTCACCTGGACTCCGGAGCCGCAGCAGACGGCTAAAAGAGCCACATGCGGCTCCAAAATCATAGGTTGCTGACCCCAGGTCTAAGGTGATGCCATCCTCTCTGTACCATCTCTGTATTTAAGGAGGCACTACATCTTCACTGTTTCTTTTGCAAAGTCTACTACAGTGAAGGAAAAATAAAGATGTTTTAAATTACTTCCTCTCTGAATTGGTAAAGTTTTGAAGAGACCACAATTTTTTACTAAGTAATGTCCAGGTGAAAAGTGAGATGACAGTATACTCCTCTAGACAGACTGTGGCACCTTAGATAATTTAAATATTTCCTGCTTCTAAGAGAAAGTTAATATATACATATTTATAATTCAAGTAACTGTGATGTGAAATGATGAACTGCATGTGTGAAAAATCCATAATGGATCGAACATAACAGATAAAGCCTTCATATCAGTTGACAACACCACAATACAATACATTTCATATGGCGGTAGTTCATATATTCAACTGTAAATAATAAAGTGGTTGCACTTCAAGTGATATATGGAGACATTTGAGTAATCAGAGTTGTAAACTGATGAAGAAGCAGGAATGTGGAGTCTTCGTGTAAAAAGGAACACGCAGGCCTGTTCTTCATGAATTGGGCTTCCTTTATACCTTCCCAAGATGCCTGTGTCCACTTCCTCTCTAGAAAACAGACCCAGTAAGAACTCTCAAACTATTGATTGGTTTAACTGAGCATGTTTTTCTGTGACACTGTACCCTTGTGATTGACACTTGGTAAATAGTTAGCTAGCTTTGGGAGAGGCAGCAGGGGTGCAGAGGTTTCGAAGAAGGTTCAAAGGATTGAAACTGAAGAATTGTAGTAGTAGCACTGGGCTCATTGTTAGTCCTTTCATCTGGAATGCTGTGCTCAGTTCTTGATACCAAACTGTAATGTTGGGGCAAGTTTTAAGAAATGAAAGTGAAATGGGGGAGGGACACTAGAAGAAACACGTGGAAAAATGGAAAGGGTTAGATGTGTTTGTTTCAATAACAGCTAAGGGTGCATATGTTGATAATGGTCAAATATTTCAAAAGCCATTATAAATGGGAGAACAGAACCTTCAGGTTAGAGAAAGGACCAGTAAGTTATAGGACTACAAATATAAGTTAATTATTAAGAAATGTTTCTCACTGTAGAAGTAGGTTAGCAATGGAAATATCTGTGCAGCATCTTATTAAAATCACCTTGCTTAGAGGCACTGGAACTTACAGTTGGACAGTCAAATAAGGTGTAGTTGTAGGGCAATCCTGCTGAATTGCAGATTATTAGATTAGATCAGTGGCTCCCAAACTTCTTAGCACCTGGACCCACTTTTGAAAACAATATCGAGACCCACCTAAGCTTTACAAGACCAAAAAAAAAAAAAGTTCACTTTACCAGCCACTAGCCTCTGTTTTTATGATTTTACTGTGGTGGGGGGCACCTTCTGGAGGGATTAAGCTCCATGTTCATAAGACTAGGACCATTCTGGTGGGCTTCCTTTCCCCTTGCCTGCCCTTCAGAGTGGACCAAGGCACAGTCACCTACTCATATGTCAACGCACATGTGCTGGTCTATTTCAGTTTCTGTAGGGCTCTGTACATTTTCCTTGTCAGCTAACAGCTTGCCAGTTTCGTGAACCATAAAAAAATGGATTTCAACCCACTGGTGGTTCCTAACCCACAGTTTGGAAACCACTCCGCTAGATGGTTCACCCTCCTGACTTTGTAATTCTGTATACCACATTCTGTTCATTTACCAATGTTTCTATTGCATCAGCAAATCTGCCCAAACAGTAAGGGAGAAAAATGGGACTGCCAAACTATGTATCTTTATGACCGATGACTGTTCCTTACAACCCAAATTCCCATCGGATATAACTTTTATGAATAACTTTATGCAAAATTATTTTAAATCATAGATTCTTATCCGACCTGTCTTTTTTCTTTTCATTTTTCCTACTTTTTTTTACTTTGGATCTCCTTATGTTTTGAGGATTGTTAGTCTTTGCATGACTGCATTTTGTTTGTTATGTTGCCATTTAAGTAACTTGTTCCACAAATATGATATTAATCTTTGTTGTCTGAGACAGATTCAGAAGTGTGGAATTGCATCTTTCTAGACAGAAAATAGCATTGCTGCCTGCTAACCATTCAGTAGTATCGTCTTTTTCTGACCAAGCAAGTCAGTATTCCAATTTGACTGTGGTATTATCCCACCTCTATCTGGCATTTTCAAGGTTGCTGGCAGGAAAAAAACCCAAAAAACTATATTGCTAGATACTGTCTTGAACAAAAACTGCTACGTGAATAGCAGGTAGATGTGATCTCATTACTTATGTGTTCATCTTAGTTGATATACTGCTTTGTATTACAATGGGGTAATTTTCGTTTTTGGCCTTGCAACATATAAGAGGTCTTTTGCGCAAATCATTCTTGAAACAAACACCCTGACATTTGCCAGCTTTCCTTCATAGCTTTATTTTGATTATTTTCTTTCTCTTCAATCTTAAATACAGAGATTGCAATTGGATGCTTTCATTGCATTCATTTGTGAAGTAAAAGTGTAAGTCATGAATATGCAGCAGCTTCTGTAGGAGTAAACGTGAGATGAACTTTTGTAAGTGAAATCTCTTAATTCCAGATTGGATTCATTCCATGTCAAATCATCATACTTAAGGGTAATTTTCTACCTCACATTCTTAGATTTTGGCGAGACGGCATACTTAAAGATCCTATATAATTGTTGAAGGAATGCATATTTTTAACTCACAGAGTAAAATATATAAGTCTAAAATTTCAAAATTTTACCAAAAAATGGCATGCTGGTGATCCTTTAACTAGTTGTACTTCAGACACCGGTTGAGATATAGGTGGGAGTGGTCTTGTTTTAAAGCACTTTCCATGGTCTTTCATATGATATACAACAAAATGGGTTTAATATTTTTTTAGTTAAAAAAATTCAATTAAAAACTTTAAAATCAATTTTCTCAAAAATGGACATTTTTTTTTAAATTTTGAAAAAAGTCTCAGTTAGTTCATGCCTGTATCTAACTATACCCCCAAAATTATTTTGGGACGATGATGGGATCATAAAATATGAGTGATCACACATACGTATGATCAAGAGAAAATAGAATTTTCAGATTGAACTCCAATGTCGTGGCAATCTCTGCACTTGTGGCTGCTGCATGGCCCGTGGAGCAGAAATCAGAAAGCCATGCACCTCTGATGGCATGGCACAGACTGGCTGTCTGGAGGTTCTGCTGGCAGATGGGGAAGGACAGGGGTACATTGCAGTGACAGTGGAACCCTTCAAATCCTAGATCCCCATCCTGGGCCAGACAGCCCCCCGCCCCACAAATAGTAACCTCAGAACTACACCACCAAAAGAGCTGGTGTTGATCTGAGGAATTCCATTGGGGACAATGTGGTGTCTGGGTAGTTAAGTAACTTTTTTTGTTTCTGACCACTCCAGGCTGGTCTAGTCTTCAATTGACATGCAGGATGCACCCTCCACGCCAGCCCAGGATAGGATTGGGCCCTAAGTAATTCATATCTAACCTCTTTCTCAGCTGTATGATATCCCAGGTGAGGTTTCACTTCTGTTGCAGCACAGCCAGATGTGAAGTTATATAGGTAATCAGCCATAGAAAATGGCTAATCAGCCATAGAAAAATACAGGTGGCCCAGTTCTAGGAACCAAAATCCGCTGATATTCAGATTTATAGATTTGGGTCACCTTCACTGCTGATACTAACTGAGCTGAACTCTGGTCGGATCCAGAGGGTTTTTTGAGGCCCGCAGAGGCTGTGATTCCCACAGTTCTACAGATGCTATTGAGATCACACTGTGTCAGGTTTTAGATTAAAAAGCTGAACCTGAGGAAGAAAATACTACTACTACAGTACTACTAGTTGCAGGTACCTTGCTTTGCCCATTGTGGAACTGAGGTACCACAATGATACCTCAACAGCATTTACCATACATACCGCACTTTCAGAGTTGTACAGCTATTACATAGTACACCTTAAACTAAATTTATTTAATTGGTTTCTTTGGTTGATAACATTTCAGGTTTTGTCTAGGGTTGAAATGCCAGGGAAGGGAAAGGAAGATGGGTCTCATGGGACATTGGTGGGTTATAGACTGTGAAGGGAAAAAAAAAAAACCAGGTATGGAGATTGAAGAGATTCTGAACCTTTGCTCCTGAAAGCACCTCTAGATTGGGATATTTTGTCAACACTCTGTATTGTTGCTTTATCCATTGTCTGCAATGATGAAGCCTAGAAACTCCATTAAAATTGCAGTAGATAAAATTCAGAAAGTTGAATTGCATTTATCACAGTGTGACTGACAATGCCTGGGTAGGATTGCTAAAGGGCAATCACTTTAGCAGCTTGATCCTTCTGTGTTGGCTGCAAGTTGATTTTGTTTTTCACAGATGTTTGAAACAGATGTTGGTACCGCATAGAGAGCAAGTTCTTAAACTTTTTCAAACTATACCCAAGAAATAAATATTATAGCCTTCCAAAAGTGTAGCTTAACACAAGGAGGAGAAAGATGCTTCAACAGCCAACTCTTTTCCTTTTCTAGAGTCCAGGGTTGTGACTACCCATAGAGTTCCTTGATGCTCTTGAATGATGTAAAGGAAAACATATGTGAAAAATACCTTGCTTGTTTTCTAGTGCCATCTGCTAACAAGGTAAATTAGGGCATGGACAGTCAGTCTTTGGGATTTGCTGTTCTAGTTGCCAAAGAGATGAAAAACAGATGACGTGATAAAGGAAAGTTGTACCACTTCTACCTTAGCTTCCTTTAGAAAACCTTTCAAAACCTTTTGGAGCCTGTCCACAGTCATTTGAGGATACTCCACTGAAGTTAGTCTGATGATGTATACTTTCCTCTGTTTGGTTTGAAGGGGTGATTATACATTTGCTTGTGAATGTCAGGCTTGTTCTACTATTGTGTAACTTGCTTTAACCTGTTACCCTTTAGGTAACTTTATTTGCTTCTTGGCTTTGCAGCCTCGCTAGCTGAATCAATGCTATTGTGAAAAGGTCACCCAGTGTTCTGAAAGAACTTTCAGATTGTAATGGAATGTAAAGGCACAGTTTGCAAGCTTTATTTCACATAAGAATCAATTTAAAGTCCTCTGCCAACTCTGTGTGGTTTTCCTCTAATGATTTTTTCTGTTAATATGAAATTTGTGTAAACCACGCTACATCTTTTCTTCCAGCTGGAGTTCTTCATTTGGCATCACATGACAGAGACCAAATGCACCTCTTAAAGTAATTAGCACGTAGTTGCATCTTGATTTGTTTGATATTGCTTCATACAAAGGTCCTATGTAAGCAAAACGTATGGTTTCAGCTACTACAGGGAACAACTCTGTATTTTGTGGCGATTGATAGAGAGTACTTTTCTGCTCCTTTCAATCTTAGATAATAATCTTAGCAACTGTCCTAGAAGTGGTGGGGAGAGATTCTGTCAGATGTTTTATAACTGGTATTAGCAATTACTGTGCTTTCATCAATTAGCATACAATAATAGCTGTGGAAGAATGAGCCATCCCCTCATATTAAGCCTAGGTATATTCAGCAGGTGCTCGGTGGTAGACCACATGGTAGATCTGCTTTGCATGCTGAAGACACTTGGGATCAGCTCCCAGATTCTCCAGGTAGGACAGGGAAAGAATTTTGAATAGCTGTTGCTAGTCAAAGGAGGCGATGCTAATACAGACAGATTAGTGGTCTGATTCTGGTATAGTGTGCTGTCCAGGAGGGAGAGTTTAGGCACATAAAATGATTTTTCCAACTAATACAACAACAGCAATGAAAGCATGAGAAGGCCCAATCCTATCCAGCTTTCCAGCACCAATGCAATCACAATGCAGCCCCAAGGTAAGTGAACAAACATTCCCTTCCTTTGAGGGACTCTGTGATTTACCCCCCCCCCATTGCAGGGTGCAGTGCACATCCCATTAGCACGAGTGCATCAGTTGGATAAGATTGGGTCAACTGGACTTATTTATTTTATTCCTAAAATGCCTTTTATCATATCACTTCTGGTTTGCTCTCTTCCTCTTTGGTTGCTTTGCAGCAAGGGTCTCCAAAGGCCACATTGTTTATTTGACACACTTCCATGTGCCAAAAACCCCCTCAGTTTTATAAATGAATGAATGACATTTAAATGAATGAATAGTATTTACTTGGATTTTTTTTTGTATTCAGCATGGTATGATTCAGAAGAAAAGAGAGATGTGACAATTATAAAGAAACAATGTTGTGCTTAAACTGGGAAATTATATGTAATGAGTTAAAATGTCAAACATTAGCAAATGCTCTGAAAAACAAACAAACAAACAAACAAACCAACAAACCAAAAGAAGTTGCAGTGAGCCGGATAAAATCTTGTGGTAGGCAAGATGAGGCCTCTCGGCTGTCGTTTGAATACCCCTGCTTTACAGCATTCTTTTCCTATTTGCATCCTTAAAATGATTGTTATTATGTAGCTTCATTCTTTGGGGATCTTTGCTGACTTTGTAATGCTGCGGTGAGGAACAGCATTTGCTGGCAAAAATTGGTGAATGTGTGAGGCGTACATATGGAGAAGAGCTTTACACTGAAGTCCGTGAATCACATTTCAATCAATCAATCCATCAATCAGCAGTATTTGTATACCGCGTTTCAACACAAAGTTCACAAAGCAGTTTGGGCAAATAATAATAATAAAGTTAAATGGCTCCCTGTCCCAAAAGGGCTCACAATTTAAGAAAATGCAGAATACCACTAGCAACAGCCACTAAAAAGAACACTGTGCAGGGGTGAAGAGGGACTCTTCCCCTGCTAAATATAAGAGGAACACCACTCAAAAAAGTGACCCTTGCCCAGTTAACAGGTGTTTAAGTAAATTTGTTTTAACTAGGAGTTATTTCAAAGGAATAGAATTAAGTCTCAGGCCAGTTGTTGGTAACATGCATGGTTTGAGAAATACGCTGTTATTTACCTTATTTTTAAGATAGTATGTAAAACATATATTAAATACATATTATTTAAACCCCTACTAACTGGACAAAGAGGCATTATATTTAGCAGGCAAAACAAACTGTCCTATTCACCCCAGCCTAGCATCTTTTCTCATTTCTCTTTGCAGGTATGTGCATGTTTTGTTAGATTATGAGCCTTTTGGGAGCAGGGAACCATTTATTTATTTTGTTATGTAAGCCGGTTTGTGGACAAATGTTGACAAGCAGTAAATAAATATCATTTTCAATATTAATATATATATATATAAAAATGAACGTGTGTGTGTGTGTGTGTGTGTGTGTGTGTGTGTGTGTGTTCTGAATAGGCTCCTCAACGCCTGGAGCGATCGGCACGAAACTCGACACGCACATACCTGGCGGCCTGGCGACAAACACTGCGGGGGTCAGACCCCCCTAGAGCCCCCGGTCTTTCGGGAAGGGGGGACAGCGTGTTAAGAACCGAGGGGATTGTATTGGAGTACAATTGTGCTGCCACCCTGTGGTCACAAACGATTCTGCAGGTCATGTGCTAGGATTGCAGTAACTGAGCTGATACACAGGAGCTACTCAAAACCGAAAGTGAAACTTCTTCCCAGTGCCTGAGTTGCCCAGGCTTGAAAGAGCATGTTCCAGACAATTCCAGCACCCAGTCAGATCTTAGATGGACATATTTACACAGAGCTAACTGGCCAACTGTTCCCATTTGTCATACTTCACTGCTATCCTACCACATTACCTGCAGACATTGTTCAGTAAGTGTGCCAGTTTCATTTTGCTGTCTTAGTTGATTGTGTACCTGTTTCCTAATTAATTTCACAGTGATAGTGTGATCAATACTTTCTTATTTCAGTGAGGAGTGTTATATTTCTAGATGGGTCTAACTATTTCATAATGTTTATGGATGTTTGCATATTTGTGTGTATGTTCCACCATAACTCTGGAACGCCTGGAATGCTGGGCACCAAACTTGGTACACATATTCCTTACGCTCTGGAAATAAATACTGTGTGGGGAGGACCCCCTCACCTGTAAATAAAATTCCTTAAATATGCCACTGCAGATAGAATTCATTCCTTCTCCTAATAGAACCTCGGGATACTTTGTCCCCCGGGCAATGCCGGGTCACAACAAGCTAGTTATCTAATATCACATTAAATACTTTGGAATTGAGTGTCCGCTCTATCACCCACTAAAAACAGTAGAACTTAACAATTCTTGAGTTTGGCTGGACTCTATCTGGTATTTCATGTGAATCAATCAATCAACAATATTTGTATACCACTTTTCAACATAAAGTTCACAAAGTGGTTTACAGGCTAATAATAAAATTAAATGGCTCCCTGTCCCAAAAGGGCTCACAATCTAAAACAATGCCGACCACCACCAGCAACAGCCACTAGAAAAGACACTGCACAGGGGTGAGGAGGGACAATTACTCCCCCCTGCTAAATATAAGAGGAACACCACTTGAAAAAAGCACCTCTTGCCCAGTGAGCAGGGGTGACTTGTCCAATCATGCAGCTTTTGTGACAGTTAGAAGGGATTATCATATGAGTTCATGTTTAATGATACGTGTGCTATATTACATTTTATTGTCAGGTTCAAAAACAAGAACTGAATCTGCACAATCCTCCAGTATCTGTATCTTGCCTTGCTCTGCCCCACCCTTGTTGATCTTGGTGAGTGTTCCTCTGCAGACTTTGAGAGACCCCCTGAACTGATTGTGTAGCTTTTATTTTGCTTGAATACATAAAATCTTGCTTGACCATTGCCTAGTGAAGCAGCACTGTGTGCTCAATTAACTAGCCTGCGGCTGCAGGCAAAGATGCCAGTAGAACCTGGGTGTTGCTTAATGAAGCATCAGTTTGGCAAACTGCCCACCTGTTTCCCAGCCTCTTCCCCCACTTACCTTACAGGGCTGACTTTTTAGTACCACTCAGCCTCCATTCCCTCCTTCCTTCAGGAGGTCTGTCTAGGAATAGAGATACCTCACTTCCCCATGCGGTAATAAAAGGAACTCTTAGGGAATAGGACTTAGCAGCCCTTAATGCAAGTTTTGTTAGCTGGCAGAGTTGGATAACTGGCAAGCCCCAGTCCTCATGAGTGTTGCATAATAAAAACTTCTTCTGCATGATATGGGCACGAGAGCGTCTGCATTAATTACTTTTACTTTTGTATAGCATCTTTATTTTTGTACAATTTCTGGCCATTATTGAACCAAGCGTATATAAGCCTTTCCACAAACTACTTTGAGAATTGGCATTATTTTTGCCAGAAATATGTACATAGCAGCATGAGATATTTTGGCCAGAAGACAGAGAATGTCTCATCTGTTAATATAAGCCGTTCTGTGCTACGGGGGACAAACTGTTAAGCCTGTCAGAACCACAGTGGAGTCAGATGCTGCTAGTTGATATTTCTGAATCAGGCTACTCTTTAAATCTGCAAGATTTGTTTTATTGTGTGCCAGTTATATCTCTGTCCTGTGTGAGTTATTTCATTATTTCACTATATGTTAGGAAACATGGCTTAGTAGTACTGCAAAATAGGGAACCAGCCTATTATCCCCACCTCATGGCTGTTTGCTCACAATCCTTAAAATAGTCCCTTTCCCTCCACAGAAGGGCTAAATGGGTAAACTGTAGGAATAGCCTCTCTCCCAATATTTATAGCCCTCCCTTATATCTTAGTTGCAAGGAAATATCACTTCACTGTAGCAATTTGTTTGTATGGCGTGTCCATCTCAAGAATGCTAGTTAAAAATGTATAATATGAAGTGCACATAATACAGGTTTTTCCTGTTTATATTGTTTACTAGCTTTTTGTTACCCGGCGCTGCCCGGGTAACAAAATGATCTTCCAGAGTTTATGAGTTTTGCACCCTTTCTCGCCCCCCATGCTGACGGGGCCGAACCCAGACTCCAAGCGTGTCAGGAGCGTCACCACTCGCCTCGGCAACCCCGGAAACTACAGATCCGACGCCGATTTCGTCCGTTTTAGACCGTTCTCACACGGGGGCCCCCATGCACCCCCACCCTGGGGCGCTGGGGGGGTCTGACCCCCACAGTGTTTGTCACCAGGCCGCAAGGCATACGCATGCCTAGTCTGGTGCCAATCACTCCAGGCATTGCAGTGGGGCATGGCGGACGCCTTGTTTCGCACCCCTTCCTGCCCCCCACATTGAGGCATCGCTGCTCGCATTGGTGACCCCAGAAACTACAGAACCGAGGATGATTTCGTCCGTTTTTGACTGTTTTCATGCGGGGGCCCTGGGGCACCCCCACCCCTGGGGGCGCTAGGGGGCCCTGACCCCTGGAGTGTTTCTCGCCAGGCCGCAAGGCACGCGCATGCCGAGTTTGGTGCGCATCGCTCCAGGCATTCCACCAGGGCATGGCGGACGTTTTGTTTTGCACCCCTTCTTGCCCCCCACACCGAGGGACGGTGAACCTGGACTCCGACGGTGTCGGGAGCATCGCCGCTCACCCCGGCAACCCCGGAAACTGTGGATTCAACGCTGATTTCGGCCGTTTTTGACCATTTTCACGTGGGGACCCCCGCATACCCCCACCCCCGGGGGCGCTGGGGGGGTCTGACCCCCGCAGTGTTTGTCACCAGGCCGCAAGGTGTATGCGTGCCAAATTTTGTGTCGATCAGTCCAGGCATTCCAGCACGGCATGGCGGATGTTTTGTTTTGCACCCCTTCTGGCCCCCCGTGCTGAGGGGCCCCCGAACCCGGACTCCACTGGCGTCGGGAGTGTTGCCAGTCGTCTTGGTGACCCTGGAAACTATCGACTTGATGCCGATTTCGGCCGTTTTCAGCCGTCTTCATGTGGGGGCCCCTGCGCACCCCTGCCCCATGGGTGCTAGGGCCCCCCGACCCCCGCAGTGTTTGTGGCCAGACCACTAGGCTTCCACATGCCGAATTTGGTGCCAATCAGTCCAGGCGTTCCAGCAGGGCATGACAGACGTTTTGTTTTGCACCCCTTCTTGCCCCCCCCCATGTCGAGGGGGGGCTGAACCCGGACTCCAACAGCATTGGGAGCGTCGCCGCTCATCTCGGCGACCCCAGAAACTGTGGGTTTGACACAGATTTTGGCCGTTTTTGACCGTTTTCACGCGGGGACCCCAGCGTACCCCCACCCCCGGGGGCGCTAGGGCCCCCCGACCCTGCAGTGTTTGTCTCCAGGCCACAAGGTGTATGCATGCCAAGTTTCATGCCGATCGCTCCAGGCGTTGCGGAGCCTATGCGAAACATACATACATACATACACACAAACCCATGCTCTTCTTTATATACATATATAGATATTTGAATGCGTGCAAGGGCAATTCCTGTATTAGGGGGTTAATTTTAACCCTGTTAGTGGTGCTGTTGTGTCATCTTAATTTTGGCGTGGAAGGATCACTCATTAAGAAATTATACTGCAATTTAATAGTCTCACTCGTGTGCAAACTATTTTGTTCATACCAGGGTGGGGGATAAAGTTGGATAGATGGATAGTTTCAATCCCAAACATATGACCATAATGTGTGAGTGAGTGAGTGAGTGAGTGAGTGAGTGAGAGAGAGAGAGAGAGAGAGAGAGAGAGAGAGAGAGAGAGAGAGAGAGAGAGAGAAAATAAATATTGTGGTGTGAATATTTATGTTTTCTTAGATGGAAAATATAACTGTTGAGATGTGTGGTTTTTATACAGTGCAGCAAACAATGTACTATTAAAAAGGGTTGGTTGCAATGATGTGGAGCTGCACACAGAAGCTAATACTGCCTAAATGGAGTTCCTGAATGCATCCTATTTAAAGCATTCTGTTGCATCCAGTTTGGGACCTGGTCCAGGAAAATACTTAAATCTGTGAATTGTGCCATTGAAGTAAATGAGACTATTCACATGTATGAATGCCTTGCTAGTGGACAGCATCTCTAATTTACAGCTGTGTTTTTCCATTCAGTGCCCTCGTTTTTCTGACATCATTTGTCTATCCTTTTAGTTGAATACATTGCTGGTCAGTTTTCCTAAAGCTTGTATTGATTATGTGGAGAGCTATTGTTTTATCTAAATAAGGAACTTATGTACATTAATCATTTAAAGTCATGTGGGTTGGGTAATTTCTAGTTTAGCATAGGATTAGTTGGCCCAAAACAAAAAAGAAGCCATTTGGAGGATCTGGCAAGCGGCAGTTCATCTGTAGAATTCTGCATGTGGGACAGAGTCTGTCAACCACCTGTATCTAATTTATGAACTTGTGCTAATGTTATCTTCATTGGAAGAAAGTGATAGGATTGTGAAAGTGAAAGGACCTTCTCTGTAATTGTGCCTCCCTTGTTGAACTAACTGCCCTTAAGTGTTCTACTGGCACAAATTATGTTGAACTTTAGGCAGCAGGTAAAAATTATTTTGTTTTCCATATCATATACTGGCCTTTTAAGTGGTTTTAATAGATTTTAGTGTCTCTGGTGGGTTTAAATTGCTTGTTTGGTTTACTGCTCTTTAGTTCTTGCTGTGGTAGTTTAATTATTGTATATTAATTGTTGGTTATTTTAAATGAAGCTGTAAGGTAAGCTAGAAAAGTGTTTAATGTTCAATTATTAGTTATTTAACTAAGGCTTAGAAAAATGGCAACCAGGGTTTTGTTTGTTGGTTTTAAGTTTTACTGCTTGTAAATAGGAAAGGCAGACATTTCATTCAAAATTTCCACAGTTTCCCTCCAAGACACTTTGGAGAAAACTTGTGAGATTGCTCCTATGGATAATAAAAAGGGTTGGGGAAAGTTTCTGGCATTTTTAGTGATTCCTTAAGAGGTCTTTGCTCCTTCAAGGATGGGTAAGTTTTTCCAGGTTTTAGCAAAACTAAGAAATAAGAAGCTTGCATCAGGAATACAGTTTTCACTTTAAAAATTGCTGGAGAATATTCAGACTTGCCACACGATATCTGTGCATTTCCTTCATTGTGCTGCAGGAAGATTCTTATCTCCATTTTGTGGCTACACAACACAGTGCCTGACTTGTTTAAAAGTAGAGAACCTGTCTCTACAAATCAGTAGATGTGTGGAACTCACCTATCCAATTTTATACTGGCCAGAGCGCACAAAGCCAGCTGTCAAGGTTTCCTGAAATTATCTGGCATTGTGACCATTCTTGCTTTGTAACTGTATTTTGGTGGTGGACACTGTTCCACTGTTAAAAGAGTATAAGATGCTCTTCTTGGAAATAGTGTGGTATTCATTTACTTTATGTTTAATAGTGCTACAAATATAATATAATAATAGAAGCGGAGGGCATCTTTAAGGAACATAGTTAAATCTGCCTTCCGCTCACAAAAAAATTGTTGCATCAGAACCACAGCTTGTATGAAAAGAACTGCAGGTGCAAGAAAGCTTCAAGAATGGGACTTTCCCACATTCTCCCATCCAAAGCAGTCCCTTGAACCCCCTCCCATACGCCTTTCCTGAAAGAGAGTGGCCCTCAAGAAGGGGGATAGAATGGATTACAGAGGACTTTGAGGGAGAATTTCTGAAAATTGCAGGAGACACCTTTGTTAAACAGAAAAAAGAACTCCTCAGCATCTTTAACAAATAGTTTCAATGATATTTTATTTACAGTTTTCCTTGATAATGAGCATTGTCCTGCCTACTGTATTGGTAACCAGTGGCGTCGTTAGGGGGTGTGAGCCGCACTGGGTGACACAACTCAAAATTGACCAATGAAACTGATTGTTCTGAGAGCCAATTAGGTGGCATTATGACAAAGCTGGGAACCAATAAGATGTTAGTATGATGCAGCTCTCATATGCGTATATCAGAGTTAATACGAGAACTCGAATTTAGTTGTGTGAGCATCATCAAGTTGGCCAGTGGTTTTTTGTCAGTTACTGATTTGTTGGGTGACCTTTATTGTTGTTGTTGTTGTTCAGTCGCTAAGTCGTGTCCGACTCTTCGCGACCCCATGGACCACAGCACGCCAGGCCTCCCTGTCCTCCACTAGCTTCCGGAGTTCACCCAATTTCATGTTCATCGCTTCGGTGACACTATCTAACCATCTCATCCTCTGCCGCCCCCTTCTCCTTTTGCCTTCAATCTTTCCCAGCATGAGGGTCTTTTCTAAAGAGTCCTCTCTTCTCATGAGGTGGCCAAAGTATTGGAGCTTCAGCTTCAGGATTTGTCCTTCCAGGGAGCAATCAGGCTTGACTTCCTGTAGGATGGACCGATTGGACCTCTTTGCAGTCCAGGGGACTCTCAAGAGTCTTCTCCAGCACCATAATTCGAAAGGTACATATTTTATGTAACCTTTATTGTTACATAAAATAAATAAACTCTAGAGAAGCCACTGCATTTAGGTTGTACATATGATATTGTAATTTATGGTCTTGTACGGAAGAAGGCCTATCATGGGGGTGCTGCATTGACTTCCTGCACTAGCTGACAAAAACCCTAATGATACCACTGTTGGAAGCTTTCACTCATCCCAACCCCTAACACCAGGGCTGGCCTTAAGCCAATGTGCCCAATGTTATCATGTTGGGCTCCAGCACAGCAGGCAGACTGCCTGCTGCTGCAGCTGGGATCCTATGGGCTGTAGGTCAGTGGGGTGAGCAGAGCAGCTTTACCATGGGCCCTCCCACATGGGAGTGTCTCCTAACAGCCCAAAATGAGCCTCCTAGAAGCAGTTGGCGGTGATGTCGTCATGTCACCACCAAATGCGGCATTGCAAACACTTTACTTGGTGAGTGGGGGCCCTGCAGGGAGGGTGTGGCCCCACAGGAATGCCCTGCATTGGGTACCATCATTCCTAGAGCCAGCCCTGCCTAATACTATTTATGTACAAAGAGTGAAAGTAAGCCCCCATTCGCTGACAGAGTTATGGGATTCTCTAGCAAGTGTCTCCTTTCTCTGTTACTTCATCTGTGGATTTACTAATTTTTTAAGGCTATCACCTGATGCACACATATCTGGAAGTAAGCCCCGTTCAGTTTATGCTTATTTCTGACACTCATATAATTATGCTACAAGTCAGAGACCAATGAGGTGCGGTGCATAGATTATTTTAAGTGGCTTGTTCTGCACTGTACTTCACTGAATCTCCCTTTATTGCACTTAAACTTACTTGCTTCTTTCCCTTTTTATTAAGTAACATTCATTTCATTAATCAAACAACATTAATAACATTAAGTATATATATTTAACAGAACAAGCTCAGAGATTGTTAACTTTGAAACAGTCAGGAGGATTTGACCCCTAAAGGAAGAGCAAAATGTTATTAAACATTATGTTCTCCAGTATCTGGCACACGCAATCTTTGACTTCTTTTTTTTATGAGGGGCCAAACTTCTAGGAGAGATTAAACCGAGTAGTTCCTATAGTTTTGATGCTGTTGTGCTTTTTTCCTTGTAGTTTCAGTATGTAGGTCCTTGACCAACAGTTCTAAATACAGCAGCTATACTGTTGTGTTGAGAATACAATGAGCACAGTCCAAACACATTACACACTGTCCAGTCCCTTTAATTTCAGTGGGGCTAGACCAGGGGTAGGCAACCTTAAACACTCCAAGAGCCATTTGGACCCGTTTTCTGGAGAAAAGAAAACCTCGGGAGCCACAAAACCCTTTTGACATCTAAAATGAAGATAATACTGCATATATAGTTTTTTTTTTACCTTTATGCTATGTATAAAAAAACTATAGGGAGTGGCAACAGGATGCAAGCATCTTGTTGTCTCATGCCTCCCTGGGGCACCTGGTGGGCCGCTGTGAGATACAGGAAGCTGGACTAGATGGGCCTTTGGCCTGATCCAGCAGGGCTCTTCTTATGTTCTTATGAGCGATCGCGGCTGAAAATCAGGTCTCGACATTCGTCATTTGCTGTCTCCAGCTTTCTCTCTCTCCCACCCCCAACCCTGCTGCCAATCCTCCACAGCCTTCTGATCACGCGTAAAAAAAACGAACGGCAGAACAAAAACCAGCCACCACACTGCACCTTGCAGGGCAACGCGGCGGATCGCCTGTTTGCAAAGAGCACATGCGACAAGCAGCAGCAGGATGGGCAGGCAGGGCAGAGCCCAGAGCCGAGCCAAGCAGCTGCCCGTGCAACTGCTGCCACTATGGGGTGTGTTGTTGTTTTCAAAACGGTGGAGGATTTTTTTATTTTTAGGTTTGCAAAAGGGGGATTCCAGGCTCGTGCACAGGAACTTTTGCAACTTGCACGCCATCGATGCAAACAATCCCTCCACGTTGCAGAAAGAGGGACCGGGCAAAAGATCCTGGAAAACGGGGGGGGGGGAACACACACACACACACACACACACACACACACACACACAACTGTGAGACCCGGCACTTTCCGTGCTTGTAAGCAGGAGCTGCCCCAACGCGTGCAAAACCAGGGGCAACTTTGCAACCCGACCGAGAGCGAGCCAGAAAGTTTTCCCCACCGGCTGTCTGCTGCAGGCCGCCGCCCCCCACCACGCTCCATCCCAGCTCTGCATGCAAAGCAATGCAAACACATGGAACAGTCAACACAAAAAGCCACGCACCCTTCCAGCCGGCGGATCAGCTCTGGAGCTTCACGGGTTGCCTTCTGCACAAGGCTATCCACGGACTGAGCGGGAGCCCAGCTGCCGCCGCCGCCAGCACGCTCTCCCTGCTTCCCGGAGCAGCGTGCAGTGCGGGACTGGTGCCAAGCGGAGAGGCGCTCTCGGTAGCAGCTCCTGGCTTGTGGGGCTCGGAGGGAAGGGGAGAAAAGGGGGCTATTCCTGTTGTTTATTTGGAGTGTTTATAGCAGAGTTGGGGGCTTGTGGACCCATTCAGCGCTTGCCTAGCGCGATCGGAGCGGAGGAACGAAGCGATCGCTACATTTCAATAACAAAGTCTTTTATTGGTTACAGTAGCGATAGTTAGAAAGTGAGAAGTTCTATTTGCCGGTCAGCGAAAGCCGGCGAAGGCTTGCCGCGTACAAGCGGCTTTTCAACGCATGTTGTTACATTCTCAGTTACAGTCTCAGTCTCAGTGCGCACACAGTAAAAATATAAGTTATATAGGAACAAAGGGGTGTAGCCAGAGCATATCTGGTAGGTGGATACCTGAAGACCCTTGTGCCCCATGTTAACCAATGGGGTGACCCTTTGAACATCATGATCTCATGAGAAAGTGGATGTTTGCTAGCCAGCGCTTCCCGTGAGAAACATTGCCTGCTTATGTTACACTATCTAAAGGGAGTTCAGCTACTGTGTAGCAGGTTGCACTAACAAGCTGGGAAGCTGACCACCTCAAGGACACGCAGGTGCTCTATCTGATCTGGAGACGGAGAGACGGAATGCCAGTTTCCACCAGTTCTGGAGTGTGTGGTGTGAAACTGCAACAATTCCCAATCTGCAGCCCTGAGCACAGTGCAGCCTACCGGGAGAGCGAGCCCGCGGTCACAGCCAATGCTGGGAGCCTCCTTTGTACTTTCACCCAGACTCTGGAGCCGCAGCAGACAGCTAAAAGAGCCACATGCGGCTCCAGAAGCATAGGTTGCTGACCCCAGGGCTAGACGAATGAGACTATGGTTCTTATTTACAAACTAGATTGTAGTGGGCAGGAGAGCTAGGTATTTTTGAAACACTAAGCAAAAACTGTTAAGTGTCACAAAAAAATATGTTTATAATTTGCTACTGAAGAATCCCCCCCCCCGAAAAAAAAATACTGAACAAAATATTTGGACTCAAATCTAATTGGTAGGATTTTTAATAACTTAAGGTGGAAGCCTGATTCACTAGGGTGTAGCTAAATCACATCTAAGTTATTGACAGTTTCTTACGATACTTTCTGTGACAGGAACCTCCTCTTCTAGGAGAGGTGATAGTCTGGATCATTGAACATTAGCCTGTGAATTGAACTTAAAAATTGTGTTTGATACTTCTTTCAGGGTCAGCAGGCAAGGGCTTCACATTGGAGCAATGAGTGTAGGATAGCATAACAAATATCAGATTGTGACTAGCCTTGTTTGTCAGCAGGTTAAGTACTGAAAGTTGTAATTCCCTCTTTTCCTAGTCTATAGTGAGGCTCTCTCTAAAGTTTTATGATGCCTTTGTTGTAGCAGTTGTTTACGACTAGGATGTTTCATACTGTCACATTCAATCTGGGTTCAGTCAGTCCATATTATCATTTAAGACTGAAAATTTGAGGCTGGTATTCCATTACGTATAAGTTTCGGCCTTCAAGCAGTGCCAATAAACTCTAGCTAATTGAGGTTTATGGCAGGTGGGTGGTAATGAAGTTCCCATCCACCCTACCAGGAGGGCTTCTGTACCACTGGATGGGGTGGAAAGGGGAGCGCAACTGTCACCTTCTGGGTGGATGACAGCAAACCCAGTGTTTCTGCATAGGACATGGACCAGGAAAGGAGAGAGTAGGCAAGGTTGTGTCTCTCTTTTCCTCCTTCTCTTTAAATTGTCTTTGGAGAATTGGGGGTGTGGACCCTGCTGTTCTACAGGCAAGCTAGTTCTCCTTCCTTCACTTTACAAGGAGGTGGTGAGGGGGACTAACTTGCATAGGAGGCTTTCTTATGTCACCCACAAATCTGGAGTGTGTTCTGGCTCCTTCCCATAGGGAGGGAGCATCACAGAGACCAATCATGAATCCACATGAGATGAGCTTCAGACAACAAAGGCACACACTGGAGGGCCTACTGAGAAGCTATTTGGGAATAGGTTGAATTGTATGGCAAAGGCTGTCCTTTAAGTACTTTTGGTCCCAAGCTGTTTAGGGCTTTAAAGATTGTAACCAATACCTTGAAGTGCTTCTGGAAGCAAACTAGGTGGAACAACAAAGGCACAACATGAGTGATGATCTCATCCCATTGCTATGTTCACTCATGCATTTTGTCCCAGCTGAAGCTTCTAAAAGAGCTGTCTTGCAGTAATCCAAACAAGAGGTGACGAAAGTACGGATAACTAAATCCATGTCTGACTGAAACAGAAACAGGCGCAACTGGTGCTCCAGTGGAAACTGAGCAAAAGCCCAGGGCCACAGCTATTACGGTGGACTTCCAGGAGCAAGGATTGGGTCTAGAAGCATTCTGAACCTGTGAACCTGATTGTTCAAGGGTACTGCAACCCCATCCAGAATAGGTAAGCACATAATAACAAAATCTCCTGACCATGAGTTACCTCCAGTGTGTCTGGTTTTAATTTTAGCGTGCATATTTATTTATTTATTTATTTATTTATTATTAGATTTGTACCCCGCCTTATTGTGCCCGAAGGCACCCAATATAAATATTCTTCATATAAATATTCTTCATCATCACTTCTTAAAACTGCCGATATATTTTAATGAAGATAATGTACCACATCAAAGCTTTTCCCTTTTAGCCAAAATAACATTGATTCACTGTTACAGAATCTAATATGGATTGTTAAAACACAAAGGATCAATCTATGTCATTGTTAGTGTAGAGAATAAGAAATTATTTTGTCAGACAGAGATAATTAGTTGCACCTGCTATTATCATCAGTATTCTTTGTTTTGACTAGCTCTTTTCTTGCATGAAAATCATATACTTTCCCCCTACTCCTATTGTATGTTGCTCAGGTAGGAAGGCTTGTTGGATCTTTTGTGAACTCATGCAGTAATTTAATACGTTATTTATTGAATGTGATAAATAAGACCAAGAATGGGATGATATTGGGCGTAGAAGGTAAGGTTGTTAAGTCACAAAAATAAAAATATATTACAGTGGGCCCTCAATATGCGTATTATTATCCACTGGTTGCTTGAGGGTGCAGTCCTGCGCTGAAACAGGCTGGCCGGCCGGCCTGTGCTGTATCCAGTGCAAGTTACGAGCAAGTTGTAGCCTCCATAGGGCAAGGACACATTTGTCTCCTTATTCCGGGGTAGGTGCTAGCTGCCCCAATGGGGCTGCTCAAATCTGCATGTGCTATTTAGCAGGTGCAAGTCTAAGGACGCTGCGAATCAGGTTTGCGCAGGCCGGGGATGGGGGGGTTGGATATGGCTTAATGGCCGCATCCAGGTTCCACCCCCTTCCCTGGGCTGGCCCGCCCACCAAAGCACCCTCCCTCCTACTTTCTCCCTGTCCAGAAAAGCCCCTGCACTGGCCGAACGTGATGAGTGCAGGAGCAACTTAGTGGGTCTCAGCTCACATGCTGTTGCGTCGCCACAGGTGCCTGTGTTGGTGCAGTGTGCCTTGCACTGGCACGCAGGTGCTTTACGGCATGTGCGTAAGAGTGCTCTGCTGACTCAAGTGGCTTGCATCAGCTAATATAAAGTTGGGGTTTGGATTGCTCTGTGAGAGAGGCATATGTGGTTAATTGGAACCTCGTTTGACTGGCTTGCCTGATTTTTTTTTCCACAAGTGTGCTTTTAAAATGGCACCCTCTTGGGTTTCCATTGAAAGTTGAATGCATAGGTTTATTTTAACCTTAACTTGCATTACTAGACAGAACAAAGGTTTAATGGACTAACAATCAAAGCGAAATTATACAGCTCTCATGTTTTGAAATTAATTTTGCTGAAAGCATTTCTTGATGGAACAAATAACTCAATTTTTTTATTTTTTTGTTCCATGTGTTTTCCTTTGCGTTTGTCTTGAAATGAATTCTCAAAACTTACTGCTTTGAATGTGGCCTGCGGGTTGGTGAGAAATTGCTCATAAATTGTATTAAACCTCACGCCCAACTGAAAAAGTATTTTTGTTTAATAAATTGCGATTCAAAGATTTACTTCCCCCCCCCTTAAGGTTAACATCTCAGTTACTGTAAACAACTGACTGACAGGAAATAAACTTGTTTTCTTGAAGTACTTGCAATCTTTAATCCCAAATCACCAGAGAAATAGGATTATAGCCTGTGAAAGAGGTGATATAGTAGTAGATTAAACCTTTACTCACAGTATTGAGTAAGAAGTAGAATTTTGAACATTGAATCCGATACGGCACCTTTGCTATAAAATAGTCCTTCCAGACAAAATTCTTGTTTTGCTTTTTGTAGCAGTTTTTCTCACACATACTTAAAATCACTGACCCAAACTCTACAAATAGCATTGCTAGCGTTGCTTCTTAAATGACCTTGAATGGAACTCATGAGCATGTCTTGCCCCAGTGATACTCCAGTAAAGGTGCTACAGTTGGGGACTAGCTGGGAGAATGGTGCCAGATTGCATCACAATATTTTGTTTGGAGATTAGCTCTGACCATTTTGCATGTGGCAGATAATTCAATTTGAATTTTCCAGAAAGTTGACAAATGCTTTGTGGCTTGATTGGGATATTCTCTTAAAGTGGTACATTTTCATAATTCAGGTAGATTACCCCTGATCCGGACACCTGAAATCCAGATACTTTTGACCAAGACTTTAAAAAAAAAAAAACTTTCTATAGTGTGAACACTAGACAGTCTTGTGCTCATTTCCATGTACAATACAGGTACAAGCAGTAAGCTCTGCTCTGTGGTGTGTACCTATACAGACACTGTTGAAAAATGTCCAAGAAACCAGCAGACACAGTGAAAAGAGCAAGAGCATTTCTCATTATATTTATGCCAGTGGTTTTCAAACTTGGAGCATCACGATGCCCCAGCCTGAAGAACCCTGCCTGTGTCCCCTTAAGGGGTGGGAGCAGGGGAATGGCAACTATGTGAGTGCTATGATCATTTCACTTTTGGGCATAGATTGGGGACAGGGGGGACTTACCAGTGCCTGCCCCAGTGTCTAGTAGGGTTGGGGAGCTCAGCAGACCCATCTGCAGGGCTCCCTGTGGTTAAAAAGAAACAAACAAACAAACCGCGATCCACTTCCAGGTTCACAATCACAGCCAGGAAGTGGGTTCCATTTTTTTTTTTAACTGCGGAGGGGTCTGCAGTGCTTCCCAACCCTACTGGGTGGTGGGGCAGACACTCACAGGGCTGTTGTGAAAATAAAAAGGGATGGGGAAGAATTATGTATACCACCTGGAGTTCCTTAAATATAAGGGTGGATATAAATGTCATGGGTATGGTCTATGTATTTCAAAACACACACATAAAAAATATGCACTGAAATATCCTCACAGACACTAAATATCCTGACCACTAAAAGACTTTTGGCTTAAAAGAGTTAAGGGAAAACCTTACTCTGTCTCAGTCTTCTAGTTTTTCTCTCACAGAGAGATTATGGCTGATCCCAAACCAATTAAAAAAAAATGCATGTATTTATATACCACCTTTCTTAAGATCACTAGATTTCTCTAATGACTGTAACTCAAGGCAGTTTACATAGGCAGACTTTTATTCACAAACCCGAAGGTTTTTACAATTTACAGAAATGTTCTATCTTTCAAGAACAACACTCATACAGATCTTTCTTTCTGGATTTAGCCTTCTTTCTTAGCCACCCGTCTGTCTTCTGCTGGCTGATAAGAGGCTTCCCTGCTCCCACCAGAGACGCAGCTGACTTCAGCACACTCCTCCTCCCATGAGGCAGCTGGAACTCAGCTTTTAATCAGCCGCAGTTTGCAAGGTCTGCCGCTCACAGAGACTTCCGGTAGTCTCGAGCTCACGACTTTCAGATCTTCAGCTGTTATCTTCGGGCAAACGGAGGCATTAACCTTCTCGGCTAAATCTTCTGCCAATTACCACTTCTGCCGATTATCACTCGGAAGTTCCAGAAATAATTTGTGTGTTATTTTTTCTCCAGCCTATTCCAGAGCTGAAGGTAGTTTGCCTGCTCACTCACCCCATATGGAATAAGCCACCAGTAAAGGGCTTTATCAAGGCACCAAGTCCCTAAAGGTCTCTAGAAAACAATAGCAGAGCCACAGAAGTTGCATGGACACTTTACCTGTTAGAAGATATGAATATCTGCTGAGAAAACAAAATAAACCATGAACTTGGGGTGTAACTGTGGAGCACAAACATCAGCCCCCTATCAGGTTCCCTGTCTCTCTGTGTTGCAAGACATAGTACAACAGGTCTCTAGCCTTCTTGCAAGCATCCTAGCCAAGTGGTCTCAAATAACATAGCTGGTCTTGCTGCCTCTGGCCAGAGTGTTTGCAAGGTGACTACAAGTTTATATATGTACTAGCTTTTTGTGACCCGGCGTTGCCCGGGGGCAGAAATTATCCCCAGGCTCTATTAGGAGGAGGAATGAGTTTGTTCTGCAGTGCACCCCCACCTCTGGGGGCGTAAGGGGGGCCCTACCCCCACAGCATATCTGTCCAGATCGTAAGGAAGGAGTGCAGCACGTGTGGTGCACGTCGTTCCAGGCGTTCCAGAGTAATGGTGGAACATACACACAAATATACAAACCTCCCTCAGAGGTGTGACATAGTGAGATCCATATATAGACATATAGACCGTCCCTGAAATAAAACAGTATTGATGACCTGGAACCCACAATGCACACCAGCACTGTGAAATGAATTAGGAGACAGGGACACAATCAACTAAGAGAGCAATATGAAGGTCCCACTTACTGTCTGCAGGCAGAGGTGGCCTGTTAGCTCCCTGGACATAGGCCCCTCTCAGATCCGACTGGGTGCTGGAACTCTCTGGATCATTTGCAACTCTTTGCAACTCCGGCTGTGCAAATTGCTTTCGGTTTCGCTTTCCCTGTGTATCACAGACCCTGCAGAATCGTCTGTGACCACAGGGTGGCAGCAGACCTGTAGCCCCATGCAATCCCCTTGGTTCCTGATGATCCGGCCCCCTCCCTGAAAAACGGGGGGCTGTAGGGGGGTCTGATCCCCGCAGCGATTCCTTCCAGGCTGCAAGGTACCTGTGTGCCAAGTTTCGTGGCCGTGGGTCAAGGCACGGAGACGTGTATAAGGAACATACATACATACCCGCATACATACACACACACAAACGTCCATTTTTATATATATAGATATAAATGAACTGGAAATTTGCCTAGTATCAATGGACAGAGCAGCACAACATTCCTTCTGCTAAACCGTCACCCCAACAGAGCTTCCCCATCCTGGCAAGCACAAGGTTGACCTGCATATACAAGGGCAAAGCGGCATCTGTTGCTACATACCAGGGATTCAAACACAACATGCTAAAACTTGCCAGCAGAGCTACACATAGTCAGAGGAAGCCAATTAACATCCGTTCTTTGTGGATAAGGGACACTGAGATTAAGAAACAAGTAATTAGCACAGTGGTTCCCAAACTGTTTAGCATCAGGACCTACTTTTAAAAATGGCACTCTTTCAGAACCCAACCAGGTTGAAATAATGTTCAACATGTGAACTGCTCAAGCCTCTGTTATCCTTTTTACTAAGGTAGGGGGCACCTTCTGTACTGTTTTTGAACTCCACATTCATTGGATCAGGACTATTCTGGTGGCCTTGCATTTCCCCTCGTTTGGCATTTAAATGAGCTAAGGGATGTTTGCCTACTCAGGGGTAAACATACACCTGTGGCTCAGTTTTGCTCAGCTCTGGCAGGACACAAAATTTCAGGGCAATTCAGGCTGTCCCCCATCTTTGGGGGGTCCCCAAAG